>CM070032.1:12241091-12252718 GCA_036250615.1 Ptychadena robeensis
GATGCTAAGAGCCAAGAGTAGACCCGTGATGCTAAGAGCCAAGAGTAGACCCATGATGCTTAGAGACACTTTTTGCTCAGGAACAGCCAAAGCTTTCCAGAAGCATCTCGTGTCCTGCAGAGTAATTGCTCTGAGCCCATGACAGCTCCCCCTACTGACCAATCTACAAACCCTAATGCATAAAACAATGACACAAATATGGAAGAGTATGCTTGACAGTCATGCTACACTTTTTCAAATGTGAGAATCACAGAACTCAAGATAGGTGCTCATTGATAATTAACATTACTTTGCTTTAAAAACAAAACATTGAAAGTACTAATTAACCAAGCAACTAAATGCACTGGTAATACAGCTTGGTCAGCCTGTAAATGGACAGGAAAGGTGCAGCAGATGACTATGGAGCTTATCCTCTTCTCACAGTAGGTATCTCATATTATGTGGTCACACTTTATCTGTAACCCAAACTGTAACCGATATGAAACCCTAAAGGGGTACTTACCTTGTGGGGTAAAGTGAACTAAAGTGAACTCCTACCCATAGAGCTCACAACTCCTGGTGCGGACACCTCCTCGTCCATGTCTAGAGTGACCCAACTAAACCCCCCCCCACCCTATTCTCCATACACAGGAGATGATTATATAACACTTACACAGTGACATAATTTCTACATTGCTTTGGTGGAGTTAGCACTGCTGTCAGATCCTGCCGGGGGACCTGTAAGTGTACGATAATCTAAAACGTTCATCATTCACTTATCCATGGATGACCGGGTATTGATTAATCTATAGGGTCTACTGATGGTGTCAACATGACACGCAACCCAATTAGCTTGAAGCTCTTTTGGTCATCAATAGGCAGCAATGCCAGGAAGACGCAGTAACCCAAAATGGACCAATGGTTGCTTTAGTCGGGTCACTGACCCTCCATAAATAGGTTCACAAGCTAAGCGGGGGCCATGGAAGACACAGAAAACCATAACACCCCATCATCACCTATCACTGGTCGTCTCTCTGTAATTGCTAAGGGTCTCATTCGTGGCGCTGCGTCTCGTAAACAGATCAAGAAGAACGTCAAAGTACGTTTATAGCCATCAATGAACCTTGAAGCACCTTATGGCAAGAGCATAGGTTTACATTTATTTGTTGGGCTTAGCATTGCTGTTGAATCCTGCCTGGTGATCAGTAAGTGTACGATAATGTAAAAGTCCTGAGAATACAGTCCCTGTTGAGAGTTAACTATTTGGGAGATGGCCAACACGCCTCGTTCATCATTCACTATAGGGTCTCCTGATGAAGTCAACAAGGCATGCAACCCAATTAGCTTGAAGCTCTTATAGTCATTAATAGGCAGCAATGCCAGGAAGACGCAGTAACCCAAAATGGACCAATGGTTGGTTTGATCAGTTGACTGACCCTCCATAAATAAGTTTACAAGCCGGGGGTGAGGGGCATGGAAGACCCAGAAAACCATAACACCCCATCATCCCTTATCACTGGTCTTATCTCTGTAATTGCCAAGGGTCTCAGACATTAGTGGTTCTCAGAATACAGTCCCTGTTTGACAATTTGGGAGATGGCCAATAAGCCTCGCTTATCATTCAGTTTTCCATGGATGACCTGGTATTGATTAATCTAAAGGGTCTCCTGATGGAGTCAACATGACACGCAACCCAATTAGATTGAAGATCTTTAAAATCATCAATAGGCAGCAATGCCAGGAAGATGCAGGCCCTCCATAAATAAGGTCACTGATTCATTTTTGACAAGCTAAGGGGTTAGACCCAGAAAACCATAACACCCCATCATCACCTATCACTGGTTTTATCTCTGTAATTGCCGAAGGTCTCAGACATTCGTGGCTCTCAGAATACAGTCCCTGTTGAGCTTTCACAATTTGGGAGATGACCAACAAGCCTCGTTCATCATTCACTTTTCCATGGATGACCTGGTATTGATTAATCTATAGGGTCTACTGATGGAGTCAACACGACACGCAACCCAATTAGATTGAAAGCCATCAATAGGCAGCAATCCCAAAAAGATGCAGTAACCAAAAATGGGCCAATGGTTGCTTTGGTCAGGTCACTGATCCTCCATTAATAAGTTCACAAGCCAAGGGGGATCGATTGAAGACACAGAAAACCATAACACCCCATTATAAACCGATCACTGGTCTTATCCCTGTAATTACTGAGGGTCTCAGGCATTAGTAGTTCTCAAAATACAGTCCCTGTTGAGCTTTGACAACTTGGGAGATGGCCACCAAGCCTCGTTCATCATTCATTTTTCCATGGATGACCGGGTATTGATTAATCTATAGGGTCTCCTGGTGGAGTCAACACGACACGCAACCCAATTAGCTTGAAGCTCTTATGGTCAATAGGCAGCAATCCTAGGAAGATGCAGTAACCCAAAATGAACCAATAGTTGCTTTGGTCAGGTCACTGACCCTCCATAAATAAGTTGACAAGCCAAGGGGGATCCATGAAAGACACAGAAAACCATAACACCCCATCATCACCTATCACTGGTCTTATCTCTGTAATTGCAGAGGGTCTCAGACATTTGTGGCGTTAGGTCTTATCGAGAAAGATAAACGTCAAAGTACTTTTATATTCATCAATGAACACCTTATGGTGAGCGTAGGACTGATCAGAGATGATCCTTACCTGATGCTGTTGTCAGATGTTGGGGAGGGAGGTCATCTGCAGTCCAGTATGAAGGTACCAGAACTGGCCTGGCGCTATGCTCCCAGCTTCTCCATACCTCCTATGTGTGGTTGTTGTCGTTGCTGCTGATGCTGTCGCTCTCACATTTTCGGATGAAGGAAGCTGTTTTCCTATTTGCAAAGCCATCCATTCTGAGGGGAGAAGGAGAAGGAGGAGGAGGAGGCGCTGTGTGAATGGGACTGGAGCTGTTAGCGAGGAGGAGGGCGGCTGACCGCAGACCCTGATCCCCCCCTGAGGCAGCGTTAGTGGGTGGTGGAGGAGATGGGAGTGTGGTTTGGTTACTATAGCAACCGGAGGGATTTAGAAGATGTAATGCTTGCTATTTCAGGTGGAAAGTAACGTGGCTTTAGGTTCTGCCGCTGTGTTATCTCCTCAGATCCTATTAGATGTGCAGATTCTTGTGATCGGGGCTTTTCTTTTTTCTTGGGTTATGTAACCAGATCAAGGAGACCCGGTGACGCAAATTACCGTATATACTCGAGTATAAACAAGAAAGTATTTCTCTAGCACACACAGATTTTGCATAAATTCAGTCCAACTTCAACCTTCTGGGCGTCAAGGCCGATCCCGGCGCGGGCACAGTTTGTCTCAACCTCCTGGGCGTTACACCTGAAGCCAGTACCCGTGCCGGGATTGGGCGCAACCTCCAGCTCTCTGTGAGCCTGCAGCATTTCTCCATAGCTGCAGGCACACAGAGCCTTTCCGGCCCGAGTTTTCTGCGTCATCGGTGACTCCGAAGGGGGTGGGTGGGGGGATGGTGAGCCGCCATAGACCACTGTTAATGAAGGGGGCGTCTAATTGACACCGGCAGTGTGTAGAATGGGGTGGGGGGAGCCGCCAATCACAGTGTACTCTGCCGCAATTGCCCAACAATGGCACGAAAAGACCGTAACCCAAGGGAGATAAAGAACAAGTGCTGTGCAAGCCAGCAGCGATTCGGCATCACTGCACGCTCGCCATTCCCTTCTGGCGTCGCTACTTCGGTGCCAGCAAAGGGGCTGCGCCATAGACCTTCATGTCAGAGACTTTTCCTGCCACACGTGATGATGACGCCAGCAATGTGTAGAGAGGAGCGCAGGGAATCACGGCAGAGTAGACTGTACCATCTCCCATACGGAACTGAAAATATGGCGCAAAACCACCGTAACGCCAGGGAGGTTATGGGCCCTTCTACACTATGTTCGCTTTGGCACTTTTTTTGCTGGTGGCGGACGCGTAAGAGGTCCCATGTCCTATGTCACCATGTCTGTCAAGCTGGACTAAACCCCTGTCTTTTCCACTGCGCTGAATTTGCGTCTCCCATTACAAGTGCGCTGCGTCCTCATTTACCCTAAATGCAAACGCGGGGCTAGTGTGAAAGGTACAATGGTTTCCTATGGAACCTTGCGTTAACACTAGCCACGCTGCCTTGTGGTTCTTTACAACACAGCAGCTGTAGAGCGGGTAGTGTGAAGGGGCCCTGAACCTAATTTACGCAAAATCTACATGTGCTAGAGCAATGGTTCCCAAACTGGGGGGCGCAAAGGTATTCCAGGGGGTCTGACCCTCATTTCTAACTTGTGTTTTAATAGGAGTGGGGGCTCAATAATGTTCCTTTATAGTATAGGGGAGGGGGGGGGCCTGCAAGGGAACCACTGTGCTAGAGCAATACTTTATTACATGCTCCCACAACCCTTCACTACATCTCTAGCGATCCGATCGATTCACAATTTTCATCTCTTGTGACGAGTATAAGCCGAATGTAATTTTTTCAACACACTTTGTGTGCTAAAAATTGGGCCTATACTCGCGTATATAGGGCACAGATGCCCAACCTGCGGCCCTTTGGGTGTTCTATCGTGGCCCCCTCAGTTCTCCACTTGTGGCCCCTGAAATCTGACTGTTATTGCATAGGGCATAGGAACTCGCCTGTCTGCTGATCCCCTGCTGACAGGTCCTCATCTGGGATGTTCTCAAAATAGGAAGAGGAGGGAAAGCCATAAACTTACGTGATAGACATATGTAAAAGCCAATCAGTGACCCATATAGCGCATGAGCAAGTCCCTCGCCTCTCATCTTCTCCTCTGGTGATGGTGGGGGATCAGCAGACTGGTGACTGCCTATGCTCCCACTATTCCACCTATCCCATAGGTTGAAATTGTTATGTGCGGCCCTTTACTGACGCTGAGGGGCACACTTGTGGCCCTCCATATCAACTAAGTTGGCCACCACTGATATGATATAGGGCATATACCACTTTTCACCCCCAACATCGGTGTTTTATGGCCCAAATGTGTGACCCCCGTGGCGTCTTGGCTTGTTAGTTTGGAGTCCTTCAATCGACGTCCCACTCAGCTCCTAGCAACTGCTCGTGTTCCTGCGCATGTGCATAGGAATGGCTTCCCGCCTGGAGCCTAGCAACCGGTAGACACACACGCTTTGGTGGGGCTCAACGGAAAATCGACAAGGTCAAGTCAGTGGTTCATCAGACCATGGCTATGGAAGCCACAACGGCCAGATAATGTATGGTGGTTTTGGGTCTCCTGACCTCTTTGATTCTCATGGTCCCCTGGGCGCAGTGGCACTCGAGCAACTCCCAACTTTATAAAACAATGGAATGGGACCGACCTGTGGCAGAGGATCGACCTACCATTGACTGTGAATCTCCGGTGGTTGACCAAGGATGCCAACCTCTGTAGAGGGAGACCTTTTCCAATAACCGACTGTGTGACTGTCACATCAGATGCCAGCCTCCTCGGATGGGGCGCACATATCCGGCACAGGGCCGCTGGCCCAACCTGCATCCAATATATTGGATATGAGAGCGGCTTGACAGCCCTTGCTGGCTTTTGCCCCGGTCCTTCATCATCGGCATGTGAAAATATACATGGACAACACCACTGCAGTGGCATACATAGACAATCAAGGGGGAACAAAGAGCATTCACCTGCTGCGGATTGTGGCCGTGATTTTCCGGTGAGCGGAGCATCTGACGGCATCGTATCTGCCAGGCGTCCAGAATCTCTTGGCGGACAGGCTGAGCCGGTATTTTCTGGGCCCGCACGAATGGGCCCTCAACTCCCGATACCTTCACCAGATCTTCCGGAAGTGGGGCACTCCATTCCTATAGGGAGTCCCAGATGAGATGCAGCGGGGCGGCTCTGAGCACCGAGGCTTATGCCTGCCATACACACCCCGACATATTTGTACCCTGGTGCATTATGGGGCCCCTTCAGTCGGCCGGCACCCTTTGTGTGTCGGCCATTAGCTTCAATGAAGACGCCGGTCTTCATTGAAGCTAATGCCATCGGCTTTCATCGGCCAGGGATTATCGGACATGTCTGTTCTCTGGCCGGCCGAGCTGTGGGGCGACAGGGATCTTGTGGGCACATACCGATAAGCGGTCGATTTTTCCGCTGACCGACGGCGCGAGCGCGCACGCCCGTCGGTCAGGTGAAAAATCGCCTGCTTATCGGCATGTGTATGCCAGGCATAAGTTGTGTCTTATTTTTCCCTTAATGTGATAACAAGCGAGACGATAAAGAAATCACAGAGCTGCTGAGCAGATAAAAAGGAAAGGAGTAATGTGCAGACCCCCCGCAGCGCCGCTGCTCAATGCCTCGTGTAAGATATTCTACATTTACATTTTACAAATACTCCAGTATAACACGTCCCAGTCATATCATATTATGATGATTTATAACCGAGCATTTCTAACCGCTCATCCAGCCTTAGGGAGGCTACACTCCTCCAGTATCTATGAAATGTAACCACCCTTAAGGCCCCCATACACGTCTAGATTTTTCATCCAATCAACTTAATTCAACCATTTTTTCTGGTTGATTGATTTAAAATCTATGGCAGCCCACATGGTTATGCTGGGCATACACATACCGAGCAGGTCAGATAGACCTGCTCCGATGTGTGCCGAGATGCTAACGTGATGACGTCATCACGTTAGCATCCCGTTGCATTCTGGGGCCCCTTCAATCGGCCTGGCACCCTTTGTGTGCCGGCCATAAGCTGCAATGGAGACGCCGCTTCATTGCAGCTTATGGCATCGGCTTTCATCGGCCAGAGAAGATCGGACATCTCCGTTCTCTGACCGGCCGAGAAGTGGGGCGACAGGGATCTGTCGCCCCATGTGGGGACATGCCGATTAGCGGCTGATTTTTAACCTGACCGACGGCGCGAGCGCGCACGCCCGTTGGTCAGATTAAAAATCAGCCGCTAATCGGCATGTATATGGCTAGCATTAGATCAACCTAAAACAATAAAAATTGGAAAAAATGTTTTATTGAAAAAATGATTGGACGTGCTGGTAAATTTTAATTGGTTGTATTGAAATTGATGACACTTTCAGTTGATCCCAAAAAAGTTGGTCAAATATCTGTTACTACAGTTGGCAAACATACAATCAATCACCGATTTCCCTGATCCCAATAAATGTATCTTTTTAAGTTGATTGAACAGAAAATCTAGACGTGTATGGGGGGCTTAAGGCAATAATATTGGAACCTTGTGAAGAGGTAAGGGTTAGATGGATGAACAGTTAAAGCGAACCTTCCACCAGAAGAACATCTTTGCATGAATGGTACTTGAAGTGCCGATAATAAGGAGCAAAAATCCCATATCCCATACATAATGTATTCTTGGCAGCGCCATCTGGCGGCCAAACTGCAGCTCCAGCATCTTGAGGATAAAGTCAGGAAGAATAGAGGATGTTGGCTTTGTTTTGCCACTACTAAAGATGTTGGCGCCAGGAGTGACGGACAGAAGAAGGCAAGTATGTTCTTTTATGGATTATGGGGAAGTTTTTCCAGATTGACACTGCTGATAGGTAAGTAATACGTCTATGTAATGTATGTGGCTTTTTTTGAGTTTAGGACAAAACACAATTGAAAGTTGATCAAAGGGAGCAGTGCTGTGTCTCCAGCTCCTACTCCGCAGTCATCGCTGCTGCTGGTAATCGAACGACTCCTATATCGAGTTGTGTGTTCCCAGCTGTCTGACTCTTAAGGCCCCCATACACGGGTCGGATTCCGACCGGATTCCGGCACGATCGATTCCGGGAGCGTGCACGTGAATCGATCGTGCAGGATTCGTGTGCAGCCCACCTTGTCCGATCGATCACGTTCGATCGTTTGGGGGCCCAGAATCGGATCCGTCAGAGAACCAACATGTTGGTCTTTTTGATCCGATTCTGCATAGATCAGGGGGAGTTGCCATTTGTGAGGTGGAGTCGGAGATGGAATCGGACACGGAATCGTCCCGGAATCCGTTGGACAAGGTGGTATGCAGCGATCGGATTCTCTTGGCCGATCGATCACACCTGCGATTCCCGCCAGAATCTTTGGAATCGATCGGATAGGTGATCGAGCGGCCATGGAATCCGACTGTGTATGGCTGGCTTTATATCTGACCAAATCCAGGAACTTTCAGCCCCCACCTCATCAGTAAGTGGCTGATTTGCATCTGCTACTAAAGCTAGCCATGCACTGAGATGTTTACGTTTGATGAACTTATTGATTGTTTGAAAATCGATTACTTATTACTTGAATTGACCACTGAAAAATGATGGAACATGAAATCTTTTGAGTCCTAACGAGCCCTGGATGGATCATCAACCCCATGTACAGTTCATGACTATACCCAGGGATGCACATAACTTTCTTAGTGAGCTCCTCAGATGAGTACTGGAGATGGTGTTTGGTACTCACCCCATATGAAGGGTGGTCTTCCTCACTGTCCTCTGCGTCAGCCTCCTGCATGGTAGATTCTGCTGCAGATGGGCCTCCCTGTTCCTGATTGATCCTCCGATTAGCTGTCTCCATCCACAGGTCACCAGCTGGCTTTGGGTCACATGTTAAGCTAGCCATACACGTGTCGGATTCCATGGCCAATTGATCACTCATCCGATCGATTCCGGCGATCTCAGCGGGAATCGGAGGTCCAATCGATCGGCCAATTAAGAGTATCCGATCGCTGCATACCACCTTGTCCCTCGAATTCCTGGACGATTCCGTGTCCGATCACTTACTTCCCAAATGGCAACTCCCCCTGATGTGTGCAGAATCGGATCAGAAAGACCAACATGTTGGTTCTCTGTCGGATCCGATTCTGGGCCCCCGATCAACCGGACGCGAACGATCGGACAAGGTGGGCTGCACGCGATTCCGGCACGATCGTTTCACGTGCACGCGCCCGGAATAGATCGTGCCGGAATCCGGTGAGAATCCGACACGTGTATGGGGGCCTTTACTCTCACAGTACAACACGTTTGATCCCCCAGATCTCATACCTCAGTAGTACAACCTTGACATTTTCTGGGTTAGTAACTAACCCCTGAGACTACCTACAGTCCAAATGTCATTCTTTCATAGTCATATTCCAGCTGCCACAGTGCTTTTCTCTTGTCAGATTTTACCCTTACATATGCCTACTCTGACTTTTATCCCCAGATCTCCAACACCCTCAGAAGTCCAAACTATTTTTGGATTACTAATTTACATTCCCAATGTCACCCCCCTAACTGCAACCTTTCAGTCATTCATCAAATTGTATACATGTAACATTTAGCTGCGGCCGCCCAGACACGGAGCGCCTCCAAGTTGTTAGTACACATATGAGCTGTGTAACAATAATGCCGGTACACAGAGTTAGTAATTGAACCCTTTTGAGTACCAGAGTACCACTTATGTGCACCCCTGACTATACCCAACATTTTTCTCTTTCCATTTGGGGGGGAAGAACAAAAACGACTCAGACATCTGGCCAAGGTGATAATACTTTATTATCCAGGTTCAAGGATTAAAATATCTACAATCCCATTGTAAACCCATTGCTTTGTACTGGTGTATGTTATGGCTTAAAGATTCCGTACCAAGCAAACAGACGCAACTTAACAAAAAAAAACGTTTCCTTGAGCCGAGTATTGTTTCGTTTTTGTACAATGTAGCCACGCAGGAGATCAAAGCTGCAGTACTTGAAGATTACTTTACTTTGTGGATGGGTACTTTGTGCCTCCTGAATATGGACCAGGAATCGCTGGATCTGGAAGTTCTAAAGGTTATGAAGGCCTGAAGCCCCTAATGAAGCCAGGGTATGGACACAGGTTCCTCAAGTCAACCCATGTGGAGCTCCTCCCACACAACGTTGACACTTAAGCTGGCCATACACCTTTAGATCTCGCTGTCAGATATCCTTTAGATCTACCAACAACTATGTAGTGCCGGGCCCTCTGCGATTGAACACCAGTAGACTTGATGGTTTAGAAAGTCCCTCATATTACATGGTTTTGGTAAAACAAAAAGGAAATCTAAAGGAAATCTGACAGAGAAATCTAAAGGTGTATGGGGGCCCTAAGAGCTCCATCATCAATTCAGGAACATCCTATCCTACCCCTGACATTCATCATCAATACCAAAATCTGTGCTACCTGAAATTGTTTGGGAGTCTATTAGCATTAATGAGACACGACCTTCCACCATAAATTCATCACTCCATGAATGGCACCAGAAGAGCTCATAATAGGAAAGAATTCATAAAAAGACCAAAAAAAACAACTTACCTGTGAGGAATCATTTAACAAGATCACTTACAGCCTCTCTTCTCTCCCTGGCTCTTATGACGCACATCGCGCATCCCACCAGAACTCACCGCAAAGATAGAAGGGTAATTCTCAGTTCTGCATTAAAATGAATAAGACATATTTTCCCATAGAAATCCATTATAAAGTCCCCAGTGGCCACTTGCAATACTACACCCTGAGTTACCCCTGGAAGTCTGGTTGATAAAGATGGAATCTCTCATATGATTCCAGGTAACAGCAGGTAGGTATATTATTTTAGGATTGTGGAGCTCTACGCCACCATCTCACTTTCAGCTTACATACCGTATGTTTCGCTATATAAGATGCAGCGGACCATAAGACGCACCCAGTTTTTAGGGCAGGAAAACCAGAATAAAAAGATTTCATACGTTTTCACATCAATTGGGTTAATGCAATATTTTCAGTTAATGCAATATCCAATTCAGCCAGTAGGTGTCACTAGCAGCAGTATACTCTCAGCAGAATACATCATCTCTAGACTGATCTGCAGGAGGAAGGGGGGGCGGGATGTCTCCTCTCCTCTCACTGTGTCCGTGGGGAGTGATTGCTGTTCCCACAGACAGGAGAAAGGTATAGATGCAAGTTCATCTATACTTTTCTCTTCATTGCCTATGCAAGTTCAGGGCTGGCATAGGCAATTACACAGTTTAGATGGGAGAGCCGGCATCTCTGAAAGCTCCCCCGCTAATCTCTGTGCCGGGAGAGCTGGCGGGAGCCAAGGTGCAACCACCGGCTGCCGAGTGGCCACGCATTTGGCGTATAGGATGCAAGCACTTTTTACCCCCCAATTTTGGGGTGAAAAAGTGCGTCTTATATGGCGAAAAATACGGTATATGATTTTTCAGATTTTGAGTATCCATCCACTTAAATATATTGCAACCTGTCTAAACATGAACTAGGATAAAAGTAAACCACATGTGACCTCAGAAATCCAAGCTCCTCCTCCTCGCAGCAGATAACCTCACTGAACTATAGAGGCCAGAAAAGTAAAAACCTCCAATCGATCACATGACGCGATTTCTGTATCAGTATATTTATGTCTATGTGGCCCGGACAGACACTAAGGGCTTGTCTCCACTATAGCAAGATGTCATTGCAGCGCAGAGACTGCGGCCATGTATTTGATGGGGCTCATCCCCACAACTTCGTCCTGCCACATTTGGGCGAGGCACGTGATCTAAAACATAGGTCACCGCGCTTTGGATGGCGGGCGGTGGTGGCTGATCACAGCCATAGAAATGAATGGACACATTGCTTATTAACTGCTCTATGGGTGCGATCAGGTGGGGTGGGGCAAAATGTCTC
>CM070032.1:12252734-12279433 GCA_036250615.1 Ptychadena robeensis
CCAGTCTGCAGGTGCAGATGATCTCCGTGCCACGATTCTAAACACAGGAGATCGCTGGGTGCTAGCTATCTAAGCGCTGTGATTCGCCAAAGTGGGGACATAGCCTAGAGGCTCTTGAGTTACTCAAAGACTAGTTATGGATCAGAGTTCTTCATTACGATACAACATGACGGCTGATCGGTTGCAATTGCACTCAGCAGGATTGGTAAATATGCAATTTAAGTAACCGACTTGATATGAGCCTCTCGTATAAAACACAGGGAGGGGAAGGCTCGGCTCTCTCACACTATCCGGCTCTGCTGCCTGTATGTCCACGCTGTCAGAAAGCCCGGAGGCTCCTCTGTGATCATAGAAAGGTACATAAGGCTGTTCTGCAATACAATAGGGCACCAGCAAGGCTGTGTAAATGTCACTACTGCATGGACAAAGCAAACAAACCTTTGGAAAGATACACAGATCCTAAATGTCAGCTGCACGGCTTATATCTCTGAAGGACTGACTTTTTATTTAAAGCAGACCTAAACTCTGCAACTACACCCCTCCCCCAAAAGAAAGTACTTACTGGTACCGCTTAGCTGTCTCAATGATTCAATATGGCTACAAAATTCATAATCATAGACTTACCTGCTCTGCTGTCATCTGTTTCCATGTGTAGTCTAATCTCAATAGCTGCAGTAACACATATGACCACTGGGGGGGGGGGGTGTATTTTCAACTCCAAACAGCTAAGGGGCCTTATGCCGGCCATACACATACCGATAAACGGCCGGATTTTAATCTGACCGACTGGCGTGCGCGCTCTCGCCGTCGGTCAGGTTAAAATCCGGCCGTTTATCGGCATGTGCCCACATGGGGCGACAGATCCCTGTCACCCCACTTCTCGGCCGGCCAGAGATCCGACATGTCGGAAAATCTCTGGCCGATGGGAGCCGATGCCATAAGCAGCAATGAAGACGGCGTCTCCATCGCTGCTTACGGCAGGCACACAAAGGGTGCCTGGCCGATTGTGGGGCCCCAGAATGCAATAGGAGGCTAACGTGATGACGTCATCACGTTAGCCTCCCGGAGCGATATCGGAGGGCGATATCGCTCCAGCTCGGCATGTGTATGGCCGGCATTAGAAAGATCCTCATATTACATGGTTTTGGTAAACAAAAAGCCAATTGTACAGAAATTGTATGGTAAGATTGTAAGGTGTATGGGGGCATTAGAAACTAAAATCTGAGATAAGCTTAAAGGCTCCTATACACGTCTAGATTTTTCATCCAACCAACTTAATCCAATCAATTTTTTTGTAGATTGATTTAAAATCTATGGCAGCCCACGTGGTTAGATCAACCTAAAACAATTAAAATTAGGAAAAACATTTATTGAAAAAATGATTGGACGTGCTGGTAAATTTTAATTGGGTGTATTGAAATTGATGACACATTCAGTCGATCCCAAAAAAGTTGATCAAATATCTGTTACTACAGTTGACAAACATACAATCAATCACAGATTTCCCTGACCCCCAAAAAATAGATATTTTTAAGTTGATTGAACAGAAAATCTAGACGTGTATGGGGGCTTAAGGACAATAAGGTAGTTTCATAAATCATTACAGATCTTTGTGATGCAGTTACATTTTTACCAAAGCTTTTGGTATAGTCCAGAACATAAATGAAAGCCCATCATCCAGAAAAATCCCAAAACCCTATGGGCCCCCATACACCTTTAGATCTCTCTGTCAGATTTCCTTTAGATCTTCTTTTGTTTAACCAAAACCATGTAATATGAGGGACTTTCTAACCCATCAAGTCTACCTGTGTTCCATCACAGAGGACCCGGCCCTACATAGTTGTTGGTAGACACCAGCTAAACTGCAGAGCACGTAGTGTATAAACACATTCACTTACTCGTATACATAATGAAGGTAAACACTGTGCAATTCAGGATGTTACAAGACTTAAGGGTGGCCATACACGGGTCGATATTTCCGCTGGATCAACTTGCAATTTTACTTTTGAAGTCAATCGATTCCCGCCTACCTGGTGTAATTGAATTGAAATCAAACATAAAATCGATAGAGCAGTGATCGGACATGTCGGTCATTCCATATTTCACATGTAGATGCCGGTTTTTTGTTTACAAGCGCCCTCTTGTGGCAGAAAGTGGTAATGACGGTTAAAAAAAACACACAAAGTCTAAATCTATAACACTGCGTGGCGGTTGATGTTCATCTGGTGTTTCTCCCCACAGGAAGCTCTCCCTTATGTACTGTATTGTTTATATCAGTGGAGCCATGCTGATATAAACAATGAAGAACAGAGCCAGATGAAAGAGCTGCCTGCTGGTGGCTATCCCATCTGCGCTGTCTGTGAGCTGGGCAGTTTGAGACCAACTCATGCAGATGGGAGAGCTGCCCTACCTGCACTGTATGCGAGTTGAGTCCAAGCTGCACAGCCCCCATACAGAAGCTCTGCCATCGGGATGGAGGTGAAGAAGCCAATAGAGGCAGATTCCTCACCTTCTTAACTAGAGTGGGGAAACGCCAAAATATTTTTCGCCCATGGCCGTGTCTAAAGCTAGCCATACACGTGTCGGATTCCATGGCCAATTGATCACTCCCCCGATCGATTCCGGCGATTCTGCCGGGAATCGCAGGTGTGATCAATCGGCCAATTAAGAGTATCCATCGCTGCATACCACCTTAATCCAACGGATTCCGGGACGATTCCGTGTCCGATTGTCCACCTCACAAATGGCAACTCCCCCTGATGTGTGCAGAATCGGATCAGAAAGACCAACATGTTGGTTCTCTGTCGGATCCGATTCTGGGACCCCGAACGATCGGACGTGATCGGACGGACAAGGTGGGCTGCATGCGATTCCGGCACGATCGTTTCGCGTGCACGCGCCCGGAATCGATCGTGCCGGAATCCGGTGGGAATCCGACACATGTATGGGGGCCTTTATGGTCCGAAAAATACGGTAATCTGTTCATATTTCTTGCCCACCTCAACAGACTCCCAGTGTCTTCACTGAGGACCCAGGACGCCTTTGTCCGTAACACAATCCAGGCATTTGGCGAGGGCAGCCTCCCCCTCCCCGCCATCATTAGAGATGGTTGAATTTCTTTTTGAAAATCCGACCAGCTCGACTTTGTGAGTTGATTGCAAAGCCCCTGAGCATGGTGTCATCACCAAACTTGCTGGAGATGTAGAGAAGAGTTGAGAATACTGAGGGTAAGAGAGCATTGCACAAATAATTTTTGCATAAATTAACCCCCCTGGCGGGTGAGACAAACCCAGTTCATTTAGACTTTGGAAAACCCCTGGAAAGCTGCTGCGATTCTCTATCCAGCCGCAGCTTCCGGGACCACCCCTTCTGCATCATCAACGAAGGGGTGGGTCTTACCGTAGACCTCCATTTTAATTAAGGGGCATCCGTTTCCCAGCCAACATTGCTTTTACAAAGGATATCGCCAACATCAGCCGATACCCTTTGTGTGCCAACGCTTGGGGTATGTATTTCGGGTCCCCCTAGCTGCTCGGGCCTCTGTCAGGACCCGTCATTGATGACGCCACCGATGTGGACAGAGGAAGAGGGAGGGTGGGCGATCTCCTGTAACTATATGTGCAAAACGTTTTTTCCCCAAAAATGTCTCACAACTCTTCACTACATCTCCAGCAATCACAAAATTAATTAGTTGACAATTCGATCATCTCTATCACTGACGTCAGGAAGGTAGAACCAGTAGGAAGCCTGCAGGACACCGACGCTGGAGGACAACGCTGGCACAGCTGGAGAAGTAAGCAATACAGATTCAGCTTGGTTATTAAAAACTACCCTCAGATAAAGTCACCGCCAGGGATAAAAAAAATCAGGAAATCAGCTCAGAGCAGTAAGAGTCCCCATACACCTTTAGATCTCTGTCAGATTTCCTTTAGATCTCATTTTGTTTTACCAAAACCATGTAATATGAGGGACTTTCTAAGCAATCAAGTCTACCTGTGTTCAATCGCAGAGGACCCGGCACTACATAGTTGTTGGTAGATCTAAAGGATATCTGACAGAGAGATCTAAAGGTGTATGGCCAGCTTTAGTGGAATTTTTTTTCCTGAAAATTAAAGCTAGCCACACACGGTTCGATTTTGGCTCAATTGATGCTCAATTAGATGAATTTTTTCATCGACTGAACGAAAATCGAGGAATGCCCACATGGTACGATCGACGATAATTGTTCAATAAAGGCAGAAAAATTTATCGAATTTTGATCGGACATGTTGGAAAATCATCGGCGATTGTGCCAAAATCGTCTTATAATCGTGGATGTTTGTGGTGTTTCTCCTGGATCGATTAGATTCGATATAATAACATAGACCACTTCAATCTGAACTTCAATCGTTTCCAGACCAACATCGACGATTTTAGTAATATTTTGGAATCGAAATCTCACCACAATCGTATACTCAATGTGGGGTGTATGTTGATGCGATTAAGATCAATTTTCGATTAGACGTTTGAATTTCTCGATCTAATCGAGCATCAATTGAACCAAAATTGAACCGTGTGTGGCTAGCTTTAGGGTCCCCATACACCTTTAGATCTCCTTTTGTTTTACCAAAACCATGTAATATGAGGGACTTTCTAAACCATCAAGTCTACCTGTGTTCAATCACAGAGGACCCGGCACTACATAGTTGTTGGTAGATCTAAGGGATATCTGACAAAGATCTAAAAGGTGTATGGCCAGCTTTAGTAGAAGAAACTTTTTTTCTGAAAATTAAGACTCCATGGGAAACAAGATGGGACAAATCACAAAATAAAGACGACCAATGAAATAACACACTGAGCGCAGCGTCAGCCTTACCTTTGTTCTTTCTAAATCACCGATTTAAATTACAACGTAAAAAACTATTTATATTGCGAACTATAAATAATCGTCATACGCGCCTCCCGATACTCAGACATGGCACCATGAGATAGAGATTCGTCGTATTACGCCTCCAAATGAAGGATTAGAGGCCATGCACAAGGTGAACGTCGTTACAATATTTATATTTTAATTTCTTTGCAACTTTGAACCCGACTGCATTGTCTGCGTGACTTCGGCATAGATGGTGTGCGGTTTTATAGTTCAGTAATAAATTATTTGCAGGACAGACACTGCACAGACATTGGATATTACATATAAACATTGGAGTAAAGCCTCTCTCTACTATAGCAAGATGTCGTCTGCTTTAAGGCTTGTTTCCACTTAAGCGGAAGCCCGCGGTTGTCCACAGCGGATACATCCGCGCCCATTCTGTTCAATGGGCTAGTCCCCGGCGCTATTCTGCGGCCGCCCAGCCGCGGCCATAGAGGTGAATGGCCGCTGCTAAAAACCGCATGAGATGCGGTTCTTAGCGGCGCCGGTTCTTAGTGGCGGCAATCGCGCCGCCGGCTTCCACACAAGTGGAAACAAGCCCTTAGTCTTCCAATCTGCACAATACGTTTGTAAATGACATTTCATGGTAATAATTTTTCCAGTCTGTTTTACCTAAACCATGTAATATGAGAGACTTTCTAAACCATCAAGTCTACCTGTGTTCAGTCGCAGAGGACCCGACACTACATAGTTGTTGGTAGATCTAAAGGATATCTGACAGAGAGATCTAAAGGTGTATGGCCAGCTTTAGTAGAAACTTTTTTTTCTGAAAATTAAAGCTAGCCACACACGGTTCGATTTTGGCTCAATTAGATGAATTTTTTCATCGACTGAACGAAAATCGAGAAATGGCCACATGGTACGATCGACGATAATTGTTCAATAAAGGCAGAAACAAGCCCTTAGTCTTCCAATCTGCACAATACGTTTGTAAATGACACTTCATGGTAATACATTTTCCAGTCTCTGGAGCTGACCCCTCTACTACCATGTTTACCCGAAAATAAGACAGTGTCTTATATTAGTTTTTGCTCCCAAAGATGCCTTACGTCTTATTTTCAGGGGATGTCTTATTTTTCCATGAAGAAGAATACGGCACTGGGGTATCAGGGTGGGGGGTCACTTAAAATGACACAGGGGGGATCAGAGGGGGGAATCAAAATGGCACAGGAGACTCAGAGGGGGGATTACCATTTCAGTAACCCCTTCTGATCCTCCTGTGTCATGATTGCCCCCTCTGATCCCCCCCTGTCCAGAGTTAGAGTACCGTATCTTCAGGGGGATGCCTTATTCTCAGGGGGATGGTCTAATATTTCAGCGTGAGGCAAAAATATAAGCGTGCCTTATTTGTTTAGGGGAAACAGGGTAGTTGTAACAGAAAATAACAATTCAAACACTTCTTAAGGATTTTATAAAAAAAAGATATTTATAAAGGATGAACCGGGGCTTCAATGGCGGTGCCTGTACAGACCTGATCTACAAAGTGTTTCTTTCACCATAATTTGCAGGAAAAATATGGAATTAAATATTATTCAATAAGTGTTTGCATCTTAACTGTCTGACTGTCCAATTATTTCTTGTGTAATGTGTTCGTGCCGCCCCGCTCAGACCTTCTGTACATATTCCCAGCATCATCAATGAAGCGAGTGCCCAAGATGCCTGTGACTATTTCTAGAAGGTAAATAGTAAATCTATGATCTATGTGTGTATCCGGGGGGCTTTAGGACACCTATGCCTGTCAGATAATTTAGGCATAGACTCGGCAGTCCCCGTGTCACCCATGCTTCAGGCTGCCCGCCCTATGCCTGTATTTTCTGACAGACATAGGCGCCCCAGGAAGTCCCCAGGCAGAAGCCATCACCTCCCAGCTTTGGGCAAAGACGCTGCATGATCGCCTACAGTATATACCGTTTTTGTTTTTTACTATTTTTAAAGCCTCCCATACTCATTTCTATTGTGACACGATTTTTGGGCCGATCGACCAATCAGCAGTCAAATCAGCCAAAAGATAGTGTCAAATCCAGGACCCATTGTGTGCCAGCATTTAGGGTATGTCCGGCGGGTCCCCCTAGCTGCCCGGGCTGCTGTCAGGACCTGACAGACAGCATCTAGGGACAGGCTTGGCAGCTCTATTCTGTCACAGCACAGCCTGCAGGAAGGGAGAGAGAGGGAAGTGGAGCTGCTAGCACCCCACTCCCCCTGGCTGGAGGGATTTAGAGTAAATACAGCATGGTCCAGTGCTGGACATTTTGCTGGAACATGCTTTATCTAAATCTCAAAACTTTAGGGCGCTTTTTATGGTCCTGTGTGTCTAATAGTGCGACAAATATGGTAATCTATGCCAAATGTAACTCCAGTTTACTGCTCAGGTCTTATCCAGAAAAAATACACACTTGGGAATACTGCCAGGAAGGATACAAGCAGTTAATTCCCCCTGTAGCTGCAGACACTAAAAAACTATTCTCAAGAGACATAAAATTCAGATTCTAAAGCCCCCCCATACACCTTTAGATCACTCCATACAATTTCCTTTAGATCTACCAACAACTATGGAGTGCTGGGTCCTCCTTGATAGAATACATAGTTATTGGAAGGTTTAGAAAGCTCCTCATATTACATGGTTTTGGTAGAAGAGAAGTGGATTGTACAGAAATTGTATGGTAAGATTGTAAGGTGTATGGGGCTTAACCCCCCACTTGCAGAAGTAACTAGGCTGTGATTGAAATGTATTCTCACATGACCTGCAGCTAGAGATGAGGGGCGGCTTGTATTAAAACGCTTACTACTTACTTTAAGAAAATGCAAATATTGTAATGTCTGGACACAGGTACATTTCAACAATATCTCTGCAAGAGATTTACCATAGAAAGTCCCCGGTGATGACTTTTCTTCAGCAGAATCTACAGAGAAGGTCAAACTGTCCCAAAATGAATACCTCAAACCTGATCCTTGAGAAGAGAACCACATGTGTAATGGGCTATGGCACAGAAAATCCTGCTATGATTGGAGAGAGAGGCTGCCGTCAGTGCATGGTGGGTAAGTGCGACACCTACAATCGGTTTGGTTGTTTAATGCCAAGGAAGTTCCATCAAGACAATGTAGTTCTTAGGGCTCATACAAGTTTTATAGAAAATCCACAGCTTGTGAAAACCTAGGGAATATTCCAAGCCTGTCTGTCAAAACATATCACTTATCTAACTCCAAAAAAAAAAAAGTATCAAGAAATAAAGCCAACCCTATGTAACACTGGCTGTCCCTCTTTCTCAGTGCAATGTCCTACTCCACAGTGGCTTCAATGTGTGTGATCTCCATCTGCCGGATTTGTAAGTTTTCTGAGCCTGCATGGACAATTTGATGAAGTTCTGCTTCCTCTGCTTGGCAGGTTTGTTCCTCAATAGTTTGTTCAATATGATGAATACCAGATTCATCCAGAAGTTCAGCCTCAACTTCCTCCATGTGTATCTGGTTAACATGTACTTCCTCCACGTGAACCTCGGTACCAGGGTCGATCTGAAGATGTTCCACCTCGATGTGACCCATGTGTACCTGTGTTTGTAGATCCAGTATATGAGCGCCTTTTACTTGATTCACTTCCAGGATATCTTGATGCAACTGGCCTACTGTCAACTGCGGAGGATCAACTTGGACTTGGATAACTTGATCCACTGGCACCATGTGGACTTGCTCCACCTGCTCCACAAAGGTCATCGAAGGCATGGACTCCATTTCTCCTGATTCCGAAGGAAGCATCACCTCTGTCACTATCCTTTCCGAGATGTTGTGGATTTCGCGGAGGTGTTTCCTCAGCTCGCTGCCTTGCATAAACCACACGTCGCACAGTGTACAGTGGTTGGGCTTGTCTCCTGTGTGGAGAACCAGGTGGTCTTTAAACTGGTCCCAACAATTGAAAACGCTGTTACAGACCTGGAAAACAAGCAAATATTTATGTTTTACTTAACAAATCCAATAAACACACATATACCCAGATCCATATATAAATATGGTACCGACACTTTACATAGAATACATATAATCCCCTGCAGTGTGTGAATTGTTATATCAAAGTATAATGGACTACTCCCAATGAATGGGGAGGAAATCATCCTCAAGTGGTGACACAATTCTAAAAGTGCATATTAGTGGGTTATTATGAATGGCTGTGCATTTTGGGGTCATTAACATGTGTTACCCAGAAACAAAAACATTAACTGCACGTTTCTATGCCTTAATAAACCCTCGGCTTATACTGGAGTCAATCATATTTTCCAGGTTTCTTAGGTCAAATTGGGTACCACGACTTATATTAAGGTCTGCTTATGCCAGTGGTTCCCAAACTTTCATTGCAGGGCCCTCCTTTTCTATTTAGGAACATTATCGAGACCCCCTCCCTATTTAAACACAGGTTAAGAATAAGGGCCCGCGCCCCCCTGGCATACCTTCTCACCCCCGTATGGGAACCACTGGCTTATACTACAATATATACAGAACATTTAAACAATTAGATGTCTACACTAGTGATCTATTTTGGTTTAAAAAATTATATGAATGAGGTGCACTTTTATCTTTAAAAGGGAAGAGTGTGGCATTGAAGCACCCCCCCCCATTTTAGCAGTAGAGTCCCTTAGTCTCCTTCGTGAGCTTGTGGAGGGAACTACATTCTAGGCAGACCTTTCTGTGGCTCAGGGAAAGTCCTCACCTGATCTAAGCACCACAACACTGAGAAGAAACCCTAAGGCAGCCACAGGCAGAAACCCTAAGGCAGAAAAAACCCTAAGGCAGGGAAAAACATTGCCGCCATAGGTTAGGGTGAGAAAAAAGGACCACAGTGCGGAGGAATGGAGAGCGTCCCTACAGGGAAGGAGGAATGTATCCAAGGGGACCCTTGCCAAACACCCCCCTCTTTTTGCCTCCCCACCCCTAAACCAAAGGACTACGTGCCTTGCTCAGGTGCAGGGGTCAAGAGGGGGGTTCCTGACCTCTGCACAAAAAATATCACAAAACGGGGAGATGTGTTATGCAAGCAGATGGAAACACAAGAACTAAAGCTACCGTGCACGGTCACGGTGTTGGATTGTACTCTAATCTGTTTACAGATTTACCCGTGTGTTCTTTGCATGTTGGAAAACTCCATTCAATCTCCAGGTGCTGCTGCTCCTGCCTCCTGCTGTCAGTGTGAAGGGGGCAAAGCCAGCACTCCTCACTTGTAAGCTGTGTGAGTGAGGCAGGCTGCTTCTCCCCAGCTTGTAGCGTGTTCTGATTTACATGGGCTGCCAGCTGGAGAGAACGGGAATTGATGTGTTCATGTGGTGCACATTGATTTCTGTTCAATAGATCCCCGATCAATCGCAGCGTGGTGACGTCACCATGCTGCGATTGATCGGGGGTCAATTGCACGGATATCTACCCGTGTGTGCCTAGCTTACGTTCTCTGGCTCTCAGGGGCTTTTCAACTTTCCTGCAGGTTGAGAGAAACCATTTCTCATGTGAACCATCCTGGAGGATGATGGGTAAAAAACAACACTGCATGCATGGCACATGAGACAAATACTATGGCACATATGCTTATTAGGCACTTGCACCTGTCGGTGGCTTTCCACAATGTGAGCTAAACCAACAGCTGCAAATACAATGACAGAAAACTGGGCTCCACATACCCAAGTTTCAAATCAGATGTTACTATGGAAAGAACGGGTTGTGAAAACATATTCCAAACCAAACACCAGAAGAGAACATATTGCATTATACTGACACAACCACGTTTTAGTGATGACGAGTTGTTTGGGGGAAGAACCCCCTGAGCACCGACCTGACATTCGTACAACTTCTTCCTTCCTTTCTTGGCTCCAACTCCATACTGGCAAGCCGACAGGTGACATTTCAGAGTGCTGTTCCTGGCAAAATGCTCATGACAGTTTGGACATTCAAATGGCTTTTCTCCTGGAGAGAAAAAAAATAATGAATGAAATATATCATACAATGTGGTCATAACAAATATATATATGTATATAAAATATATATATATATATATATATATATATAAGTTTTATGATAGGGTTGGCAGGAACATTTCACACATGTACAATGACATGCAATTATCAGAGATGTTACACGTGTCAGAGGCAGGTGTACAAACTTTTTGCAAAGAGTACCAGGTTATGTAAAGTGTGAGGGGGCGGCCACCCAGCCTGACATTCTTTGAACAATAAATGACACCACGAGGCAGATCTCTTCCTTAACAACAGTGGTCCCCAGGATCTTTCCCTGCAGGCGCCCCCCCCCTTTTCTACATAGGAATATTATAGAGCCCCCTCCTCCCCATTCATAGTACACAGTTTCAGATTAGGGGCCATATCACACTAGCCCTGTTTGCGTTGCTGTACTAGTGTGAAATGACCCTCAAACAATTTTACACACAACTTTATTTGGTTTTTACATTAATCATGCAAAAAAACAATCATTCACATAAAGACAAACCGCCACAGAGAAACACACATTACATGCACTCTACTCATTGCCTGCAGCTTGTTCCTCCATGGCTGGCTCCCTTCTTGTACCACCCTAGCTGCACCCCCCCTGAAATACCTGCACATGCCCCCCCCCCCAAATTGGAACCATTGCTTCACACATAGTAGCCATTCGCCATTCACTGTCCTAGCACTGATAAAGAATGCCCCTAGGCATGTCCAGCCACATTAAAAAAATTGTTAATATATAGGAATAATATAGACACACAGTAACATATATAAATGAAACATTTCATTTCTGACAGCACCCTTGCTATTTGATATGTTAACTGCCAATGGATGGGGGATATAGCATAAACTGCACTGGCTGTGTTGTGCCACTTAGTACTGCTGTTTTGCAGCACCTTGGTCATTGGGGTCTGTGCTATAATCATTGGTGTACATACACAGATCTTACTTTTTTTTTTTTTTTTTTTAATACCACACTTATCCTGCATAGACGTATATCACTTGTCATTAGGACTAGAAATAATAGTGAAACATACTAAATAGGGAGACACCACAAATCTGAGGACCGATAATCCTTTCACACTCTCTTACAAAAGTTTGAACCCTTCCTGACACATTACAATACTTTTGCTTAAAGTTCAGCCATTTGAAAATAACAGATCCCTTTGAGGGCCACATACAGGAAAGTCATTGTTGGTTGTTAGGTCCACAGCCGATTCCCTGCGCTGGACGTGCGTCCAATCGAGATGTGCGTCTGCACATTTGCTGGGTGGTTTCCCTGCGGCTTCTGGGTAGTTTGCATCCTATAGATGCAGCAGAGGAAAGACATGGAAAATCAGCACCCTTTTCCCACATCTGGGAAACACCACCATGGATCTGGCCCTTAAGGGCTTTGGTCAAACCTTCTATGTAAAGGTGAATTACAGTAAATATATTTTTCTGACACCATATTACAACCTCCAGTATTTGCAGATTAATATTTGCTTTTAAAATTATATAATTAATAAAAATATCTGCGGACGATGCCTCTTAAGTAGATAAGAGAAATGGTCAGTCTAAGAAGTAGTTCCCCCTACCAGTCCAGGACAGAATACGGACAAGGAAGGGAGTAAGGAATCACATATACAGCAAAAGAACAGGAACCGGACACTTAGAAAATTCTCAGGTTCTGATGGGTGAATTTTATCGACTAGCTGATTTTGATCGAGTTGTTTGCAAACCCCCATCACCAAAATTGCTGGAAATGTAGAGAAACCTTTGGGTGGGAACATTTAAAGAGAAAAAAGTATTGCTCTGGCATGTCGTTTTTGCATAAATTAAGTTCAAAGTAAAAATTTGGACTTCACTTTGAACTTACCATATTATCTAGACCATAAGACGAACCCAGTTTTTAGAGCAGGAAAACAAGTAAAAATATTTGAAGTGTTTGATTGCATTATGGATTTTTTCCTCAATTGAGATTAATGTTCAATTTCAGCCACAAGATGTCACTAGTGAACACTTGTCAGTATACACACATCGGGGGAAAAGGGGGTGCGGAGGAGGAAGCTGCATGCATCTCTTCCTTCTACAGCTGCCAGCAACACTCCACGGGATGCACGTTTAACAAAGATTTAAGTCTGTTCTGCCATGACTGTGTGTGTCTCTCCTGCCATGATGTGCTCCTTGCCTGCCTTTCAGGGTACTGAGTGGCATCACATAGTCCCAGTTGGCCAATCAAGAGGCTGAATGGACGACCCCCAAAAATTATTATTTTACCACACCTTCAGACCATAAGATGCACACGTTTTCCCCAATTTTTTTGGGGAAAAGGTGTGTTTTATGATCCCCAAAAATATGGCAATTTATTGTGTTGGAGCAATACTTATTAATTAATATTTTACTTATTAATATTTTCTAGTAAACGCTCAACCTTCTCTACATCTCCAGCAATTTTGGTGATGATCGCATCTTCAGGGGCTTTATAATCAACTCAAAGAAAAATTGGACCATCTCTCGGTTCTGATTCTTGCATCTAGAGTACAGCTGCTGCTGAAGCCCGGCGCTGGAAAACACGACACCACGTATGAGATTTACCTGTGTGTTTCCGCAGATGCTCCTTAAAATGGCCAAAGTGATCGAACTGCTTATCGCAGTACTGACAAACGTGAATTTTTTTGCCGGGCTTTGGCCTCTTGGAGGCGCCACTTTCCTCCAGGTGGTAGCAGGTTAGATGTTGCTTCCAGGCAACCTCCCGGACGTAGCTTTTATTGCATATTTCGCACTTAAAATTGTCAGCGGTGTGCGTTTTCATGTGTTCCTTGAAATGGTAAAACAATTTAAATGAACGATTACATTTCTGACAATGGAACATGTTGTTGACATTTGACAGATGAACTTCCATAATTTCAATGCCTTCTACCTGTTTGCCGGCATCGCTTTCACTGTCTTCCTGAAGCTGCCTTTTCCTCTCCCCCTGCCGGTACTTGCTGGTAATGTCTGCCAGTAAGGCCAGTGCAGAGTCATCCGACGTGCCCGTGCTCTGGATGTATTTCACAGATTGGTCAGATGAAGTCACTGCTTCCAGAGCCTCCATGTTCTCGTCTAATTCAATCGTTCCTTCTGCTATTTCAACTTCAATCTCCACCGGTTCACCCTCCAAAGACGGCACGGCTTCTGCAAGGACGCCAGCGGTATCGTCAAGCTTCCATTTTTTCATGTTTTCATCTTGCTCGGGTTTCTCTTCAATTAAAACCGTCTCTTTGTTCCTAGAAAATAAAAAAAAATACAAGTATAATTGGATGTACCTGTGAGGATATCTAAAGCAGTGGTGGCCAACTGAGTTGCTATGGAGGGCCACAAGTGCGGCCCTCTGGATCACTAAAGGGCCGCACATAACATTTACATTATACTGACTTGTAGAAATTACAGCAGGCAGAGCTAGAAGATATTATTTCCAATGTTTTTAAATAAAAAAAAGCCTTGTTTTAAATGATACTTCAAGCATTAGGGAAGACCGTAGTATGGTAATGCACATTTTTTGCCATATCATCATAGGTTATGTGCCTCATAGATATCATCAAAGCCTCTGATGATATCTATGGGGCACATAACCTTTGCTTCAAATGGTGTGTGCCGCAATATATATTATACTATTATCCCCTGTTGATTGATGGAATAGTAGGAGCATAGGCACTCACCAGTCTGCTGATCCCCCCACCAACACTAGATAAGAGGAGAGGGACTTGCTCAGGTGACATCTGGGTCCCTGTTTGGCTTTTACATACACCAATCATGTAAGTGTATCTCCTCCTCTTCCCACTCCTATAGACATGAATGAACGCATTAAAAAATTTAGGGCCACTGGAGATCGCTCAAGTGGGGACATAGCCTAAGTCTCACCATCAAGACAACCCCATGCGCTGAGAAAATATCACAGGTAAGAAAAGATCTCACAACACCATCTGTTTCTGGTGAGACTCAGACTCTGTCAGACACCCAACATCCCCAGGACTGCTTCCCGATGGTGTTCGGAGATATTTTCCTAACCTTACAACTGCACATGCACAGGGTAAATGAACAGAACTGGAAGTAAATGGAAGTGCAGAGCTGCAGTTTAAAAATTTCCTGCCTGACACATCGCTCTTGACGCGATGTTCTTCAGAGGGTGCAGAGACAGAGGGAGCGACGGGGGAAATACAAAAATATCTCCTCACAAGTAAGAATTTTCAATTTTATTTATAGATTGTCCTAATAATAGGGGGTTAGCCAGCTAGGGACAAGAGTTTCTGGTGGGTTTAGGTGCGCTTTAAACAGATCAAGCTTGGTCTCCAATTAAAAAAACACATATGGAATACAAGGTGGTGCCAATTTATTCTACTGCTAAAGAGTTAGTAGAGTTTCAGAGGAAAGCCTCTGAACATTTGCCGAGGTCGGGTTAAGTTGGGGTGCAAAATGAGGCATCAAGTTGAAACAGGGATGAGGAACATCAGAACCATTTTAAGCACTCTCACAAGACTACAATTTAAAAAGAAGGACAAGGCATCCACATTAATGACAGGGTCTCTTTAAATGGTAAGAATAACTAAAGGGAAAAAATGGCGCACAATATAACTTTCCATAACTTTTTCATAATGTAATATATAACTTTCCAGTACCTGATCTCAAGTGCTTTGATGGCTTCGTGCATCTGTAAATATTCAGCTGCTTTGTAGATGTCGCTGGCTTCCTCTTCACCTTGTAACATCAGTTTTGCCGTGTATGTGAATTCTATCAGATGCTTGAACGCCATATTACTCACACCTATGTAAAAGACAAGTCACACGTTGAAGTCTCACATGAAAAGCGAATAAAGTAC
Source organism: Ptychadena robeensis (assembly GCA_036250615.1). NCBI lineage: Eukaryota > Metazoa > Chordata > Amphibia > Anura > Ptychadenidae > Ptychadena > Ptychadena robeensis. Next base: position 12,268,456 of record CM070032.1, read on the forward strand.
ATTTAAGGTTCCCCAATTATTTCAGCGACTGCACTGGTGCTATAAAGATTTATTCATGTAAAATATGAAATGTAAAGGTTTTTTTTTTTAAATCATGTGAGGCGCTTAGACAAGTGATCCCCAAACTTTTTTTCCTTAAGGTCCCCCTTGCCTGTGTCCAAGACAAGTCAGCCACCTATTACCCACATAAATGCATTAAAAGGAAATTTTCCTGGGATAACACCCCCCTCCCTCCTTACTTGTATGCACACAACCCTTCTTTATACCTCCAGCAATTGTGGAGATAGCAACATGTTCAGGGTCTTTATAACTTGCAAAGTCAGATAGTGACATGTTTTGCAAAAAAAATTCCAGCATCTCTAGTAAAGAATTAGCAAAGCGTCCACAAGATGGCGCTGCTGTGTGTATACACTTTACCAGCCTAATTGCAGCAAGTTTAATCACCTCAAGCTGGACTTCCAGAGAGAAAGCGGGGGAGCACAGAGCTAAGCTTGCAGTCTCTCTCTGTCAGTGGCTGCAGGACACAGGGTGGCACCACCCCTCCAAGGGGGGAGGGGACCACAGGTTGGGAACCACTGCCTTACACAATAACTAATCCTGAAATAACTGTAGGTTGTGTAGTAAAAAAATAAAAAAAAAATAAAAAGGCAAAACCTAGAGATTAGCATTAGGAATACCAGCAGATATATATACCAATAAGGCCTTGCTCAAGTAGAAAACGCATTCCAGCACCTGCACGCTCTTGGAAAGTGGTTTCATTAATTTTAAGTGCAATGAGGATACTGCATTTTACAATATATATATACAGGGGTGCACATAACTTTTAGTGAGCTATTTGGACGAGTACCAGGAAAAGGTGTGTGGTACTCACCCCATATGTAGGGTGGTCTACCTCACTATCATACTCTATGTCCTCTGTGTCAGCCCCCTGCATGGTATATTCTGCTGCAGATGGACCTCCCTGTTCCTGATGGATCCTCCGATTAGCTGTCTCCATCCACAGGTCACCAGCTGGGATTGGGTCAAATCTAACACTCACAGTACAACACAGTTTGAACCCCAAGATCTCAGTATATATCCCCCGTCATCACCTTGTAGTGCAGCATTTCTCTTGTCAGATTTTACCAGATTTTCGTCTCGCAGATCTCCAACACCCTTAAGGTAGCCATACACAGGTCGATTTGTCAGCGATCAATTGCCGATCCAATCTTTGCAGGCGATCAGGAATCGGCGATTGATCAGATCGGAAATAGATGCAACACCACCTTGGGAATGCGATTTGTGGTTGATTTGGACATGAGCCGATCTCCAAAATGGCCGATTCCACAAAATCCATCGATCGGAAAGGCTGCTGCATAGGGCTATGGGTCCACCAATGTACTCCGATTGCCAAACGATCGACCAAAAAACCAACATGTCAGTTAATTGTCCGGTTGATTTATTTAGGTCAATCGGGCAGGGTGAGCAAAACCTGATTGATTGCCGATCGAACTCGTGAACGCGCGCAGTGATCGATCGGTCAGAAATCGAGTGCAAAATCAACCTGTGTATGGCTACCTTTAGAAGTCCAATCTTTTTTTTTTTTAGTAGTAATTTACATTCCCAATGTCACACCCCATAACTACAACCTTTCATAGTTATTCATGTTTCCCTGCAGTTATCCAAGGGACATAAATTGTATATGTTTTACAATAAAAATTGAATAAGAATTATTACAATAAAAAATAACTAAAAACCCTTTAACAGTAGTGTATACATGATAAAGAAAACTTGTGTGGAGCTGTGATCTCAACTCAATCTGCACAGCTTCAGCCACCGAGAGAGCACTTGCATCTCTCTGTGAATCTCTCCCGTCTGTGTAGTACGCGGATGCACTTAGGAAGGATAATAAAGGCACGCAGTTTTTAGACCATTTTGCGTACCAGCTTACTGCTTATCTGCACCCCTGTATATAAACCTTGCTGCCTTTATTGAACACAAACTGTAAGTACCTTCTATTTCCACCAAGGGTTCTTCAGTATAATCCTGAAAGAATTTGTAGAAGAAATGGCTGCAGGCGGCAAGGACGGCTTTGTGGGCTTTAAACTGGTGCCCTGCAAGAGTAAATAGAAAAAGAAAAGCATGGTTACTATGGACGACCTCTTTGCTGGTACGGGCATTCCTTATTTTCAGTTTTAAAAGCGGTACTGGAAATAAAAACAGATTAGAACGTGGAGTAAATTTGCTACTCGGCTGTGAGATTGCAGCCAGGAAGTGGGGGGGGGGGGGGGGGGGGGGGGGGGGGGGAATTTTGCCCCTCCCCGCCTGATTGTGCCCATAGAAAATGAATTGGCGCAGTTCATATGACACGCAATTTTTTACCACGCCCATCAACACACATTTCAGATCGTGGGCCATTGTCCCAGTGGCTACAGTAATATTTTTATAATTTATATAGCACCAACCTATGACACGGCGCTGTACAATATATTAGAGTGGAGACACAACACAAGATAGCACACAGGTACAGGATATGACAAAAGATCGCACCGCTTGGAGCTGATCCCCCACAGTGTGACACACAATAATGGAAGTTCATCTTTTCCTGGCCACCCATTGCCCAACAGGATTTTATTATTAGGGCTTGTTTCCACTCTTGCGTTTTTGCGCGTTTCTAACCGCGGTCGTAACCGCGAGAACGCATGGCATAGTTTTCGCGTGTCCTTGCGCCGCAATTTTTTTTCCAAACGCGCCCCGAAACCTCATCCGCGTCTGCTATGCCATGCGTTTTTGCACGTTTTGAAACGCATCCAATGTTTTTTGGGATGCGGATGCGGTTGGGACGCGGATGCGCTTCAAAACGCTGCAGGCAGCGTTCACAACCGCACCCTAAACCGCATCCGAACGCGCACAAACGCACCAGTGGAAACTATATTGAAGTTTCCAATGGATGCGGTTGTTTGCGATTGCGGCGGAAATGCGAAAAAACGCAAAAGTGGAAACAAGCCCTTAGATAGTAAGCTTGATTGGTCAGGGTCCTCTTTTCCTCTAATATTCACAATGGCTGTGGGCACATTGGGGACAGGTAAGTATCCCCTAGTGTAGGTCAGGATGAGTTTGTGGGATAAGGAAACACTTGGGGCAAAGGCCCAGGAGGTTAAGATGCAACGCTGCATAATATGTTGGCACTTAAATAATTTTCAGAAGTACTTGGCTACTTGATCTGATCCAATAGACACCCACAGAAACGTTAATATATAAGATGTAGAAATGTAGTCCTTACAGCACCCCAAGCTTTAGATCACCCATCACCCTTATGTTGTGGGACTGAACTTACCATCGACAATGAGAGTGATGTCAGTAAACTGGTCGCGCTCCCGCTGCTCATTCAGCCTGTCCATCATTACTTTATAATGATCTGGAAATTCTTGGATACAGCCCATCGTCTCTTCAGCTTCCATTCCTTCAAAGGTAGTACAAACAGTAAATGAGAAGAAACAAAACATCCACATGGTGGTACAACCTATCAATATTTACATTGTCCATCCAGGCTGGGAGGACTTGGGAAAGGGTGGCCCTAACAAGTTCATTGTCTGGCCCCTCTGTCAAATGTAAAAATTCATTGCGGTCCACAAGTCAAAAAGTTTGCCCACCCCTGACCTAGGCTAATGGTTGCCATTGTTTTTCTTGAAGGCTCGCCTTGCCTGTGTCTAAGACAAGCCGAGACCCCCCCATACACACATTTTCCAGAAAGTGACATTACAATGGCCCCACCCTCCTAACTCGCATGCACACAACCCTCCTTTATACTTCCAGCAATTGGGGGGATGGTACCATGTTTAGGGGCTTTGTAATTAATTCAAAATGTCAGATAATGACATTTTCAAAAAGAAATTCCAGCATGTCTAATAACAGTTAGTAAAATGTCCACAAGACGGCGCTGCAGCTTCTTTACATCTCACCAATAGGGAGTCAGCCTGAGATGGACTCTGCTTACAAATAAAGAGAGGGGGAGGGGGGGTGACACCCTGTGCCCTGCTCCATCTTCACCTCCCCCCTTCGACACCACTTATGGTGCACACCTGCAATCTCTAGCGTCCCCCTCTGGGAAACATTGACCTAGACACCTTGGTTTTGTTGTTTTTCAGTGTTTTACTTTATGTCCTAGGGCAGTGGTTCTCAACCTTTTAGATATGCAACCTGGGAAGTGGTGTCTAATACCAGCGCTCCAAATATGGGAATGGACACCCCACAGCGTCACTTGCAGCGAGAGTAAGTATAATGTCCCCTCCTGCTTGTGATGTGCGGAGTAGGAAGTGTATCAGCGTTGCAGCATGTTAGCAGCAAGTCTGATGCTTTCAGGGGACCCACCCTGAGGGGGTACCGACGCACAGGTTGAGAGCTGCTGTACTAGGGTAAAAATACTGTTCTAAAGAAGCAGCATTGATTTTTCTGAATTGGACAACGAACACCACTTCAAAGCTTCAGCTCCATTTGAGGGGTTCTACTGCCCACAATAAATGACAATTCACCTGTAGAGGCACTTACTAAATGAAGATAGAAACAAACTTATTTTGGCGGGATCCAAACTGATTTATTGCCCTTGTCAGATACACCATTTTCTGATCATGTGACCTAGGATATGTATTTCATGCTGCTCCACTCCCTAGACCAGTGGTGGGCAACCGAGTTGATAAGCAGGGCCACAAGTGCGGCCCTCAGCATCACTAAAGGGCCACACATAACATCAATCCAGACCCTCATCAACATATCTCAGCAGGCGGTGGACCAGATCTCGACAGGCAGTCAAAACAACCCCCTCCTGCCCCTGGGTGCAGCGCTTATATGTAGACCTGGTTTCTGTGGTCAACATTGACAATTTTACTGATGTAGGAGAGCCAAAGTGGATTAGGAAAGCTGGGTCAGTGTGTGACCACTACACAGGTTAGGTTTTGGAGGCCGCATGGGGAGGACCAAGGGGGGCCACCGAACAACAACCAAAGGGCCCCCGGGCCTCAGGTTGGGCACCTAGGACCTAGACACTGCAGCCTGATGAACAGGGTGGCTACTGATGTAAGCAGCAAAGTACAGCGATGTCTGGATTGTAAATGGGCTCAATAATGATGTATGCACAATGGAAGTGTCCCCAGGTCAGTAGAATATCTCACACAAGAGGGGACTGTACAGCCTGGTTAAGCCTGTACACGATGTGTCTGTGGAAGCCTTGCATATCATTGGACATCTCCACTGAACAGATAAGGGGGTCGCTGGAAATCTAGGGTACCCATGTGGACATAAAGGGATCCTGGAAGACCTCTGTACAGAAAAGGGGACCCTGGAAATCAGGGGTTCCCATGTGGACCCTTGTTCAGATCAGGTGACCCTGAAAGCTCGAGGTACAATTAGGACGACCCTGGAAGCTTGGAGTACAATAAGGGTGACCCTGGAAGCTTGGCGTACACATAGGGTGGCCCTGGAAGCTTGTGGTACCCCTGTACACCCCACACGTGTCTGTACAGCTCCCTCTACAGGGCAGACGAGCAGCTGTCACTAAGCTCCTCTCCATCACCGTCCCGCCCACTCTAACACCTCATTCGCTCTCGGCATCACCATCCGCCCAATCACACATGAGCCTTTAGGACCGGAAGGCCTAATCTCCCTGCCTTCCTCCTGATCCGGGCCCCCGAGTTTATAACGGGGAACCGGTATGCCTCCCGGGGAACCGGGCGGTCTCATCCCTCCCCCAAACTCCGCAGCCCCAGGCCGCGCTGTCGACTCCCCCCTGCAGCTGCCCCGGCGCGCCCGCTTATTCCAGCTCTGTCAGCGGCAGCGCCAGCCACTATTACGTCATCAAATCGCGCATTAAAAATCTCCCCCTCGTCTCCACTGCTCCCCGGTATGGCCGCTGGGTGAGCGGCAAGACACTCTCCCGCCCTGCCGGGGCTATCCCGCGCACCACCGGTTCGATACTCACCGGCCTCAGCGAGACTGGCAGCCCGCGGCCTCCTCCTCCCGTCTGTGGATGGCTGTGGGGAAAGGGCGGGCGACTCGGCTTCCCGGCGGCCCCCGCGCGGGAAGTGACGTCAGTGCGGCCTCTGACCTTGCGGTAGAGATGCTAAAATGTGTAGTATGGAGCTGGGGGGGCGGCTGGAGAATGTGGGGTGGGGGGCAATGCTATGGTACTCTACCCCAGCATGGAAAAGAGAACCTGTCATTGCAGTATGTCCCTACATTAGCAGTGATCGCTTTTCTGGCAAGCGTGCGGGAGCGATCGCACCCATAGAGAATGAACGGGGGCGCGTAAAAAAATCGTGTCTAAATGTATTGAGGCGCGTTTTTTAAACGACCATTTATGTGTATGTGCTCGTCGGCCTGCGATCAAAAACGCAGTCAGCCGCATCTTCGATTGTAGCCCACACTACGGGTGATAAAAATCGTGGGTGATCATACGCCAAATAATCACCAAAGTGGGGAAATAGCCCAATGGAGGCTGATGGGGAAGCTCCAATAAGTTCCTATGTAAGGCCATGTCTCCACTTGGGCGGTATGTGACAACTCACTGACTACAGTTTCTTATCAGGTGTCACCAGGAAGTTGTTTCCATAGGCAGCCAGACAACCAGCATTTTCAGATAGCGGCCTGCCAGTGCCCAGTTCTCATGCCATACTGTAAAGGTGGGGGTGCTCTGCAGGCATGGCTGATGGGACGCCATGTGTTGTCAGATCACTATATAAAGTCATGTGCTTTATGGATTTCTGGCAGGATCAATGGGAATTGGTTTGAACTCTTTGAAATATGGATTTGTATATTGGGGAAGGAGTTGACCACAAGGGATGAAATAAAAGAATATTTGTGTCAGGGTTTATGTAGCTTCAGTGACACACACTGCATGAGATGACATGAGTGGCTGCTGAAAGTGTAGATTTACTGTGGCCTTGTCCATGCTCCTCAGTAATCCCCTCTCTTATCCGTTCCCCGCTTCACTCAACATCCCGTTGGCTGCTGAGAAAAAAACATCCGAGTACTTCCAAGTATACAGGGTCATGTGATGCAGTCCCCCTCCCATGGGGGTGGGGACAGACTTTACTCAGTGTAAGCTCAGGACTGGAGATGGTAAAAGTTCTACATTAGCATGCAAATTTCAGGACTGAAGCTGAGCCAATCAGGTACAATGGCTGCAAATACATATATATTGATGAGCTCTGTAGCTGCAGCCATTGTGAAATAATTCTTCATAAAAGACATTAAACGTCCTGCGCTCCATCAACTCTACTAAAGTCTCCTCCTTCCACTTCCTGCAGTGGGAAGGGGAACAATTGCTGCTGTGTACAACAACCACATGGATGGGGGGGGGGGGTGGTACACAGCAGGGAGCGTTTCCATTGGTCGGGATTCTACTTACTTCTCAGCTGCTGCACAAAGAGGGAGGAGCCAAGTTACAGCCACAATGCTCTATGGAGAAAGGGGAGGAGCAACAAGGGAAATTCAGGATTATCTAATTACATATACGTTTTATTTATCTTTTATTGACAGATCGTCCGTATGTGCGGTCCCCACTCATCATTTCAGTTGGGTCGAGGGCTGGACATTGACTGGGCTATACGATCACCTAGATTTCTTTTTCAGTCTTGTTGTAAATCTCTCTGAGGTCATGTCTACCCTGTGAGGTTTTTTGATTTAACACATTTCGCGCTAAGGAAAAATATAATTTTTATTTGATTTGATTTGATGAAAAAAATATATAACTTAAACCCCTCCCCTATCCTTTGGAGTGCGTATAGAGGTCATTGGGACCTCTTTTGCTGGGCACACATGGGTTGATACTCGTGCAATCGACCCGATCAATCACAGCGTGGTGACGTCATCGAGCATCCATTGATCGGAGATCAATGTGCACCACATGGGCACATCGATTCCTGTTCAATGGGGACCCGTTCTCTCCAGCTCCAGCCTTGTGATGGGAGAGAGTGAATTACAACATGGGCTGTCAGCTGGGGTGAAAGAAAGCCAGCCAGCACACAGCCTCAGAGAGACGTTCTGGCTCCGCCCCTTCACACTGACAGCGGTGTCCAGGCTATTTGTTTAGCAGCAGCTGCTCCAATACTTTGCATGGAGATTCTTGTCTCCATTGCAAAGTATTGGAGATTGAACAGGGTTTTCCAACATGTTGGAACCCCGTTCAATCCAGTTTCTTTGAGCGGGATTAACCTTCTTAGTGTTCATGACGAACCCATCTCGTCCAGAGTTTGTGTGAAGAACAAACTCTGGATGAGCTGTGCTCCCATGAAAGCCCCCGGAAAGCTACAGCGATGCTGCTTCCAGCCGGAAGGTTTCCGGGGTTCTGCGGTTTCACTGATCGCGTCACGGTGACGCGGAAGGGGGCGAGGGTGAGCAGTGCCATAGACCTCCATGTTAATGGAGGGGCTTCTGCTTTCCAGCCCTCCCAGCTGGTGTCATGAATGACACCGGCTGTATGGAGAGGGGAGGGGGGAGGGAGGAAATGGCAGGCAGGGTACCTTGTACACTGCTGCCATTGCCCGTACCACACTGTTAAAAACGGTGCGGTACAGGCGGTGCGCTAGGGAGGTTAATAGAGCCTGCTCGAAGAAACTGGATTGGACAGGGTTCCAACATGTTGACACATGGGTCCATTTGTAAACAGATTCGAGTTTGGGATATACTCGCCGTATAAGTCTACCTCTCTTCTAATGCCCACTAAATAAAAAAAAACAAATATCAGATTTAATTTCGATATGGTAATGACATGGTTTTCAAATGCTTATGACATGGGCAAACGTATGACATGGGCAGTCTGGCAAATGTGCCAGTATGGCGCTGGAAACAGCAGTGGACACATGGCACTACATACAGTATGCCTACTAGAGATGGTTGAATTTATATATGTTTTTTTTTTATTTCGAGTTAATTGCAAAGCCCCTGAACATGGTATCATCACCAAAAACAAAGTATTTCTCTAACAAAAGTCATCTCATACGTCGGAAAATATGGTAGTTCCTCTTCTCTCCTTATCCTGATTGTAGTAGTTCCTCTTTTCTTTATCATAATTGTAGTATATTCTTCTCTCCCTTTATCCTGATTGTAGTAGTTCCTCTTGTATCTGGAATGAGGGTTAACCCTCTTGGGCATATGTAGTAATGAGGCAATTTCCCCATGGTACTGCGCATGCAGGTTTGTTGATTCATTTTGTCCTCCAATCTGGCCGGGTATGCACAGTATGATGGGAAAACTTCCCTCGTTACTACGCATGCCCAAAAGGGTTTACCCTCATCCAGCAACGCAGGAGCTCAGCTACAAAGACAATCATATGAAGATACGAGAGAAACTACTAATCAAAATACAGATAAAAGGTAAGGATGAAGATGACAGACGAAGATAAAGTCAGAAGGCCGAATTTTTTTAGAGTGGATTACAACGTGGTATTTTGGACATTGGCCATATATGTGAGTACGCAATTTATCATAAGACGCACCGAGTTTTTAGAGCAGGAAATCAGAGAAATAAATATTTCATGTGTTTGAATGTGAAAAATCCCCTGCAGTACCCCTTTTCAGCCACAAAAATGGTGTCACTAGAGAGCAGACTTCGGCATCTCTTCTTCCTCACACACAGGGTAGGGAGGGAGGCTGCACACCGATCTCCCTGTCCTTTCTGCCGCTGCGTGTGTGAGGAAACTGCCAGCGAGTGCAGCACTCCCCACACACACCCTGCATACCTGCGGGGCTCTGCAAATATGACCAATACAGTTCAGCTCCCTGCCAGCTCTCCCTCTGCACACAGCTGATCTCCCAGCTGGTGGGGAGCCAAGTTGCGGTCACCGGCAGTCAAATGGCCGCAGGTGGTTGCACATTCAGGTGATAAGACAGGCCCTTTTTTCCCCCAATTTTGTCTTCTAGTTCGAAAAATATATTTTACCTTTTTTACCTATGTCTAAAATGTGTTTTGTGTAAATTGTTAATACAAGTTGTGTTTCTTATTTTTTTATGTGTAATCCAGTGGTTCCCAAACAGGGGGCGGGCAATCCTGGGGAGGCGCAGATGTATTACAGGGGGGTTGGTGAGGTGGCACTTGGAGCCATTTATGTGAGAATCCTGCAGTCAAAGGGGAGAGAGATCTGCTCTCCCCACTGTTAGTTCTCTTCTTCCTCTGTGGATTGCACACAGCCCAGCCAATCAGACAAGCCTAAAGCTAGCCATACACGTGTCGGACTCCATGTCCAATCGATTCATCATCCGATCGATTCCGGCGATTCTGCCGGGAATCGCAGGTGTGATCAATCGGCCAATTAAGAGTATCCATCGCAGCATACCACCTTGTCCAACGGATTCCGGGACGGATCCGTGTCCGATTGTCCACCTCACAAATGGCAACTCCCCCTGATCCGGACAGAATCGCATGAGAAAGACCAACATGTTGGTTCTCCGTCGGATCCGATTCTGAGCCCCTGATCAATCGGACGCGAACGATCGGACCAGGTGGGCTGCATGCGATTCCGGCACGATCGTTTCACGTGCACGCGCCTGGAATCGATCGTGCCAGAATCCGGTGCGAATCCGACACGTGTATGGGGGCCTTAAGAGATGGACAAACAAGAAGACAACATGGGAGGAACTAGATGCACACAGTAGTAAGATTGCATGTAATGTGTGTGTGTGTGTGTGTGTCTGTAGGTATGTAAATGATGAATGTTTGTGTATGATTGGTGTGTATATATGATGCATGATTGTATTTCAAATAAAGTTTGAGGGCAATTTCCCACTAGCTGCGCTGCAGCTATGGTGTGTTTTTTTAATGTAACGGACGTGCTAGTTTTATCTTTATTACCCGGCACTACCTAGCAGTGATAAATAATTTCCAATCACTATGTATTCTATCAGGGAGGACCCGGCACTACCTAGCAGTGATAAATAACTTCCAATCGCTATGTATTCTATCAGGGAGGACCCGGCACTACATAGCAGTGATAAATAACTTCCAATCA
>CM070032.1:12287879-12298198 GCA_036250615.1 Ptychadena robeensis
AGCTTATGGCCGGCACACAAAGGGTGCCCAGCCGATTGAAGGGCCCCAGAATGCAATGGGTGGCTAAACGTGATGACGTCATCACGTTTAGAATCCCGGAAGATATCGGCAGCAGAGGGGCGGCAAATTTTCGGTCGGCCCCAGGCGACGAAAGCCCACGCTACGCCACTGCCTCAATGGCATCGACGACTTTAGTCAATAATCGATGTTCTCTACATCGATATTGTACTATGATTGTATGACACTATAGCGCACACGGTACAAGCGATAAAATACCAAAATCGAGGTTCTACATCTAATCTTACATCGATTGTATGCTAAATCGAGCCGTGTGTTCCTAGCTTAACTCTTATTAACTCCAATGAAAAGAACAAAGTGCAGAGCGACCAACTCTAGTCTACAATAAATCTGTTCATAAGAAGGTAAGTGGCCATTATTCAGCAGCCACGGTGGAGACATTCCAGGAGTGTAATGATTCTGTGCGTGGGAGGTTACTGGGTCAGGACATCTCAACAGAAATCATCATAAAAAATCTCCGGCTTTTAAAATATTTCAGCGTTTCATCCACTTACCTGACTAATGCAACAAAAGCCAGAAAATGGGGATAAAAAGAACAAATGTCAATTGGAATGTTTTCCCCTCAGACATCCGCTTATATAGAGAGCAAGTAAGATGAAGTTTCTAAAATATGGAATAAGCACAGTCACCCACCAGTGGCGTAGGAACCACTATAGCAGTGCTATGGGGCCCATATTCACAAGGGGGCCCACCAATTCTTGGATGGGCAGGGATTGGAGTTACAGGTTTGGATGGAAGGGGCATAAAATATTTTGCTATGGGGCCCATTCACTTCTAGCTACGCCCCTGCCACCCACTAAACGTAATCACTGTATTAAAGAAAAGCATGGCGGGGGGTTCTCTCTAAATTTAAAGCCGGCCCTCAAATGACAGATCCAATAGCCATCCCTGTATGACATCTCAATATTTACAAACAGGGTTTAACATTACAGGTATGTGAAGTATGCTGGTGCATAGGGCCCAGGGCCCCACGAGGAGCCCTGAGCCCATACATAAGCAGTATGCTTAGCAGACAATTTGTAGACCTAAAAACAAAGTATTCCAGCATTTGTAATATGTGTAATCTGCTCATCTACATGTCAAGGTTAGAATCAGATGACTGCAGACAGTGGTGTTCCTCAGATATGTCACCCTGACCTATAGTTCAGATTCCAACGCAGCAATTCCACATCAATAAAACCCAACAAATACAACCCATTCTGCTTTATGGTTTATGGCAAAGTTCAGCGAGAAACTAGAACAAACTCAAATGATGCCAGGTGACATGTGTCATGTCACAGGAAGGATCACACTGAAGAGGTCATGTACTTTTCACTCTTTAAAGCCCCCCATGCACGTTTAGATTGTGACCCGATGTTTTGGCGGATCAGCGGAAGTATCAGGTCACAATCAGCTCGGGCACCCTTTGTGTGCCAGCGCTGTCCGTGGAGCCCGGCAGACCCGGCAAACAGCATCTAGGGATGCCGGCTGTGAGAGCAGTCAACCTAGCACGAAGGGAGAGGGAAGGGAGCTTCTAGCACCCCCTTCCCCACTCAGAAGCAGACAGGCTGTTTCCTCAGCCCCGATGGATCTCAGATCCCTCGGAGCTGAGAAGACAAACCCATACTTTAGACGGGGACACTGTGTCCCTGTCTAAAGTATTAGACCGATCTATGAATTACAGACATGTCCGTAAGGGCTTAGATCTATTTGGCGGCCAATTAAGGCTCTTTAAGCCTAAGATCGGCTCCCGATTTTTTTGACGACCTACCACGACCAGCCGAAAAATCTAAGCGGGGGGGCTTAAAGAGGATTTTAACTCAGAGAATTAAACATAAAAACATATACATATATGTGACCTGCATTGGGTCAGTATCCATATCTGGAGACACTTCTGGTCTCGCGCCATCCTCCAATCTGCATCTGAATTCACGATTCAGATGTGGCTGGGTGGACATGGGAAAGTAGACGTTAGAAGTGATTTTTAATTTCCCAGGTTCCCTTGGGGCCGGCGTGACATAACAGGGAAAGGGGATTGTAGCGGGATCGTTAAAGATTTACCTAGTAAGTATTTTTTTTCATATTTGAACTCCGATCTGCCCTAAAGGGGCGGATCATAGAAGGCAGAATCGGAGGAGGTAGGTCTGCTCTAAGACCCACTTTTCCCCACTAAAAATGCGTATGCGTCCTATAGAGCGAATATCCCGGTATACAGTATTCCAGCATAATCATAGTGGTAGACATAAGCTGATATAGATATATAAAGATTGTGTAGCAGTTGACAGAGTACATAGTCATATCAAAGCAAGCTGATGTCATAAGACACTAACATAGTCTATACCAGTGGTTACCAAACCATTACTGAACTCCCCCCCCCATTCAAACACAGGGTCAGAATGAGGTCCAGCGTCCCCTGGAATACCTTCACGCCCCCCACTGGTCTATGGTAAAAAAAATTTGGGGGGACCGTAATAATCTACCAATATGCCTTTGGGGTATAAAAGAAGGAAACCCTGCAGACACAAGAAGAACAAACTCCTTGAAGATAGTGTCCCGGTCAAGATTTGAACCTGGAACCTTGCGCATGGCCATAGAGCTGCCCATACGTTGCATTGTCTCATAGAACACCAATCACGAATGCCAGGAAAATCCAAACTGGCCAACCGGCCATGAAGAGACGGCCAACCTCTGAAATGTCCTACCTAGTGATGAGCGGCATTGGCGATATTTAAATTTGCGTTTTTTGAGAATAATTCTACTAATATTCAATTTGATATTCGCTAATATTCTCAAGTCGAGTGTACGCCCATGAATCACGAAAAATATATAATCGCAATTATAATCGCATTTTACCTTCAATTACAATGAAGATTACCTTCAAAATAAATGGTCACATGTGAATATAAAATGGCAATACGTGGCCATAAGCTTCCCAATGCATGATAGCCTGAATATTTGACATTGCGAATATCCTTAATCATTGACTATATTGGCAATTGGAATAATCGAGCTCAACACTAGTCCAACCTAAAGCAGCCAACATGGGTAGTGGTCAACTTCACTGTTATGTAATAGTTGTGTTCCCTCCATAACAGAAGGTAAGTCATTATACACAATCAGCGCTATCACCTATGAGATCTCACCTGTAATAAACATATAAACCAAATAATAACTGTACTTGGTGTAACGGCTATAAACGGGGCGTCCAAAGTACACAGACCAGAAGAACAGATTACTAGACAAGATTTTATAGACTTTGCTTCACAGGGAGACGTGCTGTATCTTCCACAACACACTTCCCGCACGTGGATAAAGTTCAGCTAGAGAAACTATTATTTCAGATGGTCGGTGACCACCCCCTACCCATCCCCCCAACCTATTGTATATATTGTTCCCCAATCTCTCCGAACAGATGAGCTGTGGAGAGAAACGTGATGACATCATCACGCTGCACTCCGTCGCTCAGAGTATCAGCGGGCACCCTTTGTGTGCCGGTCCCCATTCAACGCTGGTCCCCATTCAAACTATTTGAATGGACATGTCCATTCTCTGGCCGACCAAGCTTTGGGGCAACAGGGATCTGTCGCCCCATGTGGGCACCCGCGATCGGCGGCCTTATGCACATCAATCGGTGGCAAAATCGGCCGCCAATCGTTACGTGTGTGGGGACCCTTAGATTGTAAGCCGGTTCAGGCAGGGTCCTCAACTCCTCCTGTGTCATAACCTGTCCCTGTGTGTTATCTTCTGTTGCAATTAAAATCTAATTTATTGTACAGCGCGGCGTAATATGTTGGTGCTATATAAATAAATGATAATATTATTAACCACAACCTTCTCAAAAATTGTTCACAAATGTCCATGACACAAGATGAGATGGGAGTGGGTCTGAAAAACACAAATGTTTGTTTAATCCATGTCCGGCAGATACTAAAGCCCCCCATACACCTTCAGATTCCTCCATACAATTTCCAGATCTACCAACAACTATGTAGTATAGTGACCTCCCTGATAGAATACATAGTGATTGGATATCCCGGCTTAGTAAGTGCCGGGTCCTCCCTGATAGAATACATCAGTGATTGGAAGGTATATATCACTTGCTATTAGTGCCGGGTCCCTCCCTGATAGGAAATCCATAGTGATTGGAAGGTATATATCACTGCTGTTGTAGTGCCGGGTCCTCATGATAGAATACATAGTGATTGGAAGGTATATATCACTGCTATGTAGTGCCGGTCCTCCTGATAGAATACAGTATGATTGGAAGGTATATATCACTGCTATGTAGTGCGGGTCCCCCCCTGATAGATACATAGTGATTGGAAGGTATAGATCACTGCTATGTAGTGCCGGGTCCCTCCTGCTGATGAGATACATAGTAATTGGAAGGTATAGATCACTGCTATGTGTATATGTGACCTCCTGAATAGATACATAGTGATTGGAAGGTGTAAAAAGGTCCTCATATACATGGTTTTGGTAGAAGAAAAGTTATTGTACAGAAATTGCATGGTAATTGTATGTGGTGTTGGGGGGCTTTGAATGGCTTAGGACTTAGGGCATCTTTCCACTATAATCGGCCCAATTCCAAACGCTGCGCAGAGACGGCGAGAGATCGCTAGAGGTGGGCAATTTTTTTTTCAAAAAATTTACCATTTATGGTTTCTAGTTAATGCAAAGCCCCTGAGCATGGTATCTCACCAAACTTGCTGGAGATGTAGAGAAGGGTTGGGGGTGGTATTACTAAAACAAAAAGTATGATGTCTCTAACACAAATAGTTTTTGCATAAATGAAGTTCAAAGTCAAGTCAAAATTCGACAATTTTTGAACTTTTAAAATTAATAATGCAAAAACTACACGTGCTAGAGCAAAACGTTTTTAATGTTCCCACATCCCTTCTCTAATCTCAGCAATTTGGTGATGATCTCAGTTCTGGGCTTTGCAATAGTCTCACAATCAAAAAATGTTACCATCTTTAGAGATCACTAGCATTCGGCGATCTCCCCTAGTCTCCTGTGATTAGAATTTCGGCACGGAGATCACTGGCACTACAGGCAGGAAGTATGGGGTGGGACAGGACATCTTCACCCCACCTGATATCGCGCCCAATAGAATGGATTAGTTAAAAACCAATGGATTGTCCATTCATGACTATGGTCACGATCAGGTGACCCAAAACGCCGTGACAACGTGTTATCTAGATTGGGGCCACCCACGGCCAACGCAGATGTAGGGAGCCCATCAAATACATTTTATATAAAGTTGAGGGGATCGCTATAGTGGAAGCAAGGCCTAGGCCGTTTATAGCCTGTGGGGGGCCCTAGGAAGGTATTGGGGTGTAGGGTTTCTAGTGTCGAACTGCGACCAGGGGGGTTATGCAGGTTGAGAACAGCCTCCCACACCTCCTCACCACACACCACCGCACACAAACTCTCCGAAACAATAAACTCACAATAAAAATTAGCGATTATACAATATTCCGATCAACACTTCACACAAAAACTCTCATTTGGGGAACTTCTAAGCTTCTAGACGAATTTAGTTTTTTTAATTCACTGTTACCGGTTATAAAGGCTGTGTTACCTTACCGCATTGCACTGGCTTGTGTTCCCATATAAGTGTATTTGAGACGCATGTGTTGCATTGCGCTGTTACCGAAAAATGCTAACCCAGGACCAGTGTGAAAGATACAAGTCTCCTGTGGAAACCTGTAGATCTCGCCATTACACATGCTACAACTACTTTGTGCTACTCGCAAACACAAACACAGTGAGTGTAAATTGGCTTTCACACCTGAATCTGTGTCGTTTTAATAGGGAGCTCGATGATGTCTCTATCTAGGAAAGGGGGCCCTGCAGGGGAAGATCAGGAGCCACTTGACCTAAATGATGCTCCTGGGCTTCGGGATATCTGTTTTTTAGCATTGAAAAAAATCCAGCACCATCTAGTGTGGCATTCTAGGAATTGCAGGAAGAGGTAAACCAGAAGAACCCGGAAGAATGTTTTTCTGTTTTTCTTATACATTCCTCCATATTATGGGCACTTCTATGTGACATGATATATTTCCGGGTGGTAGGTCTGCTTCAGGGAGTATATATAGACTTCTATGATCACTCTGTCAATTTCCTTTTGAGATACCAACACTATGTAGTGCCGGGTCCTCCCTGATAGAATACATAGTGATGGAAGGTATATATCATGCTTGTAGTGCCGGGTCCTCCTGATAGAATAATAGCAATAGGAAGGTATATTATAACTGCTATGTAGTGCCATATCCCCCTGATAGAATACATAGCGATTGATGGTGTATATCACTGCTGTATGTAGTGCCGGGTCCTCCTGATAGAATACTAGTGATTGGAAGGTATAATCATGCTATGTAGTGCCGGGTCCTCTCTGATAGAATACATAGTGATGGAAGGTATATATCACGCTATGTAGTGTGCTGGGTCCTCCCTGTATAGAATCATATGATTGGAAGGTATATATCACTGCCATGTAGTGCCAGATCCTCCCTGATAGAATACATAACGATGGAAGTGTGTATCACTGCTATGTAGTGCTGGGTCTTCTCATAGGAATACTAGATGATTGAGTTTATATTCACTGCCATGTAGTGACGGTCCTCCCAGAAAGAATACATAGTGATTGAAAGGTAACTCACTGCTATGTAGTGCCGGGTCCTCCCTGATAGAATACATAGTGATTGGAAGGTATATAATATCACTGCTATGTAGTGCTGGGTCCTCCTGATAGAATACATAGCGATAGAAGGTTAATACACTGCTATGGTAGTGCCAGATCCTCCCTGATAGAATACATAGCGATTGGATGGTGTAGTATTACTGCTAGGTAGTGCGGGGTCCTCCCTGATAGAATACATAGTGTTGGAAGGTATATATCACTGCTATGTAGTGCCAGGTCCTACCTGGATAGAATACATAATGATTGAAGGTATATATCACTGCTATGTAGTGCCGGGTCCTCTCTGATAGAATACATAGTGATTGGAAGGTATATATCATCTGCTAGTAGTGCGGGTCCTCTCTGATAGAATACACCAGTGATTGGAAGTTGTTTACACACCTGAGCAGACGCGTGCACCTGTGAAGCTCCTGCACTTCCGCCCCCCCTCCAGGCCTGGCTTTGCGTGTCGGCCTGGGATGATGGCCTCTTCCTGGGGGCCCCGGGAGCGGTTATCCCCTGGCAGCGATCTGGACGATCACCTTGATTGCCCCTCATGAGGATCTGTCCCAGGACCGCAGACGCATGTGGAGTAGTGTGTGTACAGTAAGAAGATTATAAAACGTGTTAATAACATCGAGCCGCTTGGAGAAGACTATCAGACTTGCGTTCATGACGCCACAGAAGAAGGAAAGCGGTGATACCGAGTGACGCAGCTCCAAGAGGAGAGAGCTCAGAAGCAAAGGAGAACTGATGGATCTGGAGAAAGTCATTTATGAAAAGAAATCTTTGTATTGTTGGAGATGAAACAGAAAGCTGGGCCCATTGTATGAGAAATACAGGAATGAGGAGCGTTTCATACGCAGCGTGCCTCGGACAGCGGCGCGGTGAGTCTGCCGGGTCTGCTGCTGTGGCATGTGGTTGGTGATCCGGAGCTGGTCCTGCTGAGACTTGTGGTCCTCCTTGTGTGTAAGTGTTTCCATCATCTGCGGCTCCTCTTCTGCTACGTTCCTGAAGGTCCCAGCGGTGTCCGGTGATCCAGCGGTGTCCACCCAGGATCTCTCTCTCTCCTGTCTGGAGAAGGAACATCTTCTGCAGCAGTTCCAATCATGGCATCTAGCACAGTTCGTCTGGGACCCTCCGCGTTGGTGGCGACTGTGGAGCAGACAGGCATCGGAGGAGCGGGGTCCAATTTCTGCAAGGAAAAAAATGGACGGCGCAGAACAGTGACAACAACAGCAGCACATGCGAAGAAGGGCCCAGATGATGGCAGCAGTTGACAACCAAAAGCACATGGAAAATCAATGGCCCGCGCATACTCCAGCAAGGCTGACAAAGTGATTGCAGGATTCCTCTCCTCAAACAGTGGTGGTGTCTTCCTCTGCACCACCTGGAGAGGTAATGGCAGCTGGTAGGCAGCATGGCATTTTCAGGGAACAACACCAAGAGCAGAGGAAGCAGAGGAACTAAATTCCCATTTTAATGGAGGGCAAACTGTGTTTGGTGGAGGAGGGTCAGAATTTTGGCTACAGGTGTCAGTCTTCCACAGCCTTCGCAGCAGGGGGGGCGGAGCCTGTGATTCTGCAGGTGAGTGCAGAGACCTGAGCCTGCTAATTACAACACAGACTCCATGACACCTTTGAGAGAGAGGAATGGAGATGTCTGACTGTATCCCAGAAACTCCTGCTTTGTGTGAGGGGATGTGGTGGGTGTCTAAAAAATCCGTGAATGTGAAACATCCTGTTTTAAATCATACATTTTGCATTTAGTGGTGGATGATGTGTGTACTATGGATGAATACCCCACTGCAAGGACTGGGGTCACAGGAAATGTCACTATGTTACAGTGACATCCTCCTCTCTCGTCAGAGACTGGAGGGGGAGCTGGGTCATCGCTCCGAACGGATGGACTTCTTTCTGAAAGTTATTCCCTCAGAAGGAACAATGGTATGGACAATTGCCGGGGATCAAACCCCAAATGTAGCCCAATTATGCGGCAGTCAGTGTTGCCTTACCACTGACCGCCTGTGAGGGTGAATGGGGTCCCCAATGGAGGGACTATGCACTTGTCACCAGAGGTGGTTTTTCTGCTTCTCTCGCCTACCTCCTAGGCTCAGGTCTGATTTACATACGGAGGAGAAATCTGTGCAGCTAAAGTGGTTTGGGGAGGGGTACTCCCCTTCAAGCGGGGGGTGGTGGTCGGGTTAGTTTTGAAATGTGTTTCACTTTTCAACGTCCTGCACATGATGTCTTTGCACTTATGCACACCTGGTGGGTATTGTGGAGTACGATTCTCCTTTGTCAGGGCCAGAGGGTGTGGATTTATTCTGGGGAGAGGTATGAGTCCACTTTGAGCACAGTCTAAAGAATGGAAGGGTTAATAATTCCCCAGGCCAGGATCAGACAACCGTTGATAAAGACTGTGAGACCATCCTCACCCAGGAATGAGTCCATACCCTCTGCAGGCCTCACCATCATCTGGCTGAGGAGGTTGAGAGGTTTCCTGAGGACCACTGGACAAAGGTGGGTCGATGATTATATGATCTTGCCGGTGCAGGGAGTTTTGGCCATCAAGCTGAAAATTGATCGATATGTGATTCAGCACATCCCTTTCCTCCGCGTTTATCGGGCATGAGATAGGATAGTGGTTTTCTATTCTATCCGGGTCACCAAGCTCTGCCATAAATGGGACGAGGGACATTTTGGCGGCGTCCTGTACCCAGAAGAAAGTGTCCCCCCTCTGCCAAGGTTGGGGCCACCTATCCAATGATTGTAACTGTATCAGGTGCAATCTTTGCGGTTGCTTTGGGCACTTCTATAATAAATGTCCAGAGGCCTATCATCACACCTCTGCCTTCGAGGTCAAGCGGATCTTCTGCTGACATTGGGCGAGAAAGACTCTCGGGGTGGTGGGGGGTGCAGAATGTATTGGATGGTGGTGGGGGGTGAGGTGTCCCTGTGTCTGGGGGGGTGGTGGGTGGGGAGGGGGAGTCCCGCTCTGTTCCCTGTATAGGGTAATAGGGGTCCGGAGGGAACCATACCTGTAGGGTGGGGGAGGTGGGTTCTGGATGGAGAATAAAGGGGGTGGTGGAGGTTAGGAGGTCCAATGAGGACAGGGGGAATAGGAAAGGGGGGAGGGTACGAAACTGAGGGGAGGAAGAACTCTCTCAAAAAGGAAGACATAGAATGGGTTGGGAGGGGCGTGCGGAAGCCCTTGTAATAAAAAAGAAGGGCGGGTGGGGTTTAGAGGCCCAGGAATCTGTTCCGCTACAACAAACCGTTGTATTACAGCCCGTCCGAGGGCGAGTTGGAAGAAATGAGTATCCGATGGAAGAACTCTGGGGACTCAATCACTAAAGCTTGTGGGGTCACTAGATATGATTGGATAGTGGTACGGCCTTGTAGAAACCCTACTCTTCAATCCATCCTGATGGCGGTGCCCCGCTCTGTAAGGAGTAACCCTTAATGTTGCTAGCCTGAGATTCTGTCAATCGGGCTTAACGGCCATGTTTTTGCTCCAGTCAGATTGATGCTAGATTTTTTTTCTTGCAAGAGACCCCCCCCCCCCACCCCCCCCA
>CM070032.1:12317748-12349217 GCA_036250615.1 Ptychadena robeensis
CATAGTGATTGGAAGGATTAGAAAGGTCCTCATATTACATGGTTTTGGTAGAACAAACTTGTACAGAAATTGTATGGTGCGATTGTAAGGGGTATGATATGATATGTATATATGTAAGAAACGCAGTCATATGTCACGGTCTAATGGCCCCCATACACCTTTAGATGTCTCTGTCAGATCTCCTTTTGTTTTACCAAAACCATGTAATATGAGGGACTTTCTAAACTTCACTTCAACCAAAACATACATGAAAAGTAAATATCCTAACAGGACAAGGACAAACATTTCTATGTGATAATGGCTGCATAGTAAACACATGATATTCCTTCACCTCTCTCATCATCTGGATAGGTAAAGGGGTTTCCTAAAAGTAATCTCCATGTCATTGTTGTTTTGCAGGTGACGCCCCACCATGTGGAAAGGCTTTGCTCTTGCCCTGGCTCTCTGCCTTCTCCCCTGGGGAGGGGCAGAGAGCCAGGGTCACCGGACGCTGTGTAAGAAACCACCAGACTGGAAGATAGGAACACAGAATCCCATGTTGGATGCAGAGGGATCCGTCACTGTTGTGGCACTTCTTCAAGCGAGCTGATACCTGTGCCTGCTGCAGGCTTCCAGGTGAGATCACAACACAATGCCTTCACTAGGGCAGGGGTTCTCAACCCGTGGGTCAGGACCCCCCTCAGGAGTAGAACCATAAATTCACAGGAGTCACCACATTCACTAAACCCCCTTGCCATTCCTGATGGTCCCAGCTCGTCCAGCTCTGTCAGAACAGCAGTGGACAAGTTGGGTTCATAAGGCAGAGATCAGAGCCACCAGAGAGCAAATTCACTGCTCCATGTGTCTCCGATCTAATGAGGCAGCTGCAGGAGAACAGATCACCCCCCCCTCCCCCCTCCCATGGTGTCCTATGTAACCTGGCACATCTGCAGCGCCATCTACTGGTTGCAGTGCTAATTTACCTGATATTGTGAGTTATTCACAAAGCATCTGAACATGTTATTATATCAGGATGTCACCTGACTCCTGTATGGACATACTTTGGGAAGTTACAGGCCTACGATGTAAAAACCTTTTTCTCCATTAAGGTCTATGGTGCGCTTTTGGTACAGAAATCTGTACCTCAGCAGTGCGCTAGAGAGGTAAAAAAAACTACAGCTAACAAGCGGGGTGGAGGGTTAGGAGGGAGAGTAATGCCCCGTCCCATTTTAGGAGATGGGCTCTACACTACCACCTGCTGGTGGATTTAGGTATGGCATCATAACTATTAAACCTAAAAAGGTTGAGAACCACTTGTCTAGTGTGTACCATTAGTGTGCAAAAAAAAACAGGACATTGTTGATCTAAACGTTTTCATTTGCTCAGCTTGGATGACCTGCGGCAGAAGTTGGAGAATGAACGCTACACAAACGTGTCCTTCATGGTCATCAACCACCAAGAGGAACGCGCGCGCCTGAAATACCATGAGCTGAAGTCCAGAGTCTCCGATCACATTCCTGTGTATCAGCAAGACGAGCCGTCAGATGTCTGGAGACTTCTGAAGGGAAATAAAGATGATTTCCTCATTTATGACCGGTAATGGATGCCACCCTACTTAGTCACATATGACAGATTTTAGAATTGTACAATCATCGGTTTTGTAGACTATCTGTTTTTCACTCTTTTCAATAGTCCAATAACCAGCTTGCTTAAACATCTCCGAATATACTCAAGTATAAGCTGAACTGATTATAAACCAAGCTACTGTATTTTTCGGACTATTCCCCCCCCCCCAGAAATGGGTGCCACTTGGCTGTGGGTGGCCACGCCTTGGCTCCTGACAACAAGATCATCCGGGGAGCTGTCAGATGAGAGATCCGCCATGACCAAATCTCACATCTGAACTGTATTGCTTATACCAGCAGAGCCCAGAGCCCTGCTGGTATAAGCAATAAGAGCAAGATAGATGAACTCCTATCTACTCAGATATCAGATATCTAATATCAGATATTTGTTTTCTGGTTTTCCTGCATCTTCTGGTCAGGAAAATATATGGAACTTCATTTTACAAAACCTGGAAAAACGGAATGACGTATAAGCCTAGGGTGGGAAGCAGCAGCTAAGGCAAAGCAACACGCAGCAAATCTGTGTTTTGAGATGTTTTTATTTCAATTAGCCGAATTGCAAAGCCCCTGATGATGATATTCTCACCAAAATTGCTGGAGATGTAGAAAAGGGTTGTGGGGACAATTTAAGAAAAACTACTATTGCTCTTGCTAATGTAGTTTTTGCATAATTAAAGTTTAAAGTTGAGATGACTTAAAACATTTTGACTTGACTTTAAACCTAATTTATTCAACAACTGCATGAGCATAAATTTTTCCCACATCTGTCCTCACAACCCTTTCCTGCATCTCCAGCAATTTAAGTGATGGAACCACGTTCAGGGGCTTTGCAATTAGCATAGAGTTCGCCCGCAACGTAGCACAATTTTCATCTCTTGACTCTAGTATAAGCTGAAATACATTTAAGCACATTTTGGCTTATTCTCGAGTACATACAGTATTTCCCTAAAGTTACTATATGTTCTATATGTTGTGGTTTATGTTTATAAAAAGTTAATACAAAAGGGCTAGTAGAGGTATAAAGGGCTTCTTGATTGCCATTGGTCCACCATTGTTGATTGGTGAGTCCCTAGCAGAGAGGTGCAGTAGGCATATAGTGAGGCAGATTAGAAAAAGAATAAAAGAATACATAATACAACGCTCCTAGCTACATGTCTAGGAATGGGTTTATTTGGGTTTATATGTTTTATTTTGTTCAAAATTTTGTGCAAATTATATAAGTAGATGAGTTATATAATTTCCTGGATTTTTGTGAAATAAAAAAAATCAGCAAAAGGTCTTCTCTGTAACTGAAATCAGAACTCAAAGGTACTTCTTGGTTTGGTCGACACTCGGGGGTGGTGCCAACTTGTGATCATTTTCTTTTGTTTCAGGTGTGGCCGTCTGGTGAAGCACATTGAGCTCCCCTACGCGTTTCTGCAGTTCAGTTACGTGGAGGACGCAATAAAGTCCGTGTATTGTGAGAACAGCTGTGGTGACTGTAAACACCAGGTATTGATCCTACCATTTATCAAGCCAATATTTTATGGTGATGTGGGTAATGTACATCGAAATGTAATTACTGTATCTTCCAGCGTATAAGATTACTTTTGATCACAGGAAAATGTGTTCAAAAATTGGGTCGTCTTATATGCCGGATGCCCCGTCAAGGGGGGGGGGGGGGATTGAAGGTGCCGCTCAGGGGGCTCTCCTGTCCTGGGCTGACCATCTAGGGGAGCCCTGAGGTCTGCTACCCCGATCCATGCTGCGTGCTGGATGACAGGAGCTGAGCCGACAGAGATTTTCGGAATCCCCCTCCAGCCCCTCCTTCTCCTTCCCTAAGTCTGTGTAATGAAAGTAGCTGGCTGCTACTGACGACAAGTGTGCTCACTAGCGACATTGTGCATTGTGGCTGAAATTGGTATTGCAGGGATACATTAAACACATTGAACACATTAAATAGCTGTACAAAAATTTCACTTCATACACAACTGTATTACACTGTATTACATTTTTTGATTTCTGGGGGTTGAAAGTCAGAGTAGACATAAAAATTTTTATTTGTTGTGCGTTTGAAGTGCGTCTTATACGGCGAGAATATTCCAAACTCTATATTTGAACTGGAAAAGTTGGGGGTCGACTTATACGCCGGAAAATACGGTACATGAATGTTTTTTTTAAAAGGTCTCCTAATATTAAGTGACTACCCTCTTCCCTGGTATGTGTGTGTATAATGTGCACGCACATACACACTGCAGGGGCAGAGGTCACATACTATGAGGCTGAAGGGATTTATTTACCTTTGCAAACCTAAATCTCTCCCCATCATTAAGGGGGCATTCACACCACCCGAAAATTGCTTAAGCCGGTGCTCTGAGATATTTTGCTACCCTGAAATATTTTCCTACACTTACAACTGTGCATGTGCAGATAGCCCTAGTTTTGGGTTTTTCAAGGTCAATCTTCCGAATTTCAGGTGTCAAGGTTGGGGGGAGTGGTGCTTGATAGTAAGGGTGAGTTTTGTGGATCTGGGGTGAAGTTAAGGGGTTCGGGGGGTTAAATGAATCTAACCTCCCCAATCCCCTAACCTTAACCCTCGGAACCCCCTAACCTTGACACCCGAAAATCGGAAGATTATCCCTGAAAAACCCAAATCTGCACATGCGCAGTTGTAAGCGTCTAAAATCTCTCAGAACACGGGATGGCACTATATTAGGCATCTCCTGTCACACTCTTCGGGTGTCTGCCTGATATACTTAATATGAGAGAGTTTTCAAATGCAGGTGGAGGTGGGGTTGCTTTATGGGTGATGACTGTCAGCAGCCTGGAAAGTGCAAGTGTAAATGCCCCCTAAAGTCTGTAAACTCCTTGCATAAAAGACTGCTCTGGTTGTGCTGTATCGTCACCCCTCTTCTGGGAATGGAATGGCCTGATTCCCCCCTCACCTTCGTGACGCTGCTAAATAAAAGTATTAACCAGAATGACTTTTTCAACTGCCTATTGGTCTCCTCTAGTAGTTACCAGGTCCTTCCCCTCCCACTTTCATTGGCCTATAATAAAAATATTCTAATAGTTGAAGTAAAAAACACTTCCGCATAGAAATTTCAGTTAGATATTAAAGATAGTTGGATTTTTTTTTTAATTCGACCATTTCGAGTTAATTGCAAAGCCCCTGAACATGGTATCATCACCAAATTTGCTGGAGATATAGAGAAGGGTTGGGGGTATACTACAAAGAACACATCTAACACAATCTAACACAAATAGTTTTCGCAACAATTTAGGTTCAAAGTCAAGTCAAAAAATCGAAAATCTGAATTTGACTTTTTTTTTAACCTTATTTAAGCAAAAACTGCATATGCTAGAGCCAAACTTTTTTTAAATGTTCCCAAAACATTTCTATACATCTCCAGCAATTCTGGGGATGATACCATTTTCAGAGGCTGTGCGATCAGCTCACAAAATTAGCAAGTCAAAAAATTTTACCTTCTCTATTAGATATATACAACTTAAGACAATATTCTATTCATGCATACATCTGTTCCTGTAGATTCCTGATGTGTGCAAGCCAGAAGAAGCAGCACAGGATATGGTAGAGGAAGAGCTGGTGGAGACACATAAACATCGTCCCCATCACCACCACCACCACCATCACGGACATGGCCATCACCATCATGGGGAGGCCAAGGCGGAGGAACCTAGTGGACCAAACACCAACGATCATCACCAGCAGCAGGGAGAAGATACAGAAGGAGAGGTTGATAACGTCAGGCCGGTGCAGCCTTCTGGGAACAGGGTAGCCGAGTCAGACACGGCGGCCCTAAGAAACAAACTCTGAAAAAAGGCTAAAAGCTGAAAAAAGCAATATCTCTGAGACTGGGACGAGGAGTCAGGGAAGACCAGCGGCAGCTGATGCTGACACTGCAGGCAGCTGTCCTTCGAGACGGCTCAAAGGGGCGTCACCTGAAAATGTAAAGGGGTTCTCCCAGCTTCCTGCACCTGACAGGAACTGCTGTCGGAAAACCCCTCCGAATCCTGACAGTGACGTACGCCTCCGGCTGCATGACAGCCGTCTAGAGCAGCCCACCCTGACAAGAAGCATCCCTCAGTCACAGAGCATCGTGTCGCCTGAGAATGATCAGAGGGGAAAGAGGGGAAAGAAAACTGACAGTGACGGGAACTGTGCAAAGAGCATTAAGCTGCTCAACAGTACCCCCAAAAATGAGGGATGTGTGGTTCTTCAGCTTTATTTTACCAGCTTAACTCCCAGATAATTGCAGGATTTAAAGTTCAGAAAGTTTGGCGTGTAAGTCATCCCCTTTATTGGCTAACTAAAGATTTAAAGTTGGAACCTGGGTGGCAAGAAATCACCCAGGACTGGGCTCGTCTCAAACACTAGTCCCAGGGGTCGATTGATTTCAAGGGTATTCTTTTTCCCATTGGTAGAATAATAGTTCATGTATGCCCCCATCCCTGTGTGTACAGTTTCTGTACGTTTGACTTCCCTGCAGCCCCAGTATCAGCTGCTCTTGCCACACCACTGTCCTCTAACTCTGGGAGTAGAGAAATACAGATCCCAACATGTTTCAGGCAGTGGGCACTCAGTGGCGTCACTTGAATGCACAGTTGAGCAGCCAGGACTCCTAGTTCAGAGTGGGAGGACGTAAGGGCAGTGAGTGCACTGGTAGGGGTCAAACGGGAAGGCAGAGCTAGTAGATCCCCACAGGGGCAAAATTATTTTCTAAGCGGGCCAAGGTTTGACACCTATGCACTAGATAATTGGAGATTTACAAACCCCCCAGATTTAAGGTTCTAGAAGAGCTGAACAACCACCCGTCCTCTACGTAAGATCCATGTCAGTTATCTTGTCCCCGGCTATGGTTAGACTTCATCCTGCACAAGAATTCAGCAGGTACCTTAGTAACCAAAGCTCCATCATTTGAAAAGTATAACCATACAGGCCGAACATTAAAGTCTCCTGGGATAAACGGATGTCTCGGGTGCTGTACATAGAGGTAGTCAATGTCACTTGTATATGGGACTTTTGCAGGCAGTACATACCTTAGAAATGTGGAGCACTCCTTTTGTAGGTCCTGCATCATCAACTGCTGGGGTTTCTCTTATGTTTTCATCGCTGAAAGCTAAGAGGCCACATTGCTCCAAGTTCTAGAAAGTATTCAATACACCAACTATTGACCAAAAGGTACATATATAGGTGACCTCTACCCCGCTCGAGACATTCGAGTAGCCCAGAGTCGACATTTAACATCTTAGAATGCTTTCATGCAGCTCAAGTTTGTGTGCCTCTCTGGTTCACCTCTGGATATTGCGGTTGCGTTAATGAGGGCTGAAGCATAAACTACAAAATAGGGGCTTTTGTCTGATACCTGGCAACCATAAACAGAGCATGGACTAGGGATGATTTTTTATTTTTTGAGACAAATGAAATAAAAAAAAAAAACCTTCAAATTTAATTTGGCATCGAGCCAAAGATCTATCCTAAAACACAACCTGAACTTCTTTGTATATTAGTTTATGACTAATGTTTGTAGTGTTAGTTTGTCACTTTTAACTTTCTGATGTTGTGAGATCTAAGCAGCTTGTTATGTGATGTGATTGTTGCTTCTATAGCAGTTGCTGTAAATCAATGATGGTTTATAGGGAAATGAAATCCTAGTCAACCTGAAATACATTTTACGACCGCGCTGTAGTATGTTAGTATGTTACATGTCCAGTAAATGAGTCTGATATCTCTAAACATGCACAATAAACTTTGAAGCTTAGTGTCTTGGTTTATATTTTAATATAAATTGGATATAATATTATAACTGCATATTTCAGTAGCTCTGGCATATTACACAGCACTTTACATGGTACATAGTGTCAGAGGAGCTCACAATCTAATGCACCTGCCACAGTCATATGTTACTACCCTGTTTCCCTGAAAACAAGGCACCCTTAAGCTGGCCATACACCTTCAGATTTCTCTGTCAGATTTCCTTCAGATCAGATCAGATCTACCAACAACCATGTAGTATAGTGTCCTCCCTGATAGAATACATAGTGATTGGAAGGTGTAGAAAGGTCCTCATATTACATGGTTTTGGTAAAACAAAATCTGATCTGAAGGAAATCTGACAGAGAAATCTGAAGGTGTATGGCCAGCTTTACAGTTTTGCCTCACACTGAAATATAAGGCATCCCCCAGAAAATAAGACACCCCCGAAGATATGGTACTGTAACTCTGGACAGGGGGGGGGGATCAGAGGGGGCAATCAAAATGACACAGGAGGATCAGAAGGGGTTACTAAAATGGTAATCCCCCCTCTGAGTCTCCTATGACATTTTGATTCCGCCTCCTGTGTCACTGTAAGTGATCGCCCACCCTTATACTCCAGTGCCGTATTGTTCTTCATGGAAAAATAAGACATCCCCTGAAAATAAGACATAGGGCATCTTTGGTGGCAAAAATATATATCTGTCTTCTTTTCGGGGAAACACAGTACCATAGCCTAAAATTTTAGTAAAGCCAATTGGGGGAAGTGAAGGAGAACATGAAGGGAAGCCAGACAGACACAGAGAGAACATATAAACTACTTACAGGTGGTGTCCTAGCCAAATACAAACCTGGGACCCTAGTGCTGCGGGGCAATATAACCCTTGTTAATATACACAAAGTAAATACAGGTTTGTGCATAGTGACTCCTCCCACAGTTAGGTCAGTAAAGTCAATTGTATCAATCTAATTAAATCATAAAGGTTGAAAGAAATTGCCAGGGGCCGTTAAGTCGCTACACTAGACACAGGGGTGCCATTTCTTATGCCATAACTTTTGCACTCATTAAAAAAGCACCTTGTTGCAAATTTTTTAATTGTACCTGAACTTATCAACATATTTACAAACAAAACCTCTAGCTGTACACTCATCACACAAAATAACGTCACCCAAACCTTCTGTTTGCATATTTCAAGCTGTTTTCAGATAATGACTGTATGGGATGTCAGCTCAGTGGATTTTATTGTCACAGCAAGGCTAAGCAGACATTTTTATCTCCAACTTTGTTTTGAGGCCGAAAACGTCAGATTAACGTCAGATAAATTAAACTGTGTAGTAAGGGCTCATTAAGGGGTAACACCCAATAAGAGCCTCATGCCCCACCCCCTTCATTTACCATTTGCTGTCAGGTTGACAGCGATGAAAGTTTTTAACCGCCAGGTAAACGACACATAAACATAACTGACCGGCGGACACAGCATTAGGTGTAAAGCTGGGCATACACGTACCAATTCCTGCACGATCCGATCCCCGATCTGATGCTGTGATCCCTTAGGGATCGAGTCGTGCAGGAATTTGAGGCTGCAACTGACAGGGATTGAGCTAAAATCAGCCATCCTGTTGGATCGCACAGAGATCTGTCTGGACGGTAAATTTTAGTCCGATCCCATTAGTTCAGCTGGGGACGGCTGCCCCCAGCCGAACTAATGAGCTGCAGATGCAGAGTGCCGTCTGATTCTCGGCACTAGCAGGCGGGCGTGATGACGTCATCACGCTGCCTGCTACTGCATAGAATCGGATAAGGAAAAGACGGTATAGCGTACCGTCTATTCCCAGCTTTAGGTTGGTTTTTGGGCTTTAACCCATTAGGACCTCCATGGGGTCCTAATCTATACCTTCCAATCACTATGTATTCTATCAGGAAGGACCTGGCACTGTATAGTTGTTGGTAGATCTAAAGGAAAGTGTATGGAGGGATCTAAAACTGGCCATACACCTTTAGATCTCTTTCAGATATCCTTTAGATCTACCAATAACTATGTAGTGCCGGGTCCTCTGCGATTGAACACAGGTAGACTAGATGGTTTAGAAAGTCCCTCATATTACATGGTTTTGGTAAAACAAAAGGAGATCTAATGGAAATCTGACAGAGAAATCTAAAGGTGAATGGGGGCCTTAACTCTACCTGGTAAGCATGTCCAACTGGTAGGGCTGATATTAAGTTGAGCCTCCATTGGCAAGTCACAGAATCCCTTTAGGGAAGATATATATTTATACAACACAATTGTGTTTAGTTTTAGAAGCGCTTCCTTTTCAAACGTGAATCTGATCCTCCACTGCTGAGCCTTCTCTCTAATTCCTTAATTGTGCTTCGGAGGTTTTCCATCTCCTTGGATTTTTCTTCTTGCAGATGCTGCAGTTTCTGTGGGAAGAAAACCATCCGTGAAATGCCAGCAGATACTGATTGTTTCTTTCTGCCAATCATTACCTTCAACAATGTTACAGGAGCACATGAATTCTACAATGTACACAAGGACAACTTCAATGACATGCAGCAACTTTTTTTAGCAGATACATTACCGTATTTTCCGGACCATAAGACGCACCCAGTTTTTATAGCAGTAAAAACAGATTTTTTTTTTCAAATCAGCTGTACAAAAAACTCCCCAGTAGTACCCAATTTAAGCCACAAAAATGGTGTCACTAGAGAGCACACTTCAGGCAGAAGGGGAGGGGGGAGCGGGGGATTCTACACTCTTCTCTCCCTTCTTGCCAGATGAGCTGCACATGGATCGCAGTTACAGACAGACATACATGGAAGCTGCTGGATGGCCACTTTCATGTGTGTCTCTCTGATGTACTGCTTCTATCAGCAGGGCTCCGGTGGTACATACAGTACAGATGAGGGATCTAGTTGTGGCTGCATCTCTCATCTGACAACTCCGGAGGGCTGGCGGGAAGCCAAGGTGCAACCACCCACCAGGATGGCAGGGGTGATGACAAAAAAAGAACACTGCCATGGGTCCTAGAGCACTAAGGCTTAGTCTATACCACCTAGGCGCAATGCAGACATGGCACATTCAAAGTGACAGGCTATGATGCGCCTGTACACAGTCATATCATAGTCTACAACACTGCAATGCACAGGGTGTCATGAATACGTCAGCATGACCCCACACACCAATTGCAGGCAAATTGCGCCTGTCATGTCTTTTCTGCATCACGCTGATGTTGAATGGATGCACTGGTTGTTGGTGGTGATGTGCGTTGCTTCGAAGACAATGTGGGCTCCAGACAATGTGAAAGTGCATATTCAAATGAATGGGACCCATTTTGTCCGTGGTGAAATCCTTGCAATCGGAGCCTGCGTAAAAACAATGCAAACCATTTTAGTCAGGGGTGTCTAGACTTTTTGCAAAGAGTGTCACGTTTGGTTAGATGAAAATGTGTAGGGGTCCACAATTCAGCCTGACATTCTCTGAAACCATTAACATTAAATGCAAATAATCCTTTTAAGCCCCCATACACCTTACAATCTTTCCATACATTTTCTGTACAATTTTGTTCTACCAAAATATGAATAATATGAAGACCTTTCTAATACTTCCAATCACTATGTATTCTATCAGGGAGGACCCAGCACTACATAGCAGTGATATATACCTTCCAATCACTATGTATTCTATAAGGGAAAAATCTGGCACTACATAGCAGTGATATATACCTTCCAATCACTATGTATTCTATCAGGGAGGACCGACACTACATAGCAGTGATATATACCTTCCAATCACTATGTATTCTATCAAGGAGGACCGGGCACTACATAGCAGTGATATATACCTTCCAATCACTATGTATTCTATCAGGGAGGACCCGGCACTACATAGCAGTGATATATACCTTCCAATCACTATGTATTCTATCAGGGAGGCCACGATACTACACAGTTGTTGGTAGATCTAATGGGGATCGTATGGATCGATCCTAAGGTGTATTTGGGGCTTTACACATACTTGGTCTGAAGTCCTGAATATTACCCTATCTATGGCATATAGAGAAACAGTGAGAAGATTTCCCAGCGCTGCCTCACCTTAATGCTGCATCCATCAGGATAATCTGCATGATGAAACCACAACACATGGCTAGAGACAGAGCTGTGTGTATCTGTGTAAAATGTTGAACTGTACTATTCATGGGGGGGGGGGGGCTAGTGGAGTTTTAGTCTAAAGGCTCCCATACAGGTAGTAAGCCGCGGCCGATTTTGCTGCCGTCCGATGTGTGTGCGCGCAGTAGGCGGCAAAATCGGCAACGGATCGTGGGTGCGCACATGGGGCTACAGATACAAAATGGACATGTCTGTAAATCTCTGGCCGATGCCATTAGTTTGAATGGGGACCGGAGAGCCCATTCAAACTAACAACAGGCACACAAAGGGTGCCCGCCGATACTCTGTCGGCCCCCATTGGCTACGTGTGTGGGGGTCTTTACTCTAACCAGATTTTCCACTAATACAAAAATTACAATTAAAGAAATGTGAAACAAAAAGACATGTTAAGTCTGGAAGCTGAATGCGTACAGATACCTGTAGTGTTTGTGGAAACACTGAAGCACCCCAATCCTTGGCAGCAGCTGTCTACACATCATTCTATCACTGTAATCCTATAGCGCCTGATTGTACCCCACCACTGAACATCCAATAGAACATGTTCTAAACTTTGCTAAGTTGGTATTCTAAAGCCACTGAAGTCCTAGTCAAGTGAAGTCAAGTGACTAGCCTCTCCACCAATCATGTAGCCCTCTTATGTGGAGAATAGTGTTGAGCTCGAATATTCGAATGGCGAATATTTTTCGCGAATATCGGCAATTCGAGAATTCGCCAATATCTCAAATATGTCGGCGGATATTCGCAATTCCGAATATTCGCAATACGGCCATGTATTGCGAAAATAATATTCGCATTGCGAAAATAAACATAGCATGTGACCATTCATTTTAAAGATTTTTGCGATGCGAATATTATTTTTGCGATGCGAATATGATTTTCGCAATACATGGTCATACCGCGAATATTCGAATTTCTGAATATAGAATCGAATATTAGTAGAATTATTCGCGAAATATCACGAATTCGAATATTGCCTATGCCGCTCATCACTAGTGGAGAAGACTCAGTGGAATTAGCATTTTATTTATGTGGTATTAAAGCTAGCCATGTATGCATCTTTTTGTGCTAGGTCGATGTTGGATTTGATGGTTGATCCACATTGGGTCTTTTGTTGATAAACATTGGCCTCAGGTAACCTAGGCGGACATGCGCAGTAGAGTGGAAATATTTTCCCACACTAATGCACGTGCCCAAAAGGTAACTTTAGGGTGTAGTGTAGTGGAATACACTCAAATTGCATATACAGTATGTTGATGCTGTCATGACATGGTTGCTGTTTTATTTAAATATATGTATATACCTTTAAATGTTTCTGCATTCCTCTGTAGCAGGTGCAGGGATGAATGATGTCTCTCTGTTTTGTCTTTCCCTTACTTTGAAGCTCTTACAATCTGCCTGGAGACTAGCTACTGCCCTCTTCCAGACAGAGGGGTAAGGATACCTTCCTAGGCCCTCCAGGAGGAGTTGAGGTTATCTCCTGATCCAAGTTGCTTCCAGCCAGCGTGTCTCACCCCCCTGGAGCACTAGGCTCCAACCTTTCCTGGGCTTTTCCCCAGGCGGTCCCTCCGCCCGGGATCTAAGAACCCCTATCCGTGGTGAATGAAAGGGTCCAGAACCACCTTCCCTCAATCTTGCCCGAGTGGATTGAGGCAAAACACTGGAGGTGCTGAGTTAGGTTGTAGACGCAGGATTCCTCTCCTTCTCCACCTCGTATGAGACCACTCCCTGTTTCCCCTGACTGCTGGACTGTGATCCCTACACCACTGGGAAGAGACATCATTAACCCTGCAGCTGGTAGTGTGTTCAAAACTGTAGCCCCTAAGCTTGAACCACATCCCTGCCACTAGGTGATGATGCCAACTTGTACATAATCCTTTATTAAAGTTGTACATATCCCCTACCAGCTGCATGGACTACTTTATTGTGTGCTTGGTGAGTGACAGAGTTGGGCATAGGACTACCTGAAAAGAACCTGGGGCCGCTGGTGCAACAGGACCAGGCGCCCGCACTACAAGTGCGCTGTGCCATTCGGCGACTCTAAGCCAGCAAAGCAAGTGCTTTTGCTCCACTGTGCACCAGAGCAGAATTCATCATAAGTAAAAAGATGGAAGGCGTTTTAAGAAGATGGAAGAAAGAAGAATGGAATATCAAATAATAGATTACAACCCGGGAGTCAGAACATTGTCATGTTTGTATGTTCTTTATGTTATATAATGAAACAAATGGGTTTCGTTTACAATTTTAATCGATGTGTTTTTTTTTATATATGTATTAACTTATTTGGTTATTACATAGAACAGTTTTGGGGGGGGGGGGGATTTTTAAAAGTGGATTTTCAATTCAATTTAAAAGTTAAATTAGCAGCTATTTCGGGTTGTAACCCTTTAACCCCCCTAGCGCACTGCTGAGGTCCAGATTTCTGTACCAAAAGCGCACCATAGACTTCAATGGTAAATTTTTCTCTGTGTTGTAGGCATGTAACTTCCCAAAATATGTCCGTACAAGGGTCTAATAGACATCCTGACTATAATAATGTGTGAAACAAACAATTATGTAAAATAAAAAAAATTGTTAATAAAATGAATGAGAAAACACAGAAATCAGGGCACAAAGCTATGCTGCTATGTACTAAATCTCGCCCAAATAAAGTCTCTGGTGCCCCACATGTGCCAATTTGCAGTTACCCCCCCTAACCTGGTGTGATGGATGTGATAAAATCACACCAGGTGTGAGGAATGTCGGCAGCCATGTTGGTTGTGTGAGGGATATGACCGCCATCTTGTTCAACCAAGTCATATTCCTTTGTTTAAGTTCACCTTTCATGTACAGCTCTGGAGCATATGACTAGTTGTATAGATAGCAGAGGTGACAATATTCCCAGATGGTCAAGCCTCAAAGGGCAGGTTGTTTACATTGCTTCTAGTCAGCTCGTCCATCTTCCTGCCTCACAGTAGGGAGCTACATCCACTAGCCAATTCCCTGGCATACCCCCAGACATCCAGGCTCCATGGGTTTCTCGATATTTATGAACGGGCCACTCATCGCAGAGATACGCCAAATATGTTTCTGCGATCGGGGGGCCAAGATGAACAGAACCATGGTAGTTTGGTGTGGCTCAGGACCCAGGAGATGAGATATTGCTAACTCCCCCAGCAACCACATAACAGTACCGCATTTGGACTTTACGGGTAGCCAGAACATAGATGGTCGCGTTGGTCCTAGTACCCTATCCCTGGGACATCTAGAACCAGAGTTGTGGGCCACAATTGGGTTTAGAGTTTTGGCTGGCAGGATTAGGAAAGGGGCGTAAGACACCACCTTCCAGGGGTGGAGAGGGGAGGGGCCGGTTGCAGTTAAAAGCCGGGCTTGGCAAGAGCCCAGCGTCTTTTTCTTCCAAGGGGGTCACCTATCGAGGTGTTGGACATTGACCGGAACCCAGCTACTTTCACTACCTCCCATGTGTTTCAGCACGGACTTCATCTTCCATTGGACTTTGAACCATCTTTGCAACTAATCCAACCAAAGGACTCTGAGCGGTAACTAACACTTGTTCTGCTATCTTTGTACCATATCCCTTGTCATTGTAACTTCAGACCACTCTATATATTTGTGTATGTATTGTGTTTTGTCTAGTGTGCCCTTAAGGCACAGCCATGTCGCATCGGGGGCACTGGGACAGCGCAAAACTGTAAGTATGCGATGTGTACTGGACGGCACCATCTCATCCAGTGCGATAGTGGGAGTAGCAGCGCTGGACGAGATGCTGCCGTCCCGACCGCTAGGGCGGTTACGGAATGAATAGGGGTCAATACAACCCCTATTTTCAATAAAATTCTATATGTAAAAATGTGTTTAATTATTACATATAAGCAAGCCATACACGTGTCGGATTCCATGGCCAATTGATCACTCACCCGATCGATTCCGGCGATTCTGCCGGGAATCGCAGGTGTGATCAATCAGCCAATTAAGAGTATCCATCGCTGCATACCACCTTGTCCAACGGATTCCGGGACGATTCCGTGTCCGTTTGTCCACCTCACAAATGGCAATTCCCCCTGATCTGGGCAGAATCAATCTGATGGAACCAACATGTTGGTTCTCTGTCGGATCCGATTCTGGGCCCCTGAACGATCGGACCTGATCGATTGGACAAGGTGGGCTGCATGCGATTCCGGCACGATCGTTTGGCGTGCACGCGCCCGGAATCGATCGTGCCGGAATCCGATGGGAATCCGACACGTGTATGGGGGCCTATAAACATTTTGACCATCTCTACTCCATTGGATACAAATCTATCAGAATTTCTAGAAAACCTGTAAAATAGATAGAAGTTTACCGACATGCCTGATCATGGCTAGTTTGATTATTTATTGATCTCTAGGAAAGATCGGCCACCTTTAATGCTGAGAGTGGAGTGAATGCTGTGGCGTCCTGCGGAGATGGGTGTCAGTTCTCTGCTATGAATAGACACATACATTCCAGTTCTGATCCAAGTAACAAAGACACCATTGTACTTCCCTGTGTTGTGCCAAAATATCCGCGATTTCCTAGCAGCCCTCCCTTCTCTTAGTCTGCATGCTTTCATCAAGGAAGCAACTCCATCCTGTAACACTGCCACAATTATTATTAACCTTCTGGTCGTTGCGCACGTGGCACGTTTTTTTTTTATAAACGTGCCACAGGCAATCGCAGCGGAGCACAACATGCTCCGCCGTGATTGCCTGCCCAGCCGGAGGTTCAGAACATAAATCTGGCATCACTGGAAGCGCCGGAATTATGCTGCAAAAAGGCGACGCCCCTCTATTTACATGGAGGTCTATGGCACCGCCTACCCCCGCCCCCTTCGCGTCACCGGTGACATGATCGGGGGCGGACCCAGAAGCAAGGAGGAATCTGGCGGTATCTAGAGTATCTCTCTAGTTAACTCGGGCTGAGTTCCATAATGCATGAAACTCAGCCCGAATTAACTCGGGCCAAACACCCAGGAGGTTAAGGGCTAGTCACCACTTGGGCAGTTGGCCGTGACCAGTCGCCCCTGGATTGCGCCTATAGAGAATGAATGGACATGGTTAAAAATCGCGTCCATGCATGTTTTTTGAACGTCTGGACTCCTGCCAAGCACTGCACTTAACATAGGGGTCCTGACGGATCACAAAACACAGTGGAAACATACCCTTACTGTGTCTTATTCCCCATCCTCTAAAATGCCCATCACAATCTCTTACCATCATCCAGTCTCTGCTCATCCCCTCCAGTGACACCATGATGGGCTGTGTCATCAGCCCACTGTGATGTCTACCTTCCCATGTCCCTTTGCGCCTTGATCTGCAAGGTCTCTGGAGGGGAGAAGCGTCACTGAAATTAGCAGATTTTCATGAAGGTAAGGTTTTTAATGCAAAGTGAGTAAAGCTGGCAATACACAGGTCGATTTAAAATTCGATTCACAAACTATCGAGTATCGAGTAAACAGGGGAGATAGGTCCCCTTTAAAATGGGTTGCAGGACATATCATGCTTACATACAAGCACAAACCATAACAAAAAAGAAGACTCTGCCCAATAGAGCTTACAATGTAGGCCAGTCTGAGAAGAGGGCTTTTCAGGGCTTGTTGAAAGTGTTAAAAGTAGGACAAGGGAGAGGGTTCCAGAGAGTAGGGGCGGCCCTAGAGAAGTCTTGAAGTGATAATGTTATGAAGGGGGATGTCATTAGTAGGTCACTGGAGGAGTTCAGTCCTGGAGGGGCCAGTTAGTGGTATATAAATGCACAAGGTTGGAGCTGTAAGCAGGACAGGAGCAGTTCTTTAAAAGTAGTGGAATTACAAGATTTAAATCAGAAGCCTAAATGTATGTATCTGACTAGTTGTAAGTCAGAGTAGAGATGTATGTAGAGGAGAAGCAGATGAAGAGTGAGAAGTTAGGGCTTGTTTCCATTATACGTCGGGATCCCGACGTAGCACTTTCGTTTACATGCTCAGCGGATGCTCTGTTTACACATCCGCCGATGAAGAGGCTCAATGGCTATTCCAGAATTTGCACATTTTGCGAATATGGCGGCGGATATTCGCCATTTTGAATATGCGTGATATTCGCAAATGGGATTCTTATGGGCATGGACTGCGAATATATATTCGCAATGTGAAAATAAATAGCACATGTGACCATTCATTTTGAATTTGAATATTGTCTATGCCGCTCATCACTACCAACCGAACAATGAGGTCAAAATTGACCCTTTGTGTGCCAGCACTTAGGGTATGTCTTCCTGGAATTCTCGGCTCCCCCTGCGCTAAGCTTATTCCTTTGACGGGGATTCACATTACCTGTCTCCGGGCCCGAGCAGCTAGGGGGACCGGGCTGACAGCATCTAGGCCAATCAGCTTGGCAGCTCACTGCCAGACTGTGACAGTGAGCTGGCAGCCTCTGCTCATCTGCCCACTGTCACAGCCTGGGAGAGGGAGGTGGTGCTGCACAACCCCCCCCCCCCCCCCCCCCACAGGTCAACAACTTTGGATGCAAATCCCCTGGACAGGTACTAATGTGAAGGGGGGAGGTTGATGATGCCAAGAACACAAAGAAGGCATACCATTACTTTGGTCTCCATCCAAAGTATTTAAATCGTAATTGCTTTGATCGATGTGATATAAGCCAATTTTGTCCCTTTAGATTTCCACCCAGCAAGAGTGACAACACATGTTGCCCATCATCAATCTCCAAATGAATGACTAAGTGATGATACAAACAGTTGTGTATAATTTGTTTTATTGAAACACAGCATATTCCTCGTGACCTGCATATCGTAAAGATCTGGTAAACAATGACAATAACAACCTGGCTTGTGTCCACTGCGTTGAAATCCCCACATTTGGCACGTGCTGAACAAGGGGACTCTGGGTTCTGACAAGTTGTCCTATCCGGTCAAGATCCATGAAAGCTGCACCTGTGCATGACAGACAAGTTCTCCTACCCCGTCGAGATCTTCTATATTGACAGCTGCAGATACCCATACTTTTTCGGGGTTACAGGGTGCAGTTTACAGGGTTTGGGTGTAAGGTTAGGGGTTTGGGAGGGTTATGGTTAGGGGGTACCGTGGGTTAAGGAACTGGGGAGGTTAGTTTTATTTGAACCCCCTATGCCCCTCATCCTAACACCTCAAGCTCACCCCCAAAGTCAAACATCACCCCCCAACCCTAAACGTAACCCCCCAAACCCCTAACCTTAAAGCCTGAAGCCCGTTAGCTGAACCCTGTAACCCAAAAGAGTACGGCTATCTGCAGCTGTCAAGGTAGGAGATCTTGACAGTGTAGGAGAACTCGTCCGTCCAGCACATGCACAGTTGTCAGGGTAGGGCATCTCAATTGGGTTGGGCAACTCATCAGTATACCAGCGAGGATGTTAAAGTAGTGAGACACCTAGTGGCTGAATTCCAATATAACACATTGCCACAACTTGAGATGTAATCCAGGACAGAGGGAGTCAAGGCAGGGGTGGGTAGGTAAATATGGGTGTCATCAGCAAAATTCACTTACTTTGGGAGGAGGTGTAAATAGAGAAGAGGTTTTAGCCGAGTACTGAGCCTTGAGGGACACCTACAGTGAGGGAAGTGGGAGAGGAAGAGTTGTTATTGAAAGAGGTTTGAATAACACCCGCAGCCAGGGCACCATAGGCGTACAGGTGCCTGACTGGGGAGTTTGCAGAGGAAGGACGGCGTCACTGGAAGTGACGCATGGGCAGGACTGACCAAGGCAGAAGTTATGATGGCCATTTTGTCGAAGATCTTCCCCACTCTCCCCATTTTTTGGTAGTCTTTTCTTTTCATTTGGGGGTTTTTGTTATAATTTTGTATTTATGTTAAATTGTATGATTTTGCAACAGTTAAAACCAACACACACAACCAAAAGAATTACTTTATTTTTGTTATAGCTTTCCTGTCACAGTGTGTGCCGGTCCCTGGCAGTGTCTAGGAAGAAAAAATGGTGTGAAGCTATTTTTGGTGACGTGCTGGTGGAGGGAGCAGTCACTTGGAGGACAAGGTTGAGGTCTTTACAGGGTCGATGACCGATGGTGGTTAAAATGGTGGTGGGAGAAGTCAACATTGGCAGAGTACCCACTAAGCTGGTGTAGATGAGGCTGGTGGCTGGTACAGGTGGTTTGTTGGTGTTATGCGAAATAATGACATTTTTAGTTATGCGCACTGTCAGGGATCAGGTGTTTTATATTCCAATTGTGTAAGCTGTGGCCAAAAATATATTTATCCACTTTTCTCTCGAAATATTGTGTTGTGTCTTTATTTAAGTTAAAGTTATTAAAGTGTTGGGTGTTGAAACTGAATCAACAATGACTCCCCCAGTCAAGAGCATTAAGCCAAGTAAGAGGAATACAAAGAGTGGGCGGTATCCCGAATACAGATAGAGTTCGGGGTCTGAAGAAGAAGAGGGGGATCAATAGTGCCAAAAGCAGAGGAGAGATAAAAAAAAAGCGGTTTTAATTTTGTATATTTTGTATAATCATCTGACACACATTTATTTTCCCTCCTTTACTAGATATATCATCGCATTGGGACTGTGTCTGATACATGAACTTTTACCAGCAGGTGGCACTGTTGTCTAGAAGAAAAGCTTCAGCCTTTCATGAAAACACGGCGGTAATGTATTTGGAGATGGCACACCAAGCTGCCCGCTACTTGTGTCATTGGTTTTTATCACAACTACAAGGTTCTTGTAATAGTTTAGTTTAGGATTATGTACCGGTATATCAAATAGATCAATATTTTTGAGAATATCTCGAATATAGTGCTATATCTTCGTAATTGTGAATATTCAGGGTTTTTTACATCAGTATCCAGAACTACCATTGTGTTCCCAATATGCGCATGTACAAGTGCTGATTTCCGCAATGAAGGTAATAATGACTGGAGATCACAAAATCTTCAATTTAAAATGAATTGTGAAAAATTTGCAATAGGTTGCGAATGTGATTATTGCCTATGCTGCTCATCACTATTTAAGTCTACACTGGGAGCAGAAATGAGGTAT
Organism: Ptychadena robeensis; assembly: GCA_036250615.1. Lineage (NCBI taxonomy): Eukaryota > Metazoa > Chordata > Amphibia > Anura > Ptychadenidae > Ptychadena > Ptychadena robeensis. The sequence continues at coordinate 12,338,310 of CM070032.1, forward strand.
ATTGAATCTGTGATCCGCACCAGCAAATCAGGAAAGATTAACCCAGCCAGTTGATAAAATGTCAGGTCTATCTGGCACCCTGGGCAATCACCCCCTCCCCCTAGGTGGTAGCAGTGTCAGACCGGGAGGGGGGTGCGGATTAGCAGTGTCACACCAGAGAAGGGTGTGGTAGTGGTCTGACCGGGAGGGGGCTGTGGATTAGCAGTGTTGCACCAGGGAAGGGTGATGGTAGTGGTCTGACCGAGAGGGGGGTGTGGATTATCAGTGTCGCACCAGGGAAGGGTGGTGGTAGTGGTCTGACCAGGAGAGGGGTGTGGATTAGCAGTGTCGCACCAGGGAAGGGTGGTGGTTAGCTGTCTGAGCGGAGAGGGGGAGAGGGAGTGGGGAACTTAGCTATGTCGCACCAGGGAAGGTGGTGGGTTAACGTGTCTGACGGGCGAGGGGGTTGTGGATTAGCATGTCGCACCAGGGAAGTGGTGGTGCCGTCTCCATTGTTCCTGTCCCCCTTTTTTGTCTGACCGGAGAGGGGTGGGGATTCATTCGCCACGTGTCCGTCTACCATGTTGCGTTACTATCGCCCGGTGGTGGTAAGCCGTGCTGACCGGGAGCGGGGTGTGGATTAGCAGTGTCGCACCAGGTGAAGGGTTGGTGGTGGACTTGGTAGCACCGTCTGACCGGGAGGAGGGGTGTGGTTAGTCAAGTGTCGCACCATGGGAATAGGTGGTGGTAGCCTGTCCTGAACGGTCGTGAGGGGTGTGGATTAGCAGTGTCGCACCATCTGTGGAGGGTGGTGGTAAGCGTCGTGACCGGGAGGGGGTTGTCAGGTTAAGTCCATTGAATCGCCACCGGGAAGGGTGGGGTGGTAGCCCGTCCTGACGGGAGAGGGGTGGGGATTAGCCAGTGTCGCACACAGGGAAGTGGGTGTGTGTAGCCGTTCTGACCGGGAGGGGGGGGGGTGTGGATTAGACAGCAGTGTCGCCACCAGGGTAAGGGTGTGTGGTAGCCGTTCTGACCAGGAGAGGGGTGTGGATTACAGTGTCAACACCAGGGAAGGGTGGTGGTGCCGTCTGACACGGGAGAGGGTGGTGGGGGATTAGCAGTGTCGCAACCAGGTGAAGGGTGGTGGTAGCCGTCTGACGCGGAGAGGGGTGTGCGATTAGGCAGTGTCGCACCAGGGACGGTTGGTGGTAGCTCGTCTGACGCGGGAGAGGGTGTTGGGGATTAGCAGTGTCGCACCAGGAAGGGGTGGTAGGTAGTCCGTCTGACCAGGAGGGGGGTTGCTGGATTAGCAGTGTCTGCACCAGGGAGGGTGGCAGAAGTGGTCTTGACCTGGAGGAGGGTGATAATGAGGAATTAGCAGTATCCCACCGGAAGGGTGGTGGTTAGCCGTCTGACCGGAGAGGGGTGTGGAATAGCAGGGTCGACCAGGGACAGGGAAGGGTGGTGGTAGCCGTCTGGGACCGGGAGGGGGGTGCGGATTAGCAGTTGTGCACCAGGGAAGGGGGGCAGCAGACGTGGTTATGACCTGGAGGAGGGGCAGAATTGGCAAGATATCCCCCAGGGAAGGGTGGTGGTAGTGGTCTGGACGGGGAGGGGGGTGCAGATTAGCAGGAATCGCACCAGGGAATGTGGTGGTGGTAGTATGGTCTGACGGGAGGGGGGTGTGGATTAGCAGTGTCCACAAAGGAAGGGTGTGGTGGTAGCAGTCTGACCGGGAGAGGGGTGCGGATTAGCAGTGTTGCACCAGGGAAGGGTGGTGGTTGGTAGCCGTCTGACCGGGAGAGGCGGGGGTGTGGATTAGCAGTGTCGCACCAGGGAAGGGTGGTGGTAGCCGTTCTGGACACGGGGGGGGGTGCGGATTAGCAGTGTCGCACCAGGGAAGGGTGTGGGTAGCCGTTCTGCACCGGGAGAGGGGTGTGGATTAGCAGGGTCGCACAGGGAGGGTGGTGGTAGCCGTCTGACCGGGAGAGGGGGTGCGGATTAGCAGGCGCACCAGGAAGGGGTGGGTGGTAGCCGTCTGACCGGGAGAGGGGGGAGAGGGGTGTGGATTAGACCAGTGTCGCCACCGAGGGAGGGTTGGTGGTAGCCGTCGACTGGTGAGAGGGGTGGGGATTAGCCTTGACGCACCAGGGAAGGGTGTGGTTATAGGGGCACAGTCTGAATGGGATGAGTAGGGGTGGGGATTAGAAGAGTGACGAAACAAGGGAGGGGGACGGTGGGGGTAGCAGTCTGAGGGGGAGAGGGGTGGGGATTAGCAGTGACGCACCAGGGGAAGGGGGTCGGGTGGTACAGTCTGACTGGGAGAGGGGGGGGGGATTAGCAGTGACGCACCAGGAAGGGTGGTGGTTCGACGGTCGACCCGGAAGGGGGGGGTGCGGATTAGCACATGTTGGGCACCAGGGAAGGGCGTGGCAGAGAGTGGTCTGACGGGAGGGGGGGTGAGAATTGGCAGTATTCGCACAGGGACGGCGGTGGTGAAGTGTACTGATTGGAGAGGGCCCACCCCCCACCACTGGGGGGGTGGGGATTAAGAGTGTCGCAACAGGGAAGGGGTGGGTGGTGGTAGCCACGCCTGGAGCCGGGAGGGGGGTGCGGATTAGCCAGTGTTTGGGGAAGGGTGGCAGAAGTGGTCTGACCTGGAGGAGGGTGAGAATTAGCAGTATCGCACCAGGGAAGGGTGGTGGTAGTGGTCTGACCGGGAGGGGGGTGCAAAATCTGCCATCTATATTAGTATCAATTACAGCAGTCATCGTTAATTAGTTGCCAATCATGTGATCACAAAGACAGTCTGTAATGTGAGGCCTGTTTCATCCGCCATTTTGTTACACATTCTATGCAAGGTTGGAAAATAACTGATTTGCAGCTTCTACATTTTCAAGTTGGGATACAAACCAGACATGAAGTACTATGACAGAGATGTGGTTTTCCTGTTTCTTGGGTTTTTTAGTTTACATATTATCAGTTGTTTTCGATCCTGCAGTTAATCCCCTACCCATTCCAATGTAAAAAAGGGAACCTCACTTGAAAATCAGGGAGTCTTCAAAAGGTGCGCTGCTTGAAAGTACCGAAAGGTAAGGGATGCCCCTTTCCAAGGGGGCTTTTGCCGACTGCGTGATTCCTCCAGAAACTACCTTGGTTGACCTCATCTTACTAGCGAAGTGTTAATAAGCTTTGTATAAATGGATCAGTGGAAATATAATGAGCCACAGCCTTTATATATGTTCAACATGAAAATCCCAATACAGACACTGTAGTCACTTTAATTCTCCACGACCAGTACCATGTAAGTAATACACCATTTAAGACCCAGGGACTGTACATGTGTGAGCATTTTAGTTTATTAGTACTTTACATACGTTTGTAAAAATATCTATTTTCATGTGTTTTTTAGCACCTTTGTTTCTGTTGCTCGTTCCCCCCCATGAGGAGCCCATGGAGGGGTGAAATTAGGGATGGTCGAAAAATTTGCAGTGTGAATTTTTAAGTAGAAAATTCGCATTTTGATGGGGTCATTTCGACTTTTCGACGAAAAAGTCGAAAATCAGCCTGATATTTTGACTGAAATTGGAGTAGCAGAGCCTCACGCTGTACGGGAAGCCGGGTACCATGCCTGCCACTGTTCTTGCAAGGTCAGCATCGCAACTGGCTAACTGGCTTCCCATACAGCATGCGGCTCTACTACTCCATCCAACCCATCTCCACCACCCCCCCCCCTCAACCACAATCTTACCATACACTTTCTGTACAATCAACATTTCTTCTGTCAAATCCCTGTAATATGAGGAGCTTTCTAACCCTTCCAATCACTATGTATTCTATCTCAGGGAGGACCTGGCACTACATAGTTGTTGGTAGATCTAAAGGAAATTGTATGGAGTGATCTAAAAGTGTATGGGGGGCTTTACATTACACAGTTACTTTTGCAATGCTATGGATTGCTTTCTGGCATTATTTCTAACTTGCAGCTCTCCTGGAAGGCATGGTCATGTCGCTCCTTGACACACAGAAGCATCCAAAGCCTGCGATCCATCAGCAATATCTTTTTGTGTGTTATTTGTACAGTTTGTTCGCGATTGGTGTTTTAATGCTGCTTGTGTTGGGGGAGAGGAAACTGGACCGCTTTGGCTTAGGTCTGCTTTTCAGGGAAATTATATGAAACATGCCAGCCCAGCTGTCATTGTATATCACCCAGAGACAGGCACATGGACAGCAACAGCTGGCAAAGTACAATTCAAATGGGAAATATGTGAGAAAATTGCTGCACAGTGTTGAGCGTTCATTGCGTTTTGCATTTTTGGTCCTCTGACATTTTATGAATATAAAAAAAAAAGATCCTTACAGTACTTTGTGGAAGTGACTAAGGTAACAATAATTATTTGAAGGGCTATTCTCAAGATAACTGAATCCTACTGACACAGCTAAATGCAGTTTTTAATAAGCTTTGGCCATAATGCAAGTAATGAACAATATATCAAGCTAGTGGATGTTTCCCAAAGGAAGTTTTGTCGTGTGGCCAGCCCCTATTGAGACATATACAATTATACCCTAATGGTACTACAGTAAAGCCCCGCATAGATACTTTTGATTTTGACCCAATAGAGCTGATTCATGGGAAATATCCTTTAACAAAATAATTTTTAGTTACACAATCTAGTTCAGTGATGGCAAACCTATGGCACAGGCGCCAAAGGTGGCATTTGGAGCTGTCTCTGTGGGCATGCCAGCTGTCAGCCAGCAAAGAGGAAAGAACTGCAGTTATTTGCCTCTCAATGCTGTCAGTTCTCTTCTCACAGTGCCCCGTACCCTATATTCTAACTAGTTGTGTGTTTATTTGTTTCATGTTTATACGAGTTGGGTGTGTATAATTCAGGTTATATCGCCATGCCGGCACTTTGAGATAAATAAGTGGGGTTTGGGTTACAGTTTGGGCACTCGGCCTCAAAAAGGTTCCCGGTCACTGATCTAGTAAATAACAGACAGGAATAACAATGGCACAATGTGGCTCTGCCTGCTAGAGGTCCCAACTAGAACAACCAAATCATACAGACAAGCAGACACAATTTACCTATATTGTGTTGAATAAAAGATAATATTTCTTATATTGAAGCCCATATTGTATCAGTGCCATGGCCAAGCCCTTTGGGTAGCAGTACTCTATTTTGCGTTATTGCTGTTGCCATTCTTCTTGATTATTTAAAAAAAAAACCTAACCACGAAACTTTGAATAAAAAGTGTTATTTTGGTAGAGAATGCCATTGTTGTTGTTTTTGTGCTTGTTTTGTGGCACATCTATGACAATCACATTGACCAAATACAGGGTTGTGGATAGAGAAGAAGGTACATAGCTGATGGCTTTATCAGTGTCACACTCAATGTGGCACCTTTTATACATAAAGTGTTAGTTTTAATGAATAAATGATAATACTGCTATGGGGGTAGGTGGGTGTGTGTAATTCTGGGACAACAGCTCTGTATTATGCAAGGGCACCAAAAAGTGTATTTTTCTACTGAAAAGAGTGGTATGACAAAAGAGTTTTAATTCCACTCTTACTTGTTTAAGTTGAAAGGCTGCAGTTAATCTTTAAGTGTATCTATTGCTAAACTCTCTGCTGAGAGATGCCGATAATAGAGCAGATCGGAGGTAAAAAAAAACCTGTATACGCTTAGCAGGGGTCCCGACGTATCTCACATACTTTGCCTGCCGGCAGATGGTCTGTTTACACATCCGCTGGTGTAAAGGCTGAACGTACTCGACTACGTTCATCCTTACACCGGCGGATCGGCTCAGCACACTGAAGACAGACCCGTCCGCCGAGCAGGTAAGTCTATCTGTTACGTTGGGACCTCCAGCTAAGCGTGTACGCTTAGCGGAGGGGTCCCAACGCAATGCAAACAAAGCCTAAAGCTTTGCTAATACACGCTCCGATTTTTCGTACGAATTTTGCCCGACCGACCGATCGGGAGATTAATCGGATTCGGAATTATGTACCCGACCAATCCCGATTTCTCAAAATCGCCCGAAAAATCGTTCGGGACCGCTTCGGACCTTTCCGTAAATTTTTGCTCGATCTGCTGTTAATAAATAGGGTCGGGCTGATGGATCGGTGATAATTCGAATTCCGATTTTTCGTGCCAGCCGACCGACCGACCATAACATTTTAGGTGAAAATCGGGTGACAGGATTGGACGAAAAATCGGTCGGGAGAATAATCGGAACGTGTATGGGGGGCTTATGTCAGTTAAAGTAAACAGCTGCTGAAATCATTGTGAGATGTTAATTCTGTAATTAAGGTTCTCAAAATGTATCCACGCACCAAGTGTGCGACAGCTCGGGGGAAGCAGCGGACTTATGCTGCTGGTACAGAACGTTTTAATTAATTATTGTTGTTCATTGACACCAGAGAAGCACAGCTAGAACTAAGGAAAGTGCTTAGAGAGACATCTTACACCGCTGGATATGATTTTTCTTCCATACCAGAATATCATTGTTAAATGCAAAGTGGAAATTCAGAGCCCGCTCACATAAGAACATTGCGGTGACAGGAAGTACAGAACACAAAACATATGTTTAGAATTAAAGCGGACCTACCACCTTGCAGGGCACTTTACAATATCAGCAGCAGCACTGCCGATAATGAGGGCAATCACTGCTCGAAAAACAATATTTCTGACAGCAGGAGAGACGGTTTTCCCGAAATCTCCCTTCCCACTGCATGAAGTCTAGCTGCGTCAGTGCAAGGGCACCTGGGATGATGTGTCACAAGTACTCTACTCCTGTTGGATTTTGTTAGCAGATTCATATCTGGGAGATGTAGTATAATAGAAGATCCATCTAGTGGCCATTTTTTATTACAGCTTTATCGTCAAACTAAAGTATTCCTGAAGAATGGGCAGAATCAGCTTATCTTTGCCAGTACCAAACATGCTGGCGCCAGAATTGAGGAAGTGAGGGAGGTAAGTACATTATTTTTTTATTCTTTAGCAGTTTTCTCAGATGTTAACTGCTGAAAGATTAATATTGTGTCAATGCAATGTAGTTATGTTTTTTATTTTGAGTATAGAAGCGCTTTAAAAGAAACTTAAAATAAAAATTAACCTAAAAAAACTAAACATGGGAATATAATGCTTTTGTTCTGCCTAAATTGTTTTTTATTACATTCCTGCCTGTGAGACTTAAACACTTCCTATTGGCTGTCCAGGGGCAATTCATGATTTAAAGGCCATACCTCTATTTAGTATTAAGGTCATGTCTACAATGCATCAACTTTTCGGCAAGTTGGCGCCAAATATTCAAAGGACCACACACACTGGTGTGTTGAAGATGCACTGCATTGCTTTGATTTAACAACCTGCTTTGACTGCTGTGACTTGTGTTGCTGTGACGCAACACAAGTATAGGCACGTTCAGACATTTTCCAATGCGTTAATACAGACTGAAAATCTATTAGATTTCTGATCTCCCTGATGTCACATTAAAGAAAAAGCATTCTGATATGCCAATAACATGTCACTAATGCATGCTGCATTTTTAGATAAGTTAACGATGGAGGCATGGCCTAAGGTAACTAAATATCATATATACTAAAGTATAAGTCGACCAGAGTATATGCTGAGGTACCTTATTTTATCTACAGAAACAGGGACATTTATTGACGGGAGCATAAGCAGAGGGTGGGAAATGCAGCAGCTACTTACAAAGTCAGAAAGTGGAGTTTACAGAACAGAAATTCAACCATCTCCAGAACAATAACAGAAAATCCACAAGATGGTGCTGTCTTCCAAGTTTACATTTCACCAGAGTCCAGCCTGGGAATATGGTAGATAGAATATGACAGCTGCAACAGAAGAAGGAGCTGTTCGAGGTTCCTGGCAGCAGCACGATAACATCATTGCGCGCTGCCCGACATCGAAGGAGCTGAAGGCACAGCACTGCTTTGTCTCCAGCTCCGACAATGCTTTGCAATGAGACCTTATGGTCCCTATGCGAAGCAATGGACATTGACCGTGGTTTACGGTCATGTGCAATATGCCTGTTTTCAAGCGTGGTTGATTGGATCACACGGGATCCGCCGTGCTCGCTCACAGTCATCTACCTGGCCCATATCTATGCGTGTGTTCCCAGCTTTACCCTCAGCCAAAGTAAAAAAAAAAAAAATAATTATAATTGGATAACCACAGTTTATTATCTATTAATAGAACTTTTCCATAGGATAAGGATATTATTACCATTCTGTAGATGTTCTGAGACAAAGTGCTTGTTTCTTGATGAGATTTGTTACTTCTATTTTCTATTCTTGCCAGCTTTGCATTGAACTGTAAGAGAAGAATACAGTCTTGAAGGTTGAATATGACCATATTTCCCCAAAAAGAAGAAAAATTGTTCCAGTGATATTTTTCAGGATATAGTAATGATAATAACATTTTCTATATTTTAAGCAGGTCTAAAAAAAATATTTCTATTAGGGCTTCTAGGCCATTATAAGATGGGACTTAATAGGATATTTTGTAACATAAATTCCATTGCAAAGATCTTTTCCATAAATTCCATTACATTCATTAAACATCTGTGTATATAGTATATTCTCTTTATGTCATCAGCTATCTCCTGAAGAAGAAAAAATACATCTGCGACTATAACCCTTATGAAAGACTTACCTGCTCGGCGGAGGGTCTGTCTTCATTGCCCTGAGCCGATCCGCCGGTGTAAGGCTGAACGTAGTCGAGTACGTTCAGCCTTTACACCGGCGGATGTGTAAACAGACCATCCACCGACAGGCAAAGTCTGTGGGATACGTCGGGACCCCTGCTAAGCATATACGCTTAGCGTAGGGGTCCCGACGTATAATGGAAACAAGCCCTAAGTGTGATAAGGATATTTTATCTATACATAAAGTTGAAACAAGAAAGGACAAAAATGAGACATGCGAAATGATTCACCCCCTGACCATTAATAGTTATAGTGTCCCCTTTCTAAACCACAACTAACAGCAATCTCTTACAGTCATTTTTTACTAGGTTGGCACAGGTCTGAGGGATGTAGGCCCATTCTTCCATTGCAAATTGTACGGTTTTCTAGCATGGACATTCACTCTAAGCACCAGCCACAGATTTTCTATTACTGTAGAGATGGTAATTTTCTAGTTAATTGCAAAGCCCCTGAACATGATATCATCGCCAAACTTGCTGGAGACATAGAGAAGGGTTGGGGGTATACTACAAAAAAAAGTATGTCTCTAAAGGTGGCCATACACAGGTCGATTTCCCACACGATTCCTGGCCGATCGATCACCAGGCGCGTGCACGCCGATCGATCGGTGAGGAATCGAGTGCAGCCCACCTTGACCCATCGACCCCGCCAGATCGACATGGCCCCCAAATCGGATCGGCCAGAGAACCAACCTGTTGGTGTTTTCTGATCGATTGGGCACACATCAAGGGGCGGTGACATTTGTGAATCGATCGACTGGTAACAGAATCGTCCAGGAATCGGTGGCCTAAGGTGGTAGGCACAGACTTGTATGGTCGGTCGATCGATCAACGCCTGTGGCTTCACCGGAATCAATCGGAGCGTCGATCGATCGCTCAGGAATCGACACGTGTATGGCTAGCTTTACACAAATAGTTTTTGCACAGATGAAGTTCAAAGTCAAATCAAAATTTCGACATGTGCTAGAGCAAAACTTTTTTTTTTTTAAATGTTCCCACAACCCTTCTCTACATCTCCAGCAATTTTGGTGATGATACAATGTTCAGGGGCTTTGCAATCAGCTCACAAAGTTAGCAAGTCGAAAAATTTGACCATCTCTAGGATTGAGGTCTGGGCTCTGTGTGGGCCACTACAGGATCTTGGTTTTAGTATCCTTGAGGAACTGTTGGACTAATTTTGTTGTCTTGTTAGACTACAAGCACATTTGTGAATATTCTCCCTCAAAATGTCAACATATGTGCCAGATAAATCACATATGTCAGCAAGCCCCGGACATCTGCCAAGATTATTGTTACTGACCTGGCCTCTTCTGTAGTTGGGAACGTTCGGGTACACCCCAATCGCAGGTGAACCGGGCATAGCTGATACACCCACGGAAAGCTGCAGCGATTGTCTTAATCACTGCAGCATTTCCGGGGTTACCTCTCTGTTAATGGAGGAGCGCCGGCTTTCCTGTCCACCCAGCTGGGGTCATTAACCGCCCTAGTGCACTGCTTAGGTCCAGATTTCTGTAAGAAAAGTGCACCATAGACTTCAATGGTAAATTTTTCTCTATTTTGTAGGCCTGTAACTTCCCAAAATCTGTCCGTACAAGGGTCTAATAGACATCCTGAATATAAGAATGTTTGAAACAAACAATTATGTAAAATAATATTTTTTTTTTAATAAAATGAATGAGAAAACACAAAAATCAGGGCACAAAGCTTTGCTGCTATGTACTAAATCTCGCCCAAATAAAGTCCCTGGTGTCCCAGATGTGCCCATTTGCAGCATTTGGTGTGATGTATGTGATAAAATCACACCAGGGAAGAGAGGGTTACTGCAAATGGGCACATCTGGGGCACCAGAGACTTTTTATTTTGGCGATATTTTGTACATGAAGCACATTGAACTGATTTCATGCACTGTACTTTCAAATTTCCCGCTGCCTCCCTGATGTGATGTCATCACGTCACTCGGAGGGGGGGGGGGGATGCTGGAGAATCCAGCCAGCATGTCACATCGGGGACACCGGGACAGTGCAAAACTGTAAGTATGTGCTGCCGGAGCCCCGATGTTCACTGGACGGCACCATCTCGTCCAGTGCTTTAGTAGGAGTAGCAACGCTGGACGAGATAGTGCCGGCCCGACCGCTAGGGTGGTGTTACGCCTGGGCTAGGGGGACGAGACGGGCTAAGCCCATTTGCCAGAGGTAGGGAAGG
>CM070032.1:12353139-12369908 GCA_036250615.1 Ptychadena robeensis
CCGACAGGACGGTAAATTTTACCCGATCCCATTAGTTCGGCTGGGGACGGCTGCCCCCAGGTGGTGTTGAGGTGGACCTTTCAGTGGGAAAATGTCTGAAAGCCTCTTATATTGAATAGGAAAATGTTCTATGCATTTCCTTGGAAACTTTCCTAGTACAATATATTACAATGTGTGTGTCTTCTGAGAAATAACATTTTCTCTCTAACTAACAATCATTGTACATACGCCTACTCAAATTACTATAAATTGCTTATAGACCTTGCAGTGATGAAGGTTTGTTCTCAAGAACTACCTCCAATAACTAAGGTGGAACCACAATTTATTTTCCACATTCCAGATCCAAAGATACACTAATGTTCAGAAGTTGTGATGAGCGGCAATATTCGAATTTGTGAAATTTTGTGAATAATTCTACTAATATTCAATTTGATATTTGTGAATATTTGTGTGTATGACCATGCATTGCGAAAATATATTAGTTACCGTATATATATTCGCAATCCATGGCCATAAGCCTCCCAATGCAGAATATTGTGAATTTTCAAAATTGCCAATATCCACTTCCATATTGCCCGATACTCGCAGAATATATTTGCAATTCGAATATTTAAGCTTAACCCTATTCAGAAGTAGGAATGGTTATTTTATAGTCTATGAACACTTTAACCTCCCTAGCGCTCTTGCAAGGTCCAGATTTCTTTACCAAAATGTACCATAGACTCTTATGGAATTTTTAAATGTTGTAGGCCTGTAACTTCCCAAAATATGTCCGTACAAGGGTCTAATAGACATCCTGACTATAATAATGTTTAACCTTTCTAGCGCTTCTGACGGCTGCATCTCGTCCCTGCACTTTCATGTCAGTGTTGCAGCTGACGAGATGGAGCCGTCCAGCTAAGCTCACATCCCCCGGCAGCAGTACATACTCACTGTTCTGTGCTGTCCGGGGGGGATGCTCTAAGCTCTTTGAAGTTAACCCTTTCAGAGAGTGCCGAATGCCATTGTATTGGATACAGTGATAACTGTATCCAATACAATTGAAAGTAAAACAAAAAACAAAACACATTTCCAATTGTAATAAAAATGTTATTATAAACAAACATAAATACTATTCTGAAATCTTTCATACCAAATTATCCAAGAGATTTTATCATTTTTTTATGTACTTTTTTATAATAATTGTGTGTTTTTTTGCATAAATTAAGTTCAAAATTAAAGTCGAAATTTTGATTTTCGAAAATTTGACTTGACTTTGAACTTAATTTGTGCAAAAACTATTTGTGTTAGAGACATACTTCTTTTGTAGTATACCCCCAACCCTTCTCTATATCTCCAACAAGTTTGGTGATGATACCAGGGGCTTTGCAATTAACTCGAAATCGTCCAATTTTTTTAAAAATATTCGACCATCTCTAGTTTAAAACACACAATTATGTTAAAAAAGTTACAAAAGGAATAAAAGGTATCATTTGAATGACAAAATCTCTTAAATACTAATTTAGTATGAAATATTTCAAAACAGTATGTATTCATATTTATGTTTGTTTATAATAACATTTTTATAACAATTGGAAATGTGTTTTGTTTTACTTTGAATTGTATTGGATACAGTCACTCTATTCTATACAATGCCCTTTGGCACCCTCTGAAAGGGTTAACTTCATAGAGCACATCTGGAGATCACACTGGGGGTGATTTCCAGAAGTGCTCTTTGAAGTTAACCCAATTTACATTTGAATGTCCCGCTTTTCATCTATGGATGAAGAACCATATAGAATAACAGAACAATGGCATACACTGTAAAATAAAATTCTGAAGTAAATATGTTACAAGCTGGGAACTTCATATATGTCATGAAAAAGTTATATTAATAAAGTGTATAATTCTAGAAGAACTAACTATCCTTTCATTGGTCCCAGGATGGCCACCCCATTATGTTGACCAGCCATTGATCAACCTCTAGTTCTGTGTACTTATTAGGTAGGGATAGTGGCAGAAACACTTAATAAGACATGCAATGCCCCAATTTTGGATAACTAGACCCTGTGAAATGTTCATTCGACCCCCCACGAGACCACAACCCACAGAATAAGAACCGCTGGACAAACTGAAAGCACTTGACTTGAACAATGCTCCTAAAGACCTCATGATCTTTGCCTAGGCTTTATATTTATACAGAGAGCTTGGAAGCACTTTTTATTCATGGGAAGCAGATACGATTTGTCAGTGTTATTGATTCCCCTAAACCAGTGTTGGCCAACTAATTGATATGGAGGGCCACAAGTGTGGCCCTCAGCATCACTAAAGGGCCACACATAACAATTTCAATGTATACTGACATTTTTTAATGAAGAACTGACAGCAGGCATAGTTTGAAGACATTATTTTGAATTTTTAAATAACAAAACTTGTTTTAAATGATTCTTTAGGGAACACTGTAGTGTGGTAATGCACATTTTGTGTCATATACATTGCCAAAGGTTATGTGCGCCAATATATATATTACAATCATCCCCTGTTCATTGGTGGAATAGTGGGAGCATAGGCACTCACCTGTCTGCTGATTCCCCACCAACACTAGAGGAGAAGAGGAGGAGAGACAAGGGACTTGCTCAGGCGCCATCTGGGTCGCTGATTGGCTTTTATGTACGCCTATCAGGTAAGTTTATCGCCTCTCCTCCTCTTCCCACTCTAAGAAGATCCCAGACTAGGGCCTGTGAGTTCCTATGCCCTATGCATTAACAGTTAGGCTTCTGGGGCTGAGGGGGGCCTCCAAAGAATGCCCAAAGGGCCGCATGCGGCCCCCAGCCACAGGTTGGGCACTTGGGCCCTAAACTGTGTATTTGAATGACATGTCAAATATCAATATATAATAAAAAATATAAAATTGAGATGTCATCGTTTATAAAGGCTAAATCTTCAGAAGACTCAGTGCAATAACAAAGTGACTGGGGAGATATCTCACTCATTGGTTTCAGACCACAGATATGTTTCATCGTAATGGATAAGTGGATAATGTCAGATCAGTTTGACTTGTTTGTATTGCTAATTGCTCTCCAGAGAACAAGGCACTTCCCCCAGCATAAGCAATAAAAAATTTTGTTCTAAGCAGAAGTGTTCTTGGTATTAATGCTTCTTCTGGTGAGCTCCATAAAACATTCCAAGTGGTTTAATTAAATACAGAGATTTTATTTATCCCCGTACTCGAAATATAAAAATATTAGAATTATCTCCATAATGAGCGAGGTTTATGAGTCCCGGCATGACAATATAAGAATGATCTCCATTGAGAATAAAGTTTATGAATCCCGGCATGACAATTTAAAAATTATCTCCATACAAAACAAAGTTTATGAGTTCCTGCCCTAAGCAGTTAGGCCAATCTTTGCACCTCTGGGCAAAGCAACCGACATATTTGTCCCAGATACAGATCTCATTATGGAAATGTATTTCCACATTTATCTATAAAAGCTTGATGAGGTATAACCTCAAAAAAAGGCGTACTTTTACCCCCAAAAAGAAAGGAAGGGAAAAAAGGTGACGCTGGTAAGAACTTGGCGAGGAGCGGATCACAGATTCCTCCGATTGTGGTGAAACGGCGTGTGGGGGGGGGGGGGGGGGGGGGGGGGGGGGGATGATTTCAAAGCTGTCCCGACATGATGTGGGGCTTAGTGGTCAGAGGTCGCACTCGCACAGCCTATGGGAGACCGGTAGTATAGGTTGCTAGATCCTTCCTGTCCGGTACTGAAAGTTGCATTTGAATAATTGTAATCCCACTTTAAAAGAAAGGCCACTTTAAATACTCCTTTATTGTTAAGAACAAAAATACATCTTTATTGATGTATTTTTGTTCTTAACAATAAAGGAGTATTTACATTTTTTACGGGCGCCTCAACTCGAGCCTTTCTTTTAAAGTGGGATTACAATTATTCAAATGCAACTATTTCCACATTTAACCAAGTGAATAATTACCGTATTTTTCGGCATATAAGACGCACCAAGTCACGGGCATACACCTCCCTTCCATCCAAGGGGCAGACAGACCTCACAGTCCTCTCCTGCAACAGTGGCTGAGCTGGCTTTCTTTTAGTTAGCAGGTCCTTGCGCACATCTCTCAATAAAGGTCCAAGACACGTCAGCTTGGTGTGAATATGGTGCCCCTTTATTGTACCAGTGCAAGGTACACTCCATTCCCTATTCTGGAGCAGCCTCTGCCAGTAACAGTCTCTGCCCTAGCCTTCTTCACCCAAGTGACTCTTCTAGGCTAGGGATGCCCTTGCCACAAGCAGGGGGACAAGGGTGAGGCCTCAATCAGGGTTCAGTACTCGCCTGATCTTTGGATCTGCAGGCCTGAAGCCTGCTCCCCACTAGATCCATCACACCTCTGACCTGTTCTCTCCTGCTGCTAAGCCGACCCAGCTCTTTCCACTCCTTGGGCTTAAGTAACCTCTGTTGCCACCAGCAGACCTCCCCCAAATGGCTCACCAAGCTTACATCATATACAGCTCTAGAATGTTCTAGTTTCTTCAAGCACATTCCTTAGATTGATATATTATACTCCTAATTCCAGCAGAACACCTGCTGAGATTGGCAACAGCTCAAATTACAGTGTCCCTATACAGCACACTACATTTCATGATGGTGGTCACAGACTCCACCTTCAACATGTAACCTACACAAACACTTTTACTGACTCTTTCATAGGAACATGGTTAACCCATTAATGACCATGGTAGAGTACACTTACTTCTTAGTCCACCTTCCTACAGAGACATGACAAGAAATCACAAGGCCCAAGAGCATACTTGTCAAGTTATCCCTTATTGAATAAGGAAAAATTACAGGAAGTGATGTCCAGGTGGAGTGCCACTTCCGCGTTCCAAATACAGGAAGTGACATCTGCAGTTCTTTCCTCTGTTACTTACTGACAGCTCGTGTTCCCATAGAGAGGGCTTTGAGTGCCACCTCTGCCAGTGTTCGCCAGAGCCCCCTGCAAGGAATGATGGACTTTGCTGCAGACAATTGCCGGGTTGTGTACCTCAGATACATCCGTGCAGTTAGAAGGTGACAATTACCAAGTTTAAGTGACAAGGGATGAGACAAAGACAGTCCATGGAACAAGTGGAGGGTCAGAAGCCAGGAAATTATTATGATATGCGCAGGAACCTGGGAGTGAAGATATGAAGACCTTTTTCTTCAGGCAACATCCTGTTGTCTGAGGCTTCCCTGGGAGGGGCACTTGACACGGTAGGGAATTACTGTTAGCATTCAGCAGAGGGAGATCTTCTGATGAACACTTTAGTCCTCTGAGGCAAAGGAACAGAACTGAACCTGCAGGGATGTATGGCAATACCTTTACTGTTTTTAGTCCTTTGTTTACATTTTTAATGTTATTTGCATTTACAGTAAATTTAACAGCCATATTTTCACCGGCTAAAGCAGGGTACAGACATGAGGATATGGGCCAGATAGATGGCCGTTTCGAGCGCCGTGCGTAATATAATATGCCCCCATCGCTGTTTTTGAGTGGGACAAATCAATCCCACTTGAAAATAGCCATATCGGACATGACTGTAAATGCGGCTGATGTCCGATGCTTTGCATAGAGACTGCGGGTCTCTTGGCAAAGCTTTGGCTGAGCTGGGAAGAGCAGAGCTGTCGCCTGGGCTCTGCCGATATCTGACAGCAGCGTGATGACGTCATCACGCTGCTGCAGGGTACATCGAACTGCTCGAATATCGAGATTTTCTTCTCATTTAAGGTGGCAGTGACAGACATAGATAAACTATTGGGAAGAACTTTAACTTTCTAGTCAGTAGTTCTTTGTTTTGTTCCCAGACACAGACCCCATCACCACATATTATTGTTGAGCTCTGCTATGTCTTTTTTCAATTAAAACGTAAAATACATCACTATATTAACAATAAATGAGTTGGTGCCAGATTTAGCATAAACTGTGTAGTCTGAGTCAAGGGATCTTTGCTCCAAGACCTATTTACAGTGGGTACAGAAAGTGTTTAAACTCCCTTACATTTTTCAGGATTATGGAGGTCACTGTGCTCTTAGGAACCTTAAGTGCCGCGAAATTATTTGTAACCTTGGCCAGATCTGTGCCTTGCCACAATTCTGTCTCTGAGCTCTTCAGGCAGTTCCTTTGCCCTTGTGATTCTCATTTGCTCTGACATGCACTGTGAGCTGTAAGGTCTTATATAGACAGGTGTGGGGTATAATCAAACACAGTTGGACTTAAATGAAGGTGTAGAACCATCTCAAGGATGATCTGAAGACATGGACCGCGCTTGAGTTAAATATATTAGTGTCACAGCAAAGGGTCTGAATACTTAGGACCATGTGATATTTCAGTTTTTCTTTTTTAACAAATCTGCAAAAATTCTGTGTTTTTCTGTCAGTATGGGGTGTTGTGTGTACATGTATGAGGAAAAAAAAGATTGTAGCAAATGGCTGCAATATAACAATATATCAAAATTTAAGAGGATCTGAATACTTTCCGTACCCACTTTATGTCCTTAACTGTAAATATTGGAAGACTATAGTTCTAGGGAAGTCGTACTGTTGCTGTATTTGAGAGAAGAACAACAAGATGTTTCAGCTTTTCATGATCTAATGCCTAACACAACAGGAAATATTTTGCAACTCTGCTTATTCTCGGTAATTGCTAATTTGCTATGTTTTGAGTCTGTGGTTACATCCTAAAATAGCTGTAAATATAAATAATAAGGTTTTAAACAATCTAAAACACTTAAAAAAGTTGTCTTCATTTAAGATATACAGATTCTATTAAAAGAATATCTGGTGTTCATTCCTTGTAAATCTTTATTCAAACAATTCCTACTGATAAGGTGCAACAGTCTACCAATAGTCCAGAGTTCCTGTCTGGCTGGAAGTTAAAATAAAATCCCAGTGTGTACCCCGGTGGAATAGGAAGGATTAACCACTTCCTTCTGTCCCACTCCAGAGTCTGGTACCCTGTAACTTAACTAGAAAATGGCAGCTATGATTGCTTCTATCTATTCCCAAACTCCTTACCTAGAATACACCTGGGACCATAACCAATACAGGGAGATTAAGTGCCAATCCAGGACCCACCCTTGGGATCCTCTACAATTTATATATGTTGAAGCTTCTAGAAAACTTGCTGACACAGTGGCATTTCCAGCGGTTGACATTGAAGTTTAGTACACATCAAATTCCGGCATAAAATCAAAAGATCAGGTTGGAAAATTTCAGATGATTAGGTGTTATGATCGATTTGCATATGGAAAGGAATGACATTTAACCTCCCTAGCGGTCATGACAAACATAAACAAGCTTTGGGCAAGCCTGGATTGCATGACTGTCCCACATCCCCAGAAAGCTGCGGCGATTCTCTATATTGCCGCAGCATTTCCTTGCCCTGATCGTGTCACGGTGACACCAAAGGGGCGGAGGGACGGGCCATAGTCCTTCATGTTAATAGAGCGGCGTCGGTCTCCCAGCTCACTTCAGTCATCAATGATGCCGACAACAATGGCGGTGGTGGGGGAGGTCGAGAATTTGTACTCTGCTGCGTTCGCCCATACCGCACCGTTAAAAATGGCACGGTGCAGGCAGACCGCTAGGGGGTTAAAGAACCTTTTTTTCCTCAGTTCACACTTTTGGGTAGTACCATTGGATTGACAGTCTTGAATTGTAAATAGATATAACAGTTGACCCATGTATGGTTGGCTTTAGTCTTTCATTAGAGCAGTGGTATCCAAAATGGAGGGTGGGCCCCCCTAGGGGGCGTAAAGGTATTCCAGGAGGCACGGGCCCTCATTCTTAACCTGTGTTTGAATAAGGAGGGGGGGCTACATAATGTTCCTAAATAGAAAAAGGGGCCCTGCAGGGAAAGTTTGAGAACCACTGCATTAGAGTAACTGATCCTGGAAAATCACTGCACAAACAACAAGCGTTTTCATGGCTCTCACCTGCGTTACATCTTGTAGTTTCTCCTTTAAGCTATTTATAGTCTTCTTCAGTCTGCAGTTTTCATCTAAACATACACAGAAGTGTTTAATGATTGTAAGCCAATTTAAACAGGAACAGATACCGCATCTCAGCAAATGCAATCAATTAGACCATTGGTCACGGATAACATGTTTATTCTGCTGGTATTTTGCGCCGAATAAAAACGAAGGCAACATGCTCTTCATACAAGTTATGTTTGTTCATAAATAAGAAAACATATCACCTCTAGCATTCCCTTAGCTTGTCTGCAATATGAGCAAACAATTT
Organism: Ptychadena robeensis; assembly: GCA_036250615.1. Classification (NCBI taxonomy): domain Eukaryota; kingdom Metazoa; phylum Chordata; class Amphibia; order Anura; family Ptychadenidae; genus Ptychadena; species Ptychadena robeensis. The sequence goes on from CM070032.1 coordinate 12,361,417, forward strand.
CTAAGGGTCCCCATACACCTTTAGATTTTTATGTCAGATTTCCTTTAGATCTCCTTTTGTTTTACCAAAACCATGTAATATGAGGGACTTTCTAAACCATCAAGTCTACCTGTGTTCAATCGCAGAGGACCTGGCACTACATTGTTGGTTGGTAGATCTAAAGGATATCTGACAGAGAGATCTAAAGGTGTATGGCCAACTTAAAGCAGAGATCCAGCGTACATTCTTCCTTTCCATTTTGAATGGCATTGGTAAAGATTTGGTCCTCCAACATTATTTTTCTCTCTCTTTCAGAATAATTACTTGTGCTAGGAAAAAAATAGGAACCCCATAAGTGGGTGTGACTCCAGCTTTCATACACAGGCAGAGATAGATGGGAGAGATGCTCGCAGCTCTTTCATCTATTTCTCTCTGCTCTTCATTGGTTATATCTGTGGGGCACTGCTTTCTCAGATGGGAGATCCGGCCTTGGGCGAATCTCCCATTTGAAGCTCCTCAACCTCCATGGCTAATCTTGCTGAAAAGAAGACACCATGCAGGACGTTTGGCATTTGCCAGAGAACACAAAGATTGGCAAATTCACCACTGGCACCCTGTGCTCTTCACAGATGAAAGCAGGTTCACACTGAGCACATTTGACAGACGTGATAGAGTCTGGAGACGCCATGGAGAAAGTTCTGCTGCCTGCCTGCCTGCCAGCATGACCGGTTTGCCAGTGGCTCAGTAATGGTGTGGGGTGGCATTTCTTTGGGGGGCTGCACAGCCCCCCATGTGCTCCCCAGAGGTAGGCTGACTGCCATTAGGTACCAAGATGAAATCCTCAGACCCCTTGTGAGACCATATGCTGGTGTGTTTGTCCCTGGGTTCCTCCTAATGCAAGACCTGTGGCTGGAGTGTGTCAGCAGTTCATGCAAGATGAAGGCATTGATGCTATGGACCAGGCCGACTGTTCCCCAGACCTGAATCCAACTGAGCACATCCGGCACATCATGTCTCGCTCCATCCACCAGCACCACATTGCACCACAGACTGTACAAGTCTGGTATAACTAAAGCATCCCCTGTGGGAGGAGACCCCTCGTGAGAAAATCCGCCACCCCATCAGGAGCATGCCCAGGCGTTGTAGGGAGGTCATACAGGCAGGTGGAGGCCACACACACAACTCTGAGCCTCATTGTGACTTGTTTTAAGGACATTACATCAAAGTTGAATCGGCCTGTAGTGTTTTTTTCCACTTTAATTTTGAGTACGACTCCAAATCCATGGATTATAAATTAAATTTCCATTGATAATTTGTGTGTAATTTTGTAATCAGAACATTTAACTTTGTAAAGAACGAAGTATTTAATAACTATTTCATTCATTCATATTTTTACATATTTGAGCAGTGTATATACTGTATGTAGTATGTGTGTATATATACTGCTCAATTAAGCCTGAAGAAGGGATCTGAGACATCCTGAAAGCTGGCTTCAATAACTTCAGTTAGCCAATAAACGATATCACTTAAGCTACAAACTTTCTGTACAGTATACATAAATTAATATATAAGATACCTGTGTAGGTTTTGTAATTGGCCAGGTTCATCAACACAAGAAAAAGTTTTATATATAGAAAGATGTACAATGAAGCCTTCTTAAAACAGAAGGTATTTACACGGGCCAATCCCTTATAAATCCCAAAAGTTCATGTAAAAACCCTTGTTTTTGGACAGTGGGCGGAGCCATGCAAATTAAATATTTTTTCACCCCATCAGCCAAATGCACATCCAGAATAGCTGGTGTATAGTGCAAATATAGCCTTACGGTACAGAGCCATGTATTCCAAACTGCATACAGCTGTTTCTGGCTTGTTGGCCATCATCAGTGCAGTGCATGGACACCATGGATCTATGGTGTGGGGCTTGGAAGCCGAACAAAGAGAAGTACCAGTGAAGGTTATGGTGAAAAGGGATTAAAGGAATCAAAAAGCCCTCAACTCGAGCAGTGCATAGCACAAATCAAGCCTTCTTAAACAGAAGGTATTAACCTTTATGGTTGCTTCGCTCTATAGAAAGATGTACAGGGAATGCAGGATTAATGCACAAGCCACAACCTGGTGGTCCTGCTGATACACCAAATAATAGGTGACATGTCCAAAAGTTGAGTGCTCCTTTCAAGTCTATTCAGCTTTCTCCATTGATATAATAATGATCATTGATGCTAAAATCATTATGCAAAAACTTTGCATAATTTAACTTTTCTATCAGACCTCCTGGGCCCACAGAAGTGGTGGAGTAATTAAAAGATTTATAGGCACTGAAAGGTCCACATGGCCTTTTTATTCTCATTGTTTGTTTCATTAGCCGGCAGGTTTACTTTAAGCTTAGCTGGGAATTAGAAAAGCTTGGTATATGACTTACCTTTCATGTTACATTGTGCTTCTATTGTCTCCTGCAGCCCTTTTATCATATTCTGTAATGTAGAGCACTCTGCACAATAATAAGCAGGAACACAGAGATGGATGTGAGCATTTAGAATAAACACAATGAACAAATTAGCTTGTGTTATACTGTAATACAAAGGCATTCTCATTTTTATGTAAATGAGTGTTGACTGCAATCAGTTTCAGGCGAATCTCACATATCTATAGACAGAATAGAACAGTGTTGCTCTACTAAAGCAGGGAACACATGACTCAATATACAAGCCGTTTGAGGTTTCCAGCAACAGCGCGATGACATCATCGCGCTGCTGCCTGACATAGAAGGAACTGGAGGCGCAGCACTGCTGTGTCTCCAGCTCCGACGATGTTTTGCATGGAGACCCGCGGTCCCCATGCAAAGCAATGGACATTGACCGTGATTTACGGTCATGTCCGATTTCCATGTTTTCGAGCGGGATTTATTGGTCCTGCTCGAAAACTGGGATAGCCGTATTAGATATGGGCCAGATAGATGGCCGTAAGTGTGCACAGTGCTGGAAGCGGACATCAATCTGGCCCCATATCTATACGTGTTGTGACAGACTGTGTGAATGGACCTTTATGTGGTGTCCTGAAACGAGTCGGGGAATAATTTGCCCAGCACCGTTCGATTGCTGAGTGTTTTGTTTTGTATTTGTTACAGGGCTCCCGGACTCTGGGATAGGAAGGATGGAATTGGGTGTGCCTCCCTATTCCCCCAGGGTCCCCTGAAAGGATTAAACACCTGTTTGCAGGTGAGTGGAGCCAGGTGTGTCTCCACAAAAAGTGACCAGTGTGTTAGTGGCTCCTCATGGAAGTTGAGAGAGGACTTCTGACCAAGTAGAAGACAGGGGGACACAAGAAGTGTGGGGCCCAGGCCTGCTGGAGCAGTTGCTCACAAGGAGTGTGGGGCCCAGGCCTGCTGGAGCAGTTGCTCACAAGGAGTGTGGGGCCCAGGCCTGCTGGAGCAGTTGATACAGGGGGCTCACAAGCAGTGTGGGGGCCAGGCCTGCTGGAGCAGTTAAAACAGCGGGCTCACAAGGAGTGTGAGGCCCAGGCCTGTTGCTGCTGAGAAGTCAAAAAACTTTATGTTGGACGGTGCGAAGCCAAGTGGCTTAGCATTTTTTCAAGGACTTTTTATTTTGATTATAATTAACCCCTGGGAGGGTAACCCTTTACTTTGGATTGTAATAAATATGGGCAGGAGCCCTAAAAGGAAAATAATAGTTTGGATTGTTGTTTTCGGAGCACCGTTTGGAGCTGATCCCCCACAGTGTGTTCCCTGCATAAGTGTATTATCTACTAGATATAGGGAGACTCCCTTAGCGTGGAGGAGTCTAGGGATTGCCTCTAAACCCCGATTTTGGGGATTTAGGGTGACCTATACTGAAGATAGCTGTACCACCACGGAGAAACACGACAGACCATTGGATAGAAAAAAAATTCACAGTTTATATCATTTCAAATTAAAAATCAGTTGTGTTCCTGCACTACATTAACACAATCCCCTCATTGTTATTTCAACCTGAAAGCGATTTGCTTACCCGCTTTTTCTGAAAATCTAAAGATCACTGATAAAAACAAATTAATTAGTGTTAGCTTATGTGTAAATGGTTCACTTTCATTGACTAATGCTCCATGAAATTTCATGGTGTAAATAATAAATCTATTATGCATTTTTAAACAGATTCAATCTACATCGCGAAGTTGTTGCACTACAAATCCATGTAAATTTGTTATTTTAAATGTTTGAAATGAAATAAAAAATCATCTTTTCCTTCCAATTACTAACTTTTATGAGAAGACATTTCAATAAATAAATGTTATTACATGGACCATTTAACCAATGAAATAAAAGCATTTATATTCAGCACCACATTTCCAGGAAAGCATGAAAGGAGAAGCTTTATGTGGACACCCCGGAGTACTGGAAATGATGAATTGAGTTGACTTATAACATGAATAAATTATTTTGAAGGTCTTACTGTATGATAGGTGAAAATGCAGGGGGGTCAGAAATAGGAAAAAAAAGAATACATGCATAAAAACCTAAAGCTAGCCATACACGTGTCGGATTCCATGTCCAATCGATTCATCATCCGATCGATTCCGGCGATTCTGCCGGGAATCGCAGGTGTGATCAATCGGCCAATTAAGAGTATCCATCGCAGCATACCACCTTGTCCAACGGATTCCGGGACGGATGCGTGTCCGATTGTCCACCTCACAAATGGCAACTCCCCCTGATCCGGACAGAATCGCATGAGAAAGACCAACATGTTGGTTCTCCGTCTGATCCGATTCTGAGCCCCTGATCAATCGGACGTGATCGATCGGACCAGATGGGCTGCATGCGATTCCGGCACGATCGTTTGGCATGCACGCGCCCGGAATCGATCGTGCCGGAATCCGGTGCGAATCCGACACGTGTATGGGGGCCTTAAGATACATGAAGTACTTCCATTCTCCCCTGGTACCAACCTTGGAAACCATGAGCCTGATCTTGTCATGTAAAGCCAGTGGGTGGGCACCACAGACCAGAGAAGGTTCGAACCATCAGTCGTCACTGACATGATCTTATCTTGTGCCCAAGTGGATAAGGGCAAAATAATGAGCTAATGGTGTATGTTGCCGGCCTCTGAAGGCAAGTCTTTACTTTCCTGCTGTATTCATTGGGCAACACAGGGTATCCAAGTGATGCTTAGTAAGTAATTGTGACCGGCATCTAGTGTTGAGCTCGAATATTCGAATAGCGAATATATTCAAGAATATTGTCTATTCTAGAATTTGCTCATTTCACGAATATTAGTGATATTATACCTTGGGAAGCTTATGGCCATGCATTGCGATTATATAGTCGCAATGCAAAAATAAATACCACTGAATATATTATCGCAATGCATGGCCATACACTCGAATTGCGAATATCGAATATTAGAAGAATTATTTGCGAAATATTGCGAATTTGAATATTGCCTATGTCACTCATTACTACCAGCATCTGCCCTGGTCTACTTGTGCAGCCACCTTCCTGACCATAAATGATAGCCACTCCAGAACATTTAGCGATAGTATATAGCACCATCTTCTAATCTGACAGCATTCCTTGTGGGAGAGATCTGGAGTAACAAAGTTATAGCTAATAACTATATATTATACTTCATGGGTTATTTCTCAGACGTGTTATCGCTCTAGTTTGTCTTTTTGAAGAGTTAATAAAGTAGGGCAGAATGGGTTTTGAGGCTCACCTAAATATAGCTTTTTATTCTTTAACCTCCCTAGCAGTTGAGACGAACCCAGTTCGTTCGGCGTATGGGTTCGCCCCAACCACTAGGTTAGCGGGCATCATGTGCACCCGCTACACCCTGTGGAAAGCTGCAGCGATTGTCCAAATTGCTAGAGCATTTCCAGGGTTTCGGCACCACCCTGATCACCCGCTACACCCTGCGGAAAGCTGCAGCGATTGTCCAAATTGCTAGAGCATTTCCAGGGTTCCGGCACCACCCTGATCACCCGCTACACCCTGCGGAAAGCTGCAGCAATTGTCCAAATTGCTAGAGCATTTCCAGGGTTTCGGCACCACCCTGATCACCCGCCACTCCCTGTGGAAAGCTGCAGCGATTGTCCAAATTGCTAGAGCATTTCCAGGGTTTCGGCACCACCCTGATCGCCTAACGGTGATGCGGAAGGGGGCGTCGTCATAGACCTCCATGTTAATGACACCAGCTGTGTGGACAGGGGCGGGAGGAAGTTGGAAATTGCAGGCAGTGTACTAGGGAGGTTAAAGTGGAAGCCCTAAGTCTTGTACAGTTGGAGTCCCTCAGTAGATTTAAGTACCTTTACCCTCTCTGGCAGTAATTCCCTATGTGGCTAGATTCTCAGTATGTCTGTCTGGCTTCTGTGTCCGCTGGCTGCGTAATCATGTACTATTGATGATGCAATCAAAATGTAACCCCCATCGGCATCTTCCGATGATGCCTGTCTGTCATCTGGCTGTTTATTTTATGGATAACATTAAGGCACATCATCACATGTGGTTGTTTAGGAAGGTTGATCTTTACAACACCCTGCAGGCCCTTTCAAACTCCTTATGATAAGACACACTGTAACAGTGATGATATAAAAGAGTGGACCCACTGGACTAACTGCACAGTAGCCTAGGGTGCAATCTGAGGCACAGAGACTGAGGAACTGCTGTTCACCAAAGAATTTTGCTGCAGATGATTCCCAGGTTGCGTCCCTCAGATGTACCCATGCAGTTAGCAGCTGGCTATTACCAATTCAAATTGCCAATGGATAAGACAAGTATATAAAGATGCAGCAGTCCGTACTCTGGATTCCTTAAAAATTCTTTGGCTTTATTGATACATCATAACACGAATATAATAAAGACAGGGTTCCTCCAGGGATCACCCCCTCTGACGCGTTTCACTTGTATGAAGCGTAATCATAGAGTCATAGATGAGACAAGCATAGTCTGTAGAACAAACCGAGGGTCAGAAGCCAGGGAATATTAAGGTTTGATTTCCCACACGATTCCTGGCCGATCGATCACCGGGAGCGTGCACGCCGATCGATCGACGAGGAATCGAGTGCAGCCCACCTTGACCGGTCGACCCCGCCCAATCGACTTGGCCCCCACATCGGATCGGCCAGAGAACCAACCTGTTGGTCTTTTCTGATCGACTGAGCACACATCAAGGGGAGTTGACATTTGTGAAGCGATCGATCGGGAACAAAATCGTCCAGGAATCGGTGGTCTAAGGTGGTAGGCACAGACTTGATTGGGTGATCGGTCGACGCCTGTGGCTTCACCGGAATCGATCGGATCGATCGCTCACGAGTCGACACATGTATGGCTAGCTATAGAGTCAGTATAACATGTGCAGAAACATACAGTAGAAGACATAGAAGACCAGTTGCCTGAGGCTTCCTAAAATAGGGTTAGAAGGAGGGGTACCAGATAAAATTGGGGGAATACTGCTAGCATCTAGCGGAGGGAGCTCTTCTGCTGAACACTCTGGTCCTCTGAGGAACAGGAACAGAACTGGAACTGTGGGGATCGGTGACACACACAGTGCTGTCACCGGATCTAAAATATGCTATGTAATTGAATGGAAACAGTTCATGTAAAAGGTTGTTAGAATGTTAATGAGAAGGAAAGAAAGAAGTACGAACGCAAAAGCAATTGTAGCAAATTAAACTTTAGTTTTAGTTTCAGCCCAATAAAACAACTAACCGGCACATTTTCCATACCTTCCGCAGAGCTCTGTTCCTTGCCCTGGCCTAGTTTCCACAGTCTATTTAATCGCTCCAGCTGAATTTCAAGTAGGTTATTCTTTCCATTAACCTCTGCAAATTTCTGTACAGACACAAACAATGCAATCGTACAAAACTCACTGAACTCAACGGGTAATTATTGCATGGAATAAAAACTTGTTTTATGTTGTGATCTGTACCTACTGCGAGATAGTGCCGCTAAGTGCTCTCCAGACATTAATATGTGCATTACAAAACGCAGCTGCATCCATTTCCGTGAACCAGCTGCGGAAGGGTCCTACATTCTTTTATTTTTGTTATTTCCCTCGATTTGAATTAAAGGGCCGACGTATGTATAAAATCCACCATCGATGTTCACATTTTCTCTCTGGAAAATATTTCTCATGCATTCTTCCTCAAAATGTCTGCCCTTACTTTTTCCAGATTGCACTTTTCTTTCGGTGTTTGCAATATCTAAGCAACAAGCAGACCGGCATTTTTACACAGCAACTAAAGCCGGGAACACGCGGCTCGATATACGAGGTTCAAAGTTCATCGCGCAGCTGCCTGACATCTAAGGAGCTGGAGGCACAGCACTGCTATGTCTTCAACTCCGACGATGCTTTGCATGGAGACCCTCGACCCCCATGCATGGAGACCCTCGACCCCCATGCAAAGCAATAAACATCGACATGATAGATAGATGGTCGTATATCACAGGTGGTCGTATATCAAGGTATATAACACTGCTATGTAGTGCCGGGTCCTCCCTGATAGAATACATAGTGATTG
>CM070032.1:12382200-12426129 GCA_036250615.1 Ptychadena robeensis
CCTATCCCCCTGGACAGATCGAGGGGAATATCATCAATACATTGCACCCCTATACCCCTGGACAGATCGAGGGGAATATCATCAATACATCACACCCCTATCCCCCTGGTCTGATCGAGGGGACTATTATCAATACATTACTCCCTTCCAGACAGATGGAGGGGAATGGAAAAGATGAAGGATATGGGCAAGAAAAATGTTCAGGCACGTCTGCTTTACTGCTGGATCGCTCAGTTCAGCTCAATGTGGGGCTGAGGAGGGAAGGAGTAAGGAGCGGAGCTTGGGGGCCCCCAGTTGTCCCCAGGGCACATCAATATTCTGAATGGCGCAAGAAACTGCCCTGATTTCCAGCAATCCTATAAGACTACATCACAAGTATTAGGCCTGTCACAAACCTATTAACATAATTGATTGCGAATGAATCAAATGTGAATGTTTTTATTTTGTACAAATGAGTTTTCGTTTATCCTCTGATCAGAACTGAACTGTAGACAATTTAGCTAATAACACCCAGGATAAGAAATGTCCAAGAAAATAAATTTATTTAAGACTGAAAGAAAATAAGAGAACAGATATATAACAATGATGAACATCAAATATGAATTGAAATGCACATTTTAATGGCTTATAATGGCTTGTGTAACCAGAAAAAAAGTACCAAACTGACATTCGGAAAATTGATTGAGGTATTTAACTATTTTTTTTTGGCTAAAAAACCTTACATAGCATAAGAAACGTTGCTTTCATAATAAAATATATACTTTCTATGAGGATCTGTACAAGAGAAATGAAGACCATGTAGATGAGCTATAGAGGATGGTAAACACTTTCGTTGTAGGCAGCAAATTAACATTCACAGGTAGTTTGTGATTATTTTTTTTTTAAACACTATAATTAGAAATATCTCATATATTATTAAGTAATTACATTCCTATTATTTTGATCTAGATTTAGAAATATTAAATGTGCACATGTGCTTTGTTTATACATTCTGATGCTTATTAAAGTAAATCTGTCAATTTAAATAAAGCTCCGGAAAAGGTCTTTAAGTCAAAGTGAATATTAACCTTTTGTATCCAAAATTATACTTTGTCGATGGCATTGGCGGAAGCGCGCCCTATTGATGCAGCAGAGAAAAGACGTGGAAAAGCAGTGCCAGGACAGCTTGGGGAGCTGTTTTACCGCATCTTGGACACACCTCCAAGAGCAATGGAGGTGTCTTTGGCAGCACCACGCGGTGCTGGTTTGAAGACGTGGCCGTCTGCTTCAAATCAGTACCGTGGCTGTGCTGCTCAGAATACGCAGAGTGGACACTGTCCCATTCATTAGAATCGGAAGTGTCCTCTCTGTGTCTTTTTTCCAAAAAGCAGCAGTGGATATAAGCCCTAAGGGACACGCAGCTTAAGAAGGAGTCTGGTAAGGAGTAGTGATGAGCGGCATAGGCAACATTCGTATTCGCGGCATGCCGCAAATTTTTGGGAAAACATTCGGAATTTTATATATTCGCGAATATATGTTTAACTTGCATTGAGGGGCGTGTTGAAAAAAATTTTTTGGACGCCATCTAAGTGATTTTCACAATATTCCGAATATTCGCATCACCCCAATATTGTATTTAAAAACTGTTGATGGTCGCAGGGAGTGTTGCTAAGCTCTTGTTGCAGCCTTCCCATTTGTCCACTTGCATTGAGAGGTGTGTGTAATGGAAAAAAAATACCGAATATCCGGAATTGTGAATATTCGGCAATATATCTTCACGAATTTCCGAATTGCCGATATTCGCAATTAATATTCGGAATCCGAATTTTCGTGATCATCACAAGTAAGGAGCCCATTTACGACTCTCAGGTCTATTACAGCATGGCTAATACATACATGTCAACATACATTGCATTACGATGGCCCAGTCTATGACACAGGATACCTTTATACATTGCCATTCACAGGCCACCAGCCCTAAAAAATAAGATGTCTTCTGGTGCATGCCTGTCATTCAGGTGTCTATAATACATTCATGTAGCCAGTTCAAGAGCTTTATAAAGTAGACAGATTTACTTAAATGCCCCCCACCCACACTCCCAAAAAGAAAGATAAAGTACAGAAGAAGCATAAAAGACAATAAGCAGAAAAACATAATGATAGTCATCTAGTTAGGAGCCCATTTACAACTCCCAGGTCTATTACAGCATGGCTAATACATACATGTCAACATACATTGCATTACAATGGCCCAGTCTATGACACAGGATACCTTTAAACATTGCCATAAATAGGCAACAGCCCTAAAACATAAGATGTCCTCTAGTGTACGTCTGTCATTCATTCTACCACAGAACCTCTCAGGTCTATAATAGCATGGCTAACGCATACATGTCAACATACATTGCATGCCAATGGCCTAGTCTATGACACAGGCTACCTATAAACATTGCCATTCACAGGCCACCAGCCCTACAACATAAGACGTCCTCTGGTGTAAGTCTGTCATTCATTCTACCACAGAACCTAGGCAAGGGCCCACCTTTTCCCACACTTCCCTGCTGGCAATAGAGACGCCTATAGTATATTCATGTAACCAGTTCAAGAGCTTTATGAAGTAGACAGATTTACCTAAATGTCGAAAGAAAGATAAAGTACAGAAGAAGCATAATGGACATTAAGCATAGGAAACAGAAAAACGTAAATGATAGTCATCTAGTTAGGAGCCCATTCACAACTCTCAGGTCCATTACAGCATGGCTAACGCATACATGTCAACATACATTGCATTACAATGGCCCAGTCTATGACACAGGCTACATTTAAACATTGCAATGCACAGGCCACCAGCCCTAAAACATAAGAGGTCCTCTGGTGCACGTCTGTCATTCATACTACCAAAGAACCTAAACAAGGGCCCACCTTCTCCCACACTCCCCTGCTGGCTATAGAGGCGTCTATATTATATTCATGTAACCAGTTCAAGAGCTTTACAAGATTTACTTACAAGCCCCCCCCCCCCCTTCCACGAAAGAAAGATAAAGTACAGAAGAAGCATAACAGATAATAAGCAGAAAAACATAATGATCTAGTTAGAAGCCCATTTACAACTCTCAGGTCTATTACAGCATGGCTAACGCATACATGTTCACGTACGTTGCATAACAATGGCCCAGTCTACCTAATGCAACAATATTCGGACCTGCAGAATCTTATTGGAAGCAGTCCACCGTAACACATTTCAGTGTGCTGCAACAGGGGTGTCTAAAGAAAGTGAAAGAAACTGTATTATATATAAGGTAGGTACATATGGTATTCACTGCCAACTATACTATACTTATGACGAATAGTAACTCACAGCAGACCGTAAAATTCTATTTATTCCAGTAACACTATATATATATATATATATATATATATATATATATATATATATATATATATAGCGCCAGTATTTCAATGGCCTATTATAAAGTATATTATACTGGAAGACAGCCCATTCTCTATGCACATCGTATAGCTTGTATATGATTTTAAATCATAATATAGCACAAATGGAAGCCTACAGTAGCATCCACTTCATATAATGGCTGGCATGAGCTGTTTTACTTTGAATATTTCTATCTGGGCTGTTTAAAAGGAATTCTATGAATGATAAATGTAATGTTTTTGCTGCTAATTGGCACAGAACCATACATAATACTGTATATAGAGCTCTTTGCAAAGGCAGCCAAGGGATCCATATCGTTCTCTGTGGGTTAAGATCCATTCACTAGTAATGGTGCTCACAGAGCGTCATCATACCCAAATGGGCGAGCCCATGCTCTCTGACTACCAGCAGAAGGCACGGGAAATCTAAACCTCGCATCCCTTTTTTCCAGTAAAGACCAAGAGCTGTAAAAAAAAAAAAAAAAAGAACTCTCTACTTTGACACTAAACTAGTGAGAATTATTTTTAAATGTGAAAAGTATGAAATAGAATTTTATGAACTTGACGCAATGACAAAGCAGAGACACATAAAACCCGACCCTAGGACAGTTAACCCAAGTATACTGATTCATTTTGATTGGTTGCTTTGGGTGTCTGCTCTAGCACATGGTTATACCAGCCACGGACATTTCTTTTGAACAGATCTATTAGTGTCCAGCGAGAAAAATAAAATAAAATATTTAACATAACACTAAATAATATAGATGTAAAACGATTTTAGCAGCAAGTTAGAAGCTATTTTTACCATAAACTACCTTAAAGGCAACATTTCTATCAAAGTTTTTAAAATTAATGTCTAATGCTGGCAGAACTGTATTGAGTATTAGTTCTCATATACGTATGAAGCTTAGTGTGGTAAGTACCATCGTAGGTGGTACTAGAAGGCCAGGTCACTTAGCACATCCGAAACATCGTTCCCATATTGCATTTCCAGTGCAGACATAGCAAAGCCTACCAGCGGCGCTGAGCAATTCCCATCCAACTATCTCCAATATCACATCCACCAACTAACATGGCGGACTCTTTTATAATACAAAGACATGGGGGGAGTTTCTGCCTGTTTTTCCCAATACAATTTGGGTTGTCTGTCACATCAAACCAACAGATTGGTGGCAACACCTTTCAGCTGTCCTTAGTTTTAGTGAACAGTCTTGATTTCCTAATTTGAAGGAGAGGCATTATTGTCAAAAGTTGCTTTGACCAACCGTTGGAACACTTTTGCTCTCCGTTTTGCCGAGGACTGCCTCGCTGCTCTGTTTATCTAAGTAATAAAGCCTAACTATAACTTCAATTAGAACTACCATATTGTTCGATCCATAAGACACTTTTCGCTCAAAAATTGGGGGTAAATTCTATGTGCATCTTATGGAGCAATGGTCTAAACCCCCACGGCCAAGTGGAGGACAGGTAGTTTGACTGGCATTCCAATAGGCCGGTTGCTCCATGCTTGGTTTGGCCTTCTGCTCAGCCAGATTCCAGGAGGCAGAGAAGCTGTCAGAGGCTGTTTGTCTGACACACACAGCGGAAGCAAATCCTCCACTGTGTGCGGAAAGCAAAAGTTCCTGCACTTAGTGGAGGGTTTGGCATTGACACATTCCCCATACCACGCACAGCGGAAGGTTTGTCTCTGCTTTGTATGTCAGTCACAGACAGCCTCAGACACATTTCCTGCACCACACACACAGCGGAAAGTTTCTCTTCTTGGTGTGTGTCATTCCCCATACCACACATAGCTGAAGGTTTGTCTCTGCTGTGTGTGTCAGTCGCAGATCACCTCATAAACATTTCCCATATCACACACAGCGGAAGGTTTGTCTCTGCTGTGCGTGTCAGTCGGAGACCACCTCAGAAACGTTTCCCATATCACACACAGTGGAAGGTTTGTCTCTGCTGTGTGTGTCAGCCTCAGACACATTCCCTGTATCACACACAGTGCAAGGTTTGTGTCTGAAGTGTACGTCAATTGCAGACAGCCTCAGACATATTCCCTGTACCACTCCCCGCACAAGGGTTATCTCTGCTGTGTGTGTCAGTTGTAGACAGCCTTAGACACATTCACCGTACAACACAGATTGGAAGGTTTAACTCTGCTGTGTGCGTCAGCTGTGGACAGCCTCTGACACATTCCCTGTACCACACACAGAAGGTTTGTCCATCTGATGCACACAGCGGAGGGTTTGTCTCTGCTGTGTGTGTCAGCCAGACATTCATTACGAAGTTTCCCCCCATGCACACTTACAAAACTGAATTCAGCAGTGATGTCAGTTGTGTACATAGAAGGACATTTTTAGAATAGTTGAGATGGGAATTGCACTGTATCATCACTACTTTTCTACATGCACTGTTCTTTTTCAGTGTTCTGCCTTTCCTAAACACTACAACAGCCTCAGCTTTACTGCGCCTGTACTCCACTCTTCATCCAGTTTGTGCTAAGAACCGAAATAAGAAACATTACACATACAACAACCACTCTATGGTATTCACAAGTCACATTTCCAAACCCTATCCCGGGCTTGATGGATAGGAGAAATACATGAAGGTTTCTGGTTCAGTGAAATATATTACTACACATTTAACATGTAACGTAATTCCCTGCACATTATTGTGTCTTAGAAAGTACACGTATAACCTGCATATACAATGTAGTGAGATTCGATGCTACCGACAGTAATTTGGCCCATTTATCAAGTTTTTTAATGTCAATGATAAGATTACTGCTGTTGGCAGTAAACTATAATGGTATATTTTGAAATTATCATTTAATCTGAAACTTGATGGGGCTGCATTTACGTGGTGGTCTGTTTCTAAAATGCACAACATCTGTTAAAAAAAAAAATCTAATAAAAACATTCTTCAGTAGAAGTCTTCATACTTCTTATATGGCAGATGAGCCATCTCAACTTGAGTGGTGAGCATGCGCGTTGGTCTGTACTAGAGCTATGACTTCCAGTTTCTTTAATTCTGACAAACCTCTGGTTGAGTGGGATGCATGGACCCCACCTTCGTGCATTGGTTGTTTCTGCGGGCCCCTTTACTAAAGTGTTCCGCAGAAGGAACCAGAGCATGTGGTGGGGGGGGGGGGGGGGGGGGGGGGGGGGGAGACAGGACTGGGATTTGACACTTCCAGAAGTGGCAAATACGTAAAATTTGGCAAAAGTTATACCTCTCGCAAAGAGCAAAGTGGGAATCCCACACTCACCATACAGTCTGTATTTAAATTTAACAAGGCATGACTCAATGTGCAAAATGCAGTAACCCATGGACTGCTTCCTTGTTGTTACTAACCTTATACACTATATTGATAATTCTGATATATTGATATATATATATTTTTAAAAGGGATGTATTCTTTCTATTTCAGTGGTCATGTTGCAGTACCACAATTTCAACTGCAGGTGGAGCTATAGGTAAAATTTAAATCTACGGTTAAGGCTGGGCATAGGCGTTTAACTTTTCTTTCAATTTCTCCACAAATCGACCAAGGTCGTTCCGAGAATCGGCAGCGCAACCTTTGTTTGCAGGCATTTACTTTGGATGGGGAAGCTGGCAGATCGATCGCCGCGAGTGCACATGGCGGATGATCTGCAGCTAAATCGCTCAAAAATTTTACAGTCTATGCCTAGTTTTAGGCAAAAAAGGCACAATTGTTATGTAGAAGAGACGGTCATGAAATTTGTCCAATGCAAAGCCCCTGAGCCCAAAGTTGGAGATGTACGGAAGGATTGCAAGAACAAAAAGTTGCTCTAGTTCTATCACATGTAGTCTTTGCATAGATTAAGCTCAAAGTCTGGTCGAAAAGTTGTCATTTCAACTTGACTTCAAACTTAATTTATGCAAATGTTACCACAACCCTTCTCTTCTTCTCCAACAATGTTAGTGATGATATCATGTTCAGGGGCTTTGCCATTAACTGACAAATCAGTACAAATTTCAGAACCATCTCATTATCCAGTAGTTTCAAGGGACAGGTTTTAAATTTTTTTAATCTCTGCTTTTTAGTAAATATATTAATATTTAAAAAATATAAGCTCTATTTGGCTTTTTTAATATATAATAATAATGATAAAAAAATAAAGATTGTTGGATAGTATTTTCATTTATTTAGGGCAGTGGTTCCCAAACTTCCCTTTTCCATTTAGGAGCATTATTGAGCCGCCCTCCCTATTCAAACACAGGTTAAGAATGAGGGCATGCACTCCCCTGGAATACGTTCATGCCCCCCCCCCCCAGGGTGGCCCGCCCCCTAGTTTGGGAACCACTGATTTACGGTAACATTCATTTACAATAACCCCATTTAGAGATAGAGGAAGAACACTATTATCATTTAGGGTCCTTTCACACTAATTGCGTTTTTAAAAGACATATATAATGCATGCTTTTGTATTTTTGAACAGAGCATAATAAAGTTATAAAAAACGCTTGCGCTAACATTGCGTTTCTAAAAAATCCAACACATGCAGTGTGAATGGAAAAAAACGCATTAATGTAAAAACACATGCCTTCAACAAAATCCGCGACACAGCACGTATAATGTGAAAGGGCCCCTAATATAATTTCCTTCCTGCCATAGTCAGGGCACTAGCTTGGATTGTAAAGGGGAGGAGGAAAATCATATCTAAAAGCCCCCATACACCTTACAATCTTTCCATACAATTTCTGTACAATCAACTTTTCTTCTACCAAAACCATGTAATATGAGGACCTTTCTAATCCTTCCAATCACAATATATTCTATCAGGGAGGACCTGTCACTACATAGCAGTGATATATACCTTCCTATCACTATGTATTCTATCAGGGAGGCCATTATACTACACAGTTGTTGGTAGAGCTAATGGAGATTGGATGGATCGATCCTAAGGTGTATGGGGGGCTTTATTCTATTCTTTCAATGTATAACTTCTATCTAACTCTGTTTAATTATGCAGAGGAATGGGCAACATTGGTGTTACCCATGTTGCCCATGGGCAGATGCCCACCCCCCTCCCCCAGCGTGATCGCCCATCAATCATGGCTGCCCAGGGAGAGAGAAGATTGTCTGGAAGGAGTGACAGCTTAAGTGTGGGGGAAGGTGGGGGTTGGTTTCAGAGTCTGTAAGTCTTACCAGGGCCCTGATCTCTCTTGGACCTCCCCTGACTATATCCTTAAGAAACCAAGTGTGATCAATACACCAGCAGAGATGTAAACTTTTTTTTTTAAATGTATCTACGTTGTCTTTTTGGATTAGTGTCTTAATCATCGGAAATTGTAATTTTTAAAAGGTCAAGTTGGGTTTTCTTGGGTATTAGTCAAATGTCAAAGTGAAGTAGGCCTAGAGGGTCTACAGGGTATTTAAAATCTCCTTTCCTGTGGTTCATCCATTCCATTTTACTCCAGTAGCTCCTTAATGAGATGGAAGGCTTCACTGACCAATAAGGAGGTAGAATGGGTTGGTGAATTAACTGATTAAAGCTGATATTTGGGCTATAGCAGCCTACATCTACACCTACCCAGTTGCCATTTGCTTTATCACATATGCTCAGTTGGAACTGTCTATGTTTCAGTTTGCATTGAAGAAGGCTCCCCAGTCCTTTCGGCCCCTAAGGTTATGTTTCCACGGTGCCAAAATCCCTCTGTTTGACGTACATCAAATGGAGGGATGTTAACGCATTCCATTATACTCAATGATCTTGTTTCCACATGCGTCATGCTTTCTTGCATTAATATCAACGTTGAGCCCTGCATCCACATTTACACAAAGGAGCCCAACGCAAGTATGGTGCGCTGATGGACCCATAGAGAATGCATTGAATGTGTTACAATGCATAGGTAAAACAATGGACGGTTTTCACAGAAAAAAAAAAGACTTCTGCTAGGGCTCCACATGCGCTAAAATCCCTGCTTTGAATGCAATGGGGCTTATACACACTCCACAGCCCGTCAGAGCTCTGGTTCTGTCAGTCCGAGCCTCCATCACGTTGATGTCAATAAAGCAATCCGCGTCCACAGGAACGCAATGGAGGCTTGCAGGGACATCAGCAGATCCCAGCGCATAGGGGAGGCCTAGTCTTCCCCTTGCATGCCTTAACACATGCCCTTACAGATGCCCTAACATATCATAGATGCATTGACGGAGGGACCTTGGCGGACTGACAAACGCCATGGAAACATAGCCTAAGTGCAGCAACCTGAGAAAAGCAGCTCACCTTACCTCCTAATACAAATAGCCCTGAATGTCAGAGGTCCGACCTCTGTGAATGTTAGGTCATTGACTTGATAAATGAGCCAATCAATCCCTACGCTAAAGGCAGTTTCACTCTATCCATAACAAAAGGTCAGTAATTCATATCCCCTCAGTATGAAAACATGTTATCCACCGATTTTCTTGGTAATTTTCTCTTCCGCACACATACTACACAGTGATTCAAAGTTAGTAAGTCAGAATGCTGGATGTATAAAATGACTCAGTAGAAAAATTCCCCGAATAGAATTGTCATGGTGTGCGGCGAACCGATCTGAGAAAGGACAGCGGCTACATTGACAGAATGGCCTCGCGATGCGGCTTTTACAGCATGCAGTGTTATATAAAAGAATTCATGCTTTAAATCTTATCATAATAAAATATATCAGCTCTAAATTCATAATTTTCTTCTTAGTGTACTTAACTATCCCGCACTGGTGAATTTGTAATTACTCATTGTAAAGTCAGTAATCCGAGCAGTCGAGTAAAGGATGAAAGACATGGAATTGCAGTTTCCACTTACTGTAAACCCTGATTTGAATGAACAAAATCATTTAACACTTATTGTAAAAATCCAGGCATGGGTGCTAAACAGACGTTGTGTGTGTTCACTCTTCCAATGGGATTTGCAATTCTGTAAAGCTGATTTTGTGATTCACTGTGCTAATAAGGTGACACTTGTGGCATCTAAATAATATCCAAAGAACTTTTAGATTCATTATTTTAATAATGTCCAAGAGCATCAAAAGAAGAGCCTTTCAGTTGCAGAAAGAAGCCACAACCAAAGTCCACCCGTGCAGACAGGCCCGTTTCTAGCATTTAGGGGGCCCTATGAAAAGTTATTGCACGGGGCCCCCAGATGCTGAGTTGTTGAGGGGGGGGGGCACAGGTTGCTATCAGCGGAAGTCCATGTTATTGGGGGGAGTGGCATTTGATATTGTTCTGTAGTGATGGCCGAACTCTGGCCAGGTCTGTCCGCGAACAGGTGGATCAGACTTTTAAAGAAGTCTGATGTCCGCGGGCAGAATCGAGGAAACCAGGTCAGAGGCGTCACATGCGGTATCTGGAACACATAGTTCTTGGTTCCGATTGCCAGATGTGACGTCACTTCCTGTTTTCGGAGCCGGTTTCTCTACCCAGTCTTCTAGTGAAAAGATTCAGTAGTAAGCTACTAGATAGTACGCTCCTTCTTGCCAGCGAACGGGGCGGGTCGAACACCCGTATGGTTTGCCGGCCAGAAGGAGTGCAAACATCCATGTTCGCAGACGAACTGGTGCTATTGTTTGGGGACCGGCCGAGTTGTTAAGCGGGGGGTGCTATGCGCGTGTGGGCATGACCTTTGCTCTCTTGTTTGGTAGTAGTGGTTATTCTATAGAGGTCTGACAAGCTACAATCTACAATCAGCAAAGTTCTCTCTGAGCTCTGATACTAAATCAGCAGGGGATGATTGGATCTCTGCAGAAAGTGCCATACTTTTAAACAGAAAGCAAGGGTCCTCTCTATAGCTGGCAGCGGTCAGGCTTTTTAATACAAATATTGTGGTTACTTTGAAAACCAACTGTAAGGTAACACACGCCTTTTATGCACCTGGAACGTATTGAGATAATTCATCTAAAAGTTCGAAGTTAGGAAAATCATCTTCTTGGATCCCCATTTCATATTTTCTCTGTAAGGGCTTGTTTCCATTGATGCGATTTGCCGCGGTTGTATCCACGCGGCTGCCGCCCCTCCGACCGCATCCATAGGCAAACCATCAGCCAGGCTCCATTGGTGCGGCTGAGTGTGGATGCGGTGCGGATGTGGTGCGGTTCCGAACGCTAGCTACAGCGTTCTCGTGCGGAAACCGCAACCGACCGCATCCTTTCACATGGGGGCTGCCCAGAGTCTTCATCCGAATGCACGGACGTACGCGTGCATCTGCATGAAAACAGCTTGGGGTGCCAACGGGAGCGGCTGCAGCCGCGTGGATGCAGCCGCAGCAAATCGCACTGGTGGAAACAAGCCCTAAGTCAACATTATCATCTCTGTCCAATTAGTGGGATCCCAACAAAGGCCAGACAAGCACAGTGCATAACTGTCAATTCCGCTGGCCGGGAAGCCGGGGCGTGACATCACTTCCAGTATTCGTCTGTGATTGTTGAGTAGTCCCCTCCCCTCAGGAGATAGTCCTCCCCTATTTTGTTCCTGGGGAGGGCATTACTCTCCCTAGTAATGTCCCACCCCGTACATCATCTGCACAAGCGGGGTGGGAACTTAGGAGGCAGAGTAACTTAGAGCGAGTAAATTAGCTCGATTTAAAAAATCCAGTATTTTGTAAAAACGGGAGGGTTGACAGGTATGGCAGTGATCTTGTTGACTTGCAAAATCCGAACTGCTTACCAAAATTACAACTCCATTTGCAGATTGAACACTGATTTCTGTATCTGTTTAGCTCTGTGCCTGTGGTTTTTCCATGAAAGGGGTTGTCCACTTCTGAATAAATCCCACATTCCTGCCCTTCCTTGTCGACTATAACCAAAAGAATAATGATATCCCTTCGGGGTTTAGAAGGTACTGTTCAACATTGATCTACCGTGAACCAACAGTAAGATCAATTTGTGCTAACCAGTAGCATTACTGTGCCTTTGGGGACAAAGCCAGGTCCAAACAGACATGGTTTGATGAGGCTGGTGTCAAGGAGCTTGTTGGTCTGAACCAAGCATTGACCCCCACGCCCAATTAAACACCTTTTGGATAAAACTTTCAGACTGCAAGGCAACAGATCGTCCAGCATCAGAATCTAACCTCATAAATGCTCTTTCATTGGATTGTGGAATTATACCAACCTTAAGTGGAGGCAACGAAGGAAGGGCCAACTCTAAAATGGTATAATGAACCAGTTCTTGTAGATGTGATGGTCAGGTATCTACAGACATCGGGTCATAGTGTATATTTTCTAGTAGAGATTCCTCTTAGAAACCTTAACATATCACCCCCCCACCTATTGTATACTCTGTTTACCAACCTATTAGACTGTAAGCCCGATCGGACAGGGTCCTCTACGCCTCCTGTGTCATATCCTGTACATGTGTGCTATCTTCTGAGGCATCTCAACTAATTTCATTGTTCAGCCCATCGTAATATGTTGGCGTTATATACATAAATTATAATAATTACAATAATACCATGGGCAGAATTCTTTCCATCATGGCTCATGAAACTTTAAATGGTGTAAGTCAAGGGTGGGCAAACTTTTTGGCTCGTGGCCACATTTGCTTCTTAAATTGGATAAAGGGGCCACACCAAGTGTCTGTTATGGCCAACCCACCATAGGTGTGCCAATTCCATGCATCATCCCCATCCATACCTGTCAACTACTGTGTTTTGCCTGGGAAAGACACTTTTATATGTGGCTTTCCTGGCCAAATCTTGATTTCAATAAATCCTGGATTTTGTAAATCGGGGTAATAAATGAGGGAGGCGCGTTACTCTTACTTCAGTTCAATGCCCTCCTAAGTTTCCACCCCACTTGTGCTGATAATGTGTGGGGTGCGAACTTAGGAGGACTTTGAACTGAAGTGACCGATGAACCATTCCTTTCAGGCATTAGCAGGGAGAGTAAGGCCCCCTCCCTCCTAGATCAGCAGGAAACTAAATACAATACCGGAAGTGACATCAGTGACATCACTTCCTGCATTTGGAACACAGAAAAACCATCTTACGAATTCCTTCCTTTATTTTTCCTGCGTTTAAAAGTTGACAGGTATGCCGGCATGACTAATGATGGCGGTGATGTGTGATATGTCATGTGATGCAACGTGTAACAGGAATGTTGTTATCTTTTTATATTTCCTTCACTTAAAATTAAAAAATTCTCCTTCATTGCAATGAACAGAGATAACTCCTATCGACCCATGTGTGCCCAGCTTAAGGTGAACGAACAGAGCTTTAACCAACAGGTTGGTTCCTGGTTCGATCGACATTCCTTTGAGTGGGATCGATCAACAAGGGTTTTCACATTCGATTTCCCAAATTTGCATGGCTATAATCGTTCGGGATTTGAACAAAAATTGACCAGTGTATGGGTACCTTTAGTTTTGATGGAACGCTCTGATAACCAATGTCCCTGGCCAGAGATCACTAAACTCCTTTACTTTCCAAAAATGGACAACCCCTTTGATGCAGAAACCTAGACAGCATTTGATACCACTGGAGAGCTGCAGCTGGCACCGGCCTTAGGTGAAGATGTAACCTGCAGAATCCCAGAGGATGCCTATCCCAGGTTATCATCATAAAATGTATAACGAACAGTAACCAAAACAGGTTTCCCTGTGCTACATTCTATGATATCAATGAAATCATTTGATAAACATTTTGGCATTTGTTTTTTTTTACACTTAATATATTAGCTTGAGCTTTACAAGAAAAAACACATATAAAAGCTTGTAGACATATTTTTTTTGGTTTAAACATACAAGCCCATGCTTTGAAATACGATTTCAAAGGAATCTGATGTCTCATGGCATGACTTTGTTCACTTGATCTGTGGACATGTAGCCACAGGGTGGGTTAAATGCTTTGCCTGGTGGAGCAGTAGTGTTGAGCACAAGGTTTTGTGGTGAGTTTATTATGTGAACGGAGGTATAGTCTGCCACAGGGGCCTCGTAGCTTGAAGATTTATCGGAGGCACGAGTGCTCATGGCAGCAGCTATAAGGCTTTCTGGGTTGAAATAGGTATCGGTGCTTGGGCTACGTGGGGCGTTCTCTGTTGGGAAATTCACAGGGCAGAATGCCGTCACCGCCGACTCACAGATATAAGCATTGTCCATGTTGAGGTTGGTGGGACGTTGGGTGGCTGCTGGTTCGCTGCATTCTTCATGTTCTATCTTCATTCTTTGCCCTGGCGAGAGCAGAAGTCGTCCCGCTGGTGTGATGTCGCTTACAAGAGCGTAGAAATCCATGCTCGGCTTTGAACCGCTTAGCTGGGTTGGAGCAGGCACGTTTGTTGTATTGTTAGCAAGCAAGGGAGTAAATTTAGCATCTTCCGGCTTTGTGCTAAATTTTTCTATATTTGGCATCGGAGAATAGGTGGGCGTCTCTCCATTACTTGGTTTCTCACTAAGGCACATGAGATCGGCTTGGTTGTCCTTCGTGTTTTGAGGCTGTACGGTATCCAAGGTTCCGTCGCACGTTTCGCTGTTGCTGAAGTCGTTTTCAGGAATATCGGGTTCGCAACAGCTGGCCCGTCCAGAATCATCATCTTTGACACCCAGGCAGCTGTGCGTCTTGGGGTATTCTTCTCCCAAGAGTCGATCCGTGTCCGTTCCTTCGTTCTTCTCATCCTGCTCGTCAAGGTCTAGCTCAATGAACTCTACCCAAGGGTCCTCAATGCACAGCTGTTGCTTATAACTGTCGTGGCTGGCGAGTATAGAACTAACTTCATCCAGTTTTCCCTTCTGTGGAGAAAGTTGGGTCATGAATGAGCAAATAGTAACACAGTGATAAATAATATATATTAACTTAAAAATAAAGCCTGCCATTAGTGATGGCCGAACCTCGGCCATGTTCGTCCGCGGACGGGCGGAGCGGACTTTTAAAAAAGTCCGCCCGTTCGCGGACAGATTCAAATTCCCCGCTGCTAGGCGGGGAATTAGAATCTGAAAACCCGGATGTGACGTCAGTGACGTCACATCCGGCACCTGGAACGCATAGTTCCTGGTGTGCTTACCGGATGTGACGTCACTGACGTCATATCCGGGTGTGCGAGCCGGCTTTCCACTGAAAGACCAGGTTCTCTACCCGGTCTTCAGTGGAAACATTCTTCCTGCGGCGGGATCTCGCTGCGTATGATCCCACCGGAGGAAGAATAGAGGGCTCCTTCACGCCGGCGGACAGGGCGGGTCGAACACCCGTACTGTCCGCCGGCGGGAAGGAGGGCGAACATGCTTGTTCGCGGCCGAACTGTCCGCCTTGCGGGCAGTTCGGCCATCACTACCTGCCATACACCCACCGAGTGGGTGCCGACAGACGAATCCCAATGAGCTCTGGAATGCAGTGTGATGACGCATTCCCAGGCTGACTGCATCGGCGGGCACCCTTTGTGTGCCGGCTGTTACCTTTAATGAAGACGCCGGTCTTCATTGAAAGTAACGGCATCGGCCAGAGAACATCGGACATGTCCATTCTCTGGCCGGCCGAGCTGTGGGGCGACAGGGATCTGTCGCCCCATGTGGACACACAACGATTGGCGACCGATTTTGCCACCGACCGACGGCGCCAGCGCGCACGCCCGTCGGTCAGCGGCAAAGTCGGCCACTAATCGGTGTGTGTGGCAGGCATTAGGTGATTTATGCCATGAACCTCATTTATGATAGGGTTAGTGCTTTTGCCTATGATTATTACTGCTTTTTATCACACTAGTGATGGCCGAACTGTCCGCAGTGTGTCACTTTTGGTTTTTCCAATTCAAATTCCCCGCCAACAGGCAAAGACTTTTATAAAAAAAATTATTATAAAATGTGAATTTTATATACATTTGCCAAAGGAACAAATGTAAAATATAGATGAGTATCCCTAAACCTAGCTCAGGGTGAGTTTGCAGGGCAAGCAAATGGGGTAAATGCTCAGGAGGTTAAACGATAATTACGATATCGAATGTCGGATGTAAAATAAAGGCCCCCACACACACCGAGTGGGGGCCGACAGAGCTGCTAAGATCAGCTCTGGAAAGCAGCGTGATGGCATCACGAGCATTCCCGAGCTGTAAGCATCGGCGGGCACCCTTTGTGTGCCGGCCGTTAGCTTCAATGAAGATGCTGGTCTTCATTGAAGTTAATGGCATCGGCCAGAGATTATCGGACATGTCCATTCTCTGGCCGGCCGAGCATGTGGGCACCCCCGATCATGTGGGCATGTGGGCACCCCCGATCGGTGGGTGTATGGCAGGCCAAAGGCTGCCATACACACGCCGATGGTGTGCAGGCAGACTAGTCCCGATGTGCACCGAGATTCAAACGTGATGACGTCTTCATTGAAGCTAATGCGCTCGGCTCCCATCGGCCAGAGATTATCGGACATGTCCGTTCTCTGGCCGGCCGAGCAGTGGGGCGACAGGGATCTGTCGCCCCATGTGGGCACATGCCGATTAGCGGCCGATTTTTAACCTGACCGACGGCACGAGCGCGCACGCCCGTCGGTCAGATGAAAAATCGGCCGCTTATCGGCATGTGTATGGCTAGCATTAATCGTACCATGTATGGTCACCTTTAGAGGTGTACTATCTTTTTGCAGAATTCAGATAAGACATTAAAGGAAAAGGCTTTATTTTCTTTGTTATGCATACTTGTAGCAGAGCAGGGTCAATCCCTTTAATCTTTGGAACTGGTACTGGAGGAAAGATCAGAATCTTCAACCTAATGGACAACAAAGGAAGCCAGGTTATAGTAACCACAAATACATTGTTTGCGTAAGTAATGCAATGAATTGGCTTGTTTGGCTTTTGGCCATGAGCAGAGGAATTTTATAGCCGGCCAGTGGGCCCATCCAGTGATTGGTTACTGGTTTATTATTTTTATTTATGTGATGTTTTGTCATCCCCTACACCCTATCGAATCGATAAAAGAAAAAAATAAGGTGAATATCTGCACTTAAATAAATAAAATTTGCAATGATGATATGATGATTTTGCCAGGAAAGTAAAAAAGGATGAAGAAGAGAAAAGACAGGATGTGAAAATAATGGGTTGATACCAAAGCTAAACAACAGTGTGGGAGGAAGGTGGGCACACACTATATGTCTGGCACAGGTATTTTTCTTTACTTAGGCATGTGTTCCAGCACCTGCACACAGTGGAGCATTTAAATACACCCCCATGTTATACATATTGGGAAGAAGTAAAAAAACGACGGGGAATGCCTAATTATGTATTCACGTCTTCAGTGCTTTTCAGGCCTCCAGGTGCTATGGTGAATATGCATGCCCATATGGCCATGGGGACCCCCAGCGTCCCCCGGTCAGCTGCACGTTCTCACAATATCACCCCCTGGTCGGCTGATCATTCCCTCAATAGCACCCCACGCAGGTCGGCTGATCATATCTTGAAAACTATCCATCAACTTGCATAGGGCATCTGAAAGGCTAGAAACGGCCCATTGGAAACAAGTCATTGTGTTTTACTAAACAAAAAAAAAAGGAAATGTGTCATATGTACATGTTTTGATGTTTACTTTCTAAATGTACCTTTTACAGGTAATAAAGTGATTAGAACCACCTACCTCTTCTTTTTGCAGAATACGAAAAATGCCAACACCAGCACCACAGCAAACAGTCCAGTAATCACAAAGAGTGGCCATGGAGAATCTGGAACTGCAACTAAAGCATAATACATGTATAAAATGATGATTCTCACACGACATCTACACTGTGCACACTTCTCTCTTATTGGGGTTTTCTTCATTTCTTTAAAGAGATAAACGGGTGGCAGAACAGAAAAATCTTTTTTTCTCTTCAAAAATCTTTAGACTGGTATGTGCAGTCTGCGAGGTGCACCCCTCTGCCCCATGCTCAGACACCAACCACTGTGGTAGGATAGGAAGAGGACCCCCATGTGGTCCCAACAAGGTGCATTTTATATGAAGCATTTCATCATGGAAGTACATAGGTTGTTCCTGTTGCCCCTGTTGCCCTTTAGCCTCTGGCTTCATTACTTTAAACAAAGACCTACAGACAACAAGCATTGTCATTATAAAGTTACTCTTTACAAACTTTTCATTAAAAAGGATTGCCTGTAAAATCGTTATAAAAAGGTCCATGTCTTCCTCCATCACCCATCCATCAATGTCCATCACCCATCCATCAATGTCCATGTCTTCCTCTATCACCCATTACATTCCATATGCTGTTATTTAATTACGCTGTTTCCCTGAAAGTAAGACTTAAGCCCCCCATACACCTTCAGATTACTCCATACAATTTCCATTAGATATACCAACAACTGTGTAGTATAGTGGCCTCTCTGATAGAATAAACAGTGATTGGAAGGATTAGAAAGGTTCTCATATTACATGGTTTTGGTAGAACAAAAGTTGATTGTACAGAAATTGTATGGAAAGATTGTAAGGTGTATGGGGGCTCTTACCCCGAAAGTAAGGGTCCCCATACACCTTTAGATTTCTCTGTCAGATTTCCTTTAGATCTCCTTTTGTTTTACCAAAACCATGTAATATGAGGGACTTTCTAAACCATCAAGTCTCCCTGTGTTCAATCACAGAGGACCCGGCACTACATAGTTGTTGGTAGATCTAAAGGATATCTGACAGAGAGATCTAAAGGTGTATGGTCAGCTTTAGACCTAGCTTCTATCCCCTCCTCCGTGCTTCTACTATAAGCCTTTCCCCCAAAAAAAGACCTACCATGTCCCAGAGACAACTTCCATATTTAGGGAAGACATGACTAGAGGCGTTTTGACATCTCTTCTAAACCCAGAAATAAGCCATAGAGCATTAGTACATTTGTTGCACCTAAAATGAATATAAGACAATGTCTTATTTTCGGGCAAACAGGGTAGTAGTGATGGGCAGCATTGCCAATTGTTCGAATTTGCTAATTATTTGCCAAATATTCGCAATAAATTCGTAAATTTGAGAATTCGTGATAGCGCACTTGTACATGTGCATATTGCGAACGTAGTGCATGGTTGTTCCGGATACTGATGTAAAAAATCTGGAATATTCTTGATTACGAAGATTTAGCTCTGTATTCCAGATCTTCAAAAATTCTTGAAGTGTCGATATTCACAATCAACACTAATGATAACGACAAGAGAATTCATTCAAGGGGTGACTACTTACGTCTTGTGGGAAGTTGGATGATGAGAATTTCACTGAATTCCGAGTAGGCTGAATTTCCTTTCTGTTTGCAGCGGATCTTCACCCAGTACTCATTCCCCGACTTTAGGCCGTAGATCAATAAATTTGTATCTACCACGGCATCATACTATGAGATACAGAAAAAAAAGACACAATTTGTTACAGCGGAAATATCTCATCAGGCACGGAAATTAAAGAAACCATCAGACATTATAAATGATTTATCGTTATGCTTTCTTAAATTACTTTATAGAAAAATAAAAACGGAATAATGCGAGACGTTAACCAATGTGTGTTAGGCTATGTTTCCATGGAGTCAAAACCCCTCTATGTTGAGGCATTGTAATGTATTGAACTTTATTGCGCTAAAATTAATGTACACTGCTATGTTAACATTAACACAATGGAGTGCAACGCAAGTAGGGGTACCCTGACGCACCCATAGACAAATGAATTAAATTCATAACCAGTGGGGGTATCCGATGGTAACGAACCCTTTAAAAAAAAAAAAACCCACTCCTT
Source organism: Ptychadena robeensis (assembly GCA_036250615.1). Lineage (NCBI taxonomy): Eukaryota > Metazoa > Chordata > Amphibia > Anura > Ptychadenidae > Ptychadena > Ptychadena robeensis. Next base: position 12,402,256 of record CM070032.1, read on the forward strand.
ACACAACATCACTTCCAGTCCTTTGCAATCATCACGTCCGGTCATTTGCAATCATCACTTCCGGGATCATGGAGGAGCATAAGAATGGGCAGAAAGGTCCCTCCATCTGTAATGCATGCCTTACAGGACATTCTAACTCATCATAGAAGAAAGGGACCTTGGCAGGCTCACACACGCCATAGAATCATAGCCATAATCTTAATGGGGGACTCCTACTTGATCAGTACAGTGTGCATATTAGAATGCCAAACAGTTGTGGACACCACACTACTATTATTGCTGAGGTCCGTTATTTAATTCAACCTCCCTGGAAATATCATGTATTCTGCTTTTTAATTCCTAAAGCAGTATGGGAAATACAAACAGATTAACATCAATGATGCTAGGGAGGTGAGTGCCTGGGATGCCTATGTCAGTTGAATGGCGAGGGCACCATCCCACCTTATCACCTTATCCTGACCTCAGGAGGAGAAGAGCTGAAGACGCTGTCATTAGATGATGTAGGCCTCCTGGGAAAAGGTTAGCATTCCAGAGTGTTGCTAGGGTTAACCAATTTTGGAAATGAAAATCTACCCTCAACCAATTGGTTCCCAAACTTTACCTGCAAGGCCCCCCTTTTTTGTAAAGGAACATTATCGACCCCCCCCATTCAAACACAGGTTCAGAATGAGGGCTGGCACAATGCGGAATAAAATACAACTCCCTTTTTACACACACCAATCATGCAAAGACATGCATCATATATACACACAACAATCATACAGAGACATGTGTCATATATACACACACCAATCATACAGAGACATGTGTCATATATACACACACCAATCATACAGAGACATGTATCATATATACACACACCAATCATACAGAGAGAGGTATCATATATACACACACCAATCATACAGAGACATGTATCATATATACGCACACCAATCATACAGAGAGAGGTATCATATATACACACACCAATCATACAGAGACATATATCATATATACGCACACCAATCATACAGAGACATGTATCATATACACACACCAATCATACAGAGACATGTATCATATACACGCACACCAATCATACAGAGACATGTATCATATACACACACACCAATCATACAGAGACATGTATCATATACACGTACCAATAATGCAAAGACATGCATCATATACTGTATACAAACACCAATCATACACAAACATTTACCATTCACATAGAGACAAACACACACAGAGACACACACAACATGCACTTATTGACTGCAGTAAGTTTCCCCATGGTTGTCTTGATCGGCCGACAGTGGTAGGGGTGGGTGTGGGTGGACTGTATGCAGAGTAAGAAGAGAACGGACAGCGGGGAGGGATCTCTCTCTCCCCTCTCTCTGGCTGACAACATGATTCTTACATAGACAGCTGCAAATGCCATCTCGGCTGGCCCCCTAGCTTTGTGCCCACCAGTTTGGGAACCACTGCCCGTCCTCACACAGAAATGCATCTAAGGGGGCTACAGCGTACAACTTTCAAATACCATTTTTGGACAATGGTGAGTTTCCAGCCTTGTGTCAACAGATTGGGGGAAGGTTCTTTCTTTTCTAGTATAACTGGGCCTCTGAGCACAACGCAAGCTCCAAAAAGACCTGCTATGATTAGTCCAGTGTGGGGTAAGTTAATTGTCCTGTCCTCAACCCTACTAAACCTGAAGTTTAAGATAAGTTGGGACTACACTGGTAAAAATTCCTACACTCCAAATCTTGCAATAGTTACCAGAATGGTGGCGATGTCAAAGTTTTGGCATGCTCCGTATTTACACAACTGTATATAGTGCTAGTTCTGGTTTCTTTCACAGCATACCACATATATTTCAGCTTTTCTTTTTTGGTTTGTGCTTTTCTTAATTTTAATGTTCCTCTCTAAGGCTGGGTCTGCCTGATAGTGCAGCCACCCCCTGTATTCCCCTATGGGAGATGACGTGCCAGTCTATACTGGCGTGTCATGACCACATTTGGGGGAATCGCAGCAACCACAGTGGATTCACAATGTCCATTGTGGATGGGGCAGCGTCCTGCGGATGCCCCCGAACATTGTTTACCAATGGGCGCAATGTGTCAAGTGTGCAAACCAGATGTGTTATGGTAAGAATAGGAATGCCAACATGGCAAATACTGCATCCTAAACTCTCAAAACAGCGCATGAACAGCGGGAAACCATGCGTGTCCATAATGCCCCCTGCAGTTTCTGGGGCTGCCTAGTGTAGACCCAGCCTACCTGCCTTCACATGTTGCTTATAAATAATTACCATCTTCCATTTGGCTGAGTTGGCCATTTTTATCTGCACTTCATACTCCAGTGTGATCCATCCACTTTTAACGTCAGCTGTGGCCGGCGGCAGCCAGTAAACTTTGATGTCCATATGAAATTCTGTAGTTTCACTGAAGTTGAGAAATGTCCAGTTCAAACCAATGGGAGGGTCCGGGCGCACTTAATAAAGGAAAAATTTACATTGTAAAATCAGACCGTCAATCTACATTATACAAAAACGTCATCTACATCTGAGAGGACTCATCCCTACAGACACACACATGGCCATGCTCGTAACCATTCCAATATGTCTTTGCTGGAATCTAAAAGATCATTTTGAGAGAAGGGATGAGCAGCACAGGCAATATTTGTATTCGCACAATGTTGAAAATGTTTTCGCCTAATATTCACAATAAATTCGTAAATTTGAAAATTCACGATGGCCAGTCATTATTACCTTCACTTGCATATTGCATAACGCAATGCATGTTAGTTCCGGGTACAGAACATTCAATTACAAAGATATAGCACTATATTCTAGATCTGCGCAAATTCTCAAAGTGCCGATATTTGCAATAAAAATTCGCAAATTAGAATATTCACAATCAACACTATTTGAGAGGACTTAAATGAGAGCATGCACACTGTAACTGGAAAAAAGCGACACCCCTCCATTAACATGGAGGTCTATGGTAGAGATGGTCAAATTTTTTTTCAAATATTCAAATTTTGAAGCCCCTGAACATGATATTAACACCAAACTTGCTGGACATGTACAGAAGGGTTGGGAGTATACTCCAAAAAAGAAGGTTTGTCTCCAGCAGAAATAGTTTTTGCACAAATTAAGTTCGAAGTCAAGTAAAAATTTTGAAAATTGGAATTTCGACTTTGTCTTTAAACTTAATTTATGCAAAAACTACATGTGCTAGAGCAAAACTTTTTTCAAATAGTCCCACAACTCTTCTCTACATCTCCAGCAATTTTGGTGATGATACCATTTTCAGAGGCTTTGCAGCTCACAAATTTAGCAAGTCGAAAAATTTGACCATCTCTAGTCTATGGTGCCGCCACCGGTGACGTGATCGGGGTGAAAACAGGAACATTACATGTACACCAATGCAGAGAATCGCCAGGGGAATCTGGCAGACAGGTAAGGTTCCCCGCAGTTATTTCAGGTTGAGTTTTCTTCGGGGGAAGAGGGAGGGCAGGGAACACCAGCTACAGCGTACTCTGCTGTGATACAGGCGAACCACTAGGGAGGTTAACACAATAGGAAAAGTACTTACCGATTTCATCAACGGCGAAGGAGTATTCATAATAGGTGACATTGTCACTGACCAGGCGAACTTGATATCCCACCCAAATTGACGTGTAGTCCCTGTTGAAGTAGCATCCGTTTTCACCAGCAGACACTGTGTCAGGGCAATCACTCCAATTAAGGCCTCTGATAATAAAGAACATACATAACGTACTTTAAACTTTTGGTTCTGTACACAGGGTCGTTTTTTCCCACTATGCAAAGTATGCAAAGTGTGTACCCAACCACCCCCTCCCCTGCTCAACAAATTTTCTGTAAGAACACCCATATCTCCCCCCCACTCCACAGGGGGCCAGGGAAAAGATTTTGCATAGGGCCCCACAAATGCTAGAAACGCTGTACATTACCACATTGAATTTGATTAAACAATACTGATACAAATATGAGGAACTTAAGCCTTGTTTGTACACAATCACTTCATATTAGGGGCTCAAAAGTACTTGGACATAAGGCTCAAAAGCTATTTCATATTCCTTTGTTAATTAGATAAAAGGTGAGTTTTTATGGGGGGGGGGGGGGGGGGCTTCTATATGTTGCATGTGTAAGGTTTTGTTGTGACAACATGCAGTCAAAAGAGGTCACCAGGTGAAACAAGCCATCCTTAAGCTGCAAAAACGGATAAAAACATCTGAGAAATTACTACAATATTAGGAGTGGCAAAATCTACAGTTTACTATGAAATCACTGGTAACTCAGGAACGCATCGACGGAAGACAACAGATGATCACAGAATAATTTCCATCATGAAGAGAAACCCCCACAACAGCCAACCAAGTGACAACACTCTCCAGGAGGTCGGCATATTGATATCCAAGTCCATCATAAAGAGAAGACTTCATGAAAGTAGCATGAAACAATTCATGATCCGTAGCATAAAACTGGATCATCTGTAAAACATGGCAGAGGCAGTGTGATGGCTTGGGCGTGCATGGCTGGCAGTGGCAACCTATGAGTTAATGCGTACAGTAACATGCCCATTATCACTGTATCCAATACAATGCCCTTTGGCACCCTCTGAAAGGGTTAACTTCAAAGAGCACATCTGGAAATCACAGGTTCTGATCTTCGCCTAAAAGCTCCATCTCGTCCACTGCAATACTGACAGGAAAGCGCTTGACGAGATGGAGCGGTCAGAAATGCTAGAGGGGTTAATAATGTTTATCATTAAAGTTTAGGTTTGGTTAGTATCTACTTTATGTTATTTGTTGTTTATTGGAAGTAGACAGGGAATATCCAGATTACTTAAGGAAAAGCAAAACGAGAAATTACACCCTTAACCTCCCTGGCATTACTGGCGTTTTGCTCCATAGTTTCCATCACAAATCAGCGCAGTACAGCAGATCGCAGCAGAGGACTGGAGTGTTTGCCCGAATCCGGCGTGGTCACAGTTTGTTTTAAGGTTTGGGCCAAAGAGGTTAATTATTTTCACCCCAGCATCAGTCAAGTAGCCAAACATGATGACATGTTATCCGAATACATAATTGTACATAATATTTGTTATTAAAGAAATTGATAAATTACGGTTTTCTATATTGCAGCTTTAACGAGCTGGTTAAGTTCTGAAATTCCCCATAGGTCCAGTGGCAAGTAAAGGTTTCCTGCTGGGGAGAGCGACACTCTGTAATTCTTGGCCAACCAGGACGATCTATGGGATAGTAAGAAAAGAAAGGCAATAAAAGTATTGTTGACGTCTGTATTGCAAATACATCATGCACTGCAAAGGCAGGAAGTCACAGCATTGCATTAAATGGCCATTTTGTTTAATACTGTTGTATAATGAACATGAAGCAGAACACTACAATGGTATAAACATTTCCCCATTGTGGCAAGAGCTCCTGGAAACCCCAAAATTCACCCCGGTGGTCTGGTTACATTTTAGAATGAAGAAGTGATTTGCAAACATAAAATCATGAAATAATAATAGCATTTACGTGTCTTTTTCACGTTCTTGTGGAAAGGTCCTCTGGTGCTGGCCGTCATAGAGTGTTTTCCTGGGTTGGGTGTAGGCCGCTCTACAAAAGATATGATAAAGAAATGGTCAATTTGCATATTTTGCAACCTCAAATGGCAGAGTATCTGATTTGCATCTGAGTCTGCCTACTTTATTTATGATCCAATAGTTAGGGTTGAAAGGTGGAGTAGGAGGTGCCAGGTAATGAAAGGTAAAATCATGATTTCGAAAAAAATTCAGCAACGCCCTGCCGCCCCCCAGCAACATCATGCCATAGCGGGCTTTAGGCGCAAGGGGACATGGAAAGGTAGAAGTTATTGCTGACTAAGAAAGATAATAGATAGTTGCGCACAACCGTCAGCAGTGATTACACAGTTACATTGATAACAGAGGCAAGAAGGGCCCTCAGTAGGTGTATGGGGCCTGGGCCTCATTGCTGACATCTACTCTCCCAAGCAGGGGCATAGCTAGAAATGATTGGGCCCCATAGCAATAATTTTTATGCCCCCACTATCCCAACTTGTCACTCCAACCCCTGCCCTTCCAGGAGTGGTGGGCCCCCTTGTGAGAATGGGCCCCATAGCACTGCTATGGCTGCTATAGTGGTTCCTACGCCCCTGCTCCGAAGTCCTTGCACCCAGCACCCAGCCACATCCGGATCCAGTGACGCTCTGCCCTTCTAGCGTCACCAGATTCAGATGTGGTTGGCTGCTACTTCAGATCCAGATTGGTGGAGGGAGCGAGACTGGAAGAATCTCTCCTCCATCTTGCTGTCTGGAGGACTGGACACTCCAGGCATTTAGGCGTGGGCAGGCAGGAAAGGTATGTTTTTTGTTTTATGTTTAGGAGTCGCTGTCCCTGGACGAAATAATTGTTATTGTCACAGTTTATATCCACTTTTGAAGTTGAACCTAAAAGTAAGCATACAGGAAAACAGCTGCTTACCAATCTCCTCAATGGTGAAGGAGTCTTCGTAATAGGTAAAATTGTCACCGACAAGGCGGACACGATAATGCACCCAGATGGATGTGTAGTTCTTACTGAAGTAGCATCCATTTTCACCAGCAGACACCGTGTCCGGGCAGTCACTCCAATTCAGACCTCTGATAAAAGAGAACATACTTCATCAGTTAATTTACAAAATATCAGAAATGAAGACAATTCAATAACACTTAAAGCGCTAAAGACCCTTTAAAATAGTTTCATTAGTGAAGTAAAATCAATAAAGTTACTGCAATGACCCATTCCTTAGAGATTCACATAAACAACTAAAGCTGGAAACACACGTATAGATATGGGCCATTCGAGGGCCGGACCAATCGATCCCGCTCGAAAACAGGGATATCGGACATGACTGTAAACCATGGATGATGTCCATTGCTTTGCATGTCCATTGTGGGGTGTTTCTCCAGCTCCTCCGATATTGGGCAGCAGCACGATGCAGGGAACCCCGAACAGCTCCTATATCGAGCAGTGTGTTCCCTTCTTTAGTATCTGCTCTGGGATTTTATTTTTTAAAACCAGTTACTGGATTATTCAAGCTCTACAAAAAATACCCAACAAGAAGCTAGAGGTCTCCAACTTATCTTTGGCTATTTCTATATCCTAATTATGTACACCCCTGATTACCAGGACCTGGGCCAGTTCAGACAACTTTTATGAGTACTCAGCCCACAGTTGACACCAGTTTTATACTCTCTCTAAGATCATAGAACAGTAGTGGGCAACTGAGTTGATATGAAGGGCCACAAGTGTGGCCCTCGGCATTACTAAAGGACCACACATAACTTGGATCCAGACCCTCCCTCTGTCGAGATATCTCAGCAGGCAATAGATCAGATCCCAACAGGCAGTCAAAACACAACAGCACCCCTCCTGCCCCTGGGTGCAGCGCTCATATGTAGACCTGGTTTCCCCGATCAACATTGACAATTTTATTGATGTAGGACCACCAAAGTTGATTAGGAAAGCTGGGTCAGTGTGTGACCACTTCACAGGTGAGTTGCTATGCCCTAAGCATTAACAGTTCGGTTTTGGGGGCCATATGTGGAGGACCAAGGGGGGGCCGCCAAACAATGCCCAAAGGGCCGCATGCGGCCCCCTAGGCTGCTGGTTGGGCACCTAGGTCATAGATCAACAACCTGCTGTTTGTGTATTCCCACTGATTTGTAGAAAAAAGGACAACATAAACCATATATTTAGGCCATTCAGTACTGGGGTCACTGGTTAAAATCTTGGTCCAGAAGAACACTCCAAAGAAATTCTGGTAGAATAATAACTGTTGCTTCCCCCCCTTAAACTGTGTTAGTTACCTATACTATGGTAGGGACATTCCTTACCAGGAGGAGACTGAGAAGGGACAAAAAAGAAGGCGCTTCCACTGGGGGAAACAAGCTCCCTGTCACAACAGTACTACCATATAGGCGCAGTTAAATGTAGTCCCAGCAGGTAGTCCCCTGTATTGGTGACAGGATTGAATTTGGTTGGATCCATAGTACAACAAATCTGCACAAGGAACATGTCCTCCACCCTGATGCATTTCCCCAAACATTTTCCCTGGAATTTTTTGGAATAAAGTTTTGATGATTTTGAAAATGAACTAAAATCTGAGTGTGGACTTCATAACCTAAAGTGGAGATTGTGTACGGAAAGGCCTTTGGGGGAGCGCCAGCACTGATTATCTATGATTTTGGTTGGCCTTTGATGACTATATTTAACCTGAGAGGAAGTCTGTGTGTGCATGCTATGGAGGTGTGAGCCCAGAGTGCGGATCTACAAAACTGTTTGAATACCTACGGTGACCCTTGGTATCTCTTGCCTTGCTCTTGCTCCAGGACCTTCCTTGGCACCTGGATAGCGCTTGGCAAACTACTACCATACCAGGGGACCCATTCAGTATACACCACTACTTCTCCCTAAATCAGAATATACTTGAACCACTGCCACTAACCCTACATTGTCCTGAAGAAGACCCCCCCCCCCCCAAGCTCAACACTATTATTCATGAAAGAGGTACATTACGGTGTCATATATTGCAGCTTTAACAGGCCGGTTAAGTTCTGAAATTCCCCGTAGGTCCAGTGGCAGGTAAAGGTTTCCAGCAGGTAAGATCGGCATTCCGTGATTGTTGGCGACCCAGGAGGCACTAGATACACAAAGTAGCATTATAAAAATATTGTTTTTATACCACACAACTTAATACTGGAAATTAACTACAATCATATAATCCAGAGCAGTGGTGGGCAACTGAGTTGATACGGAGGGCCACATGTGCGGCCCTCAGCATCACTAAAGGGCCGCACATAACATTTTCAATCTATACTGACTTGTAGAAGCATTTTATAATGAATAAATTACAGCAGGCGGAGCTAAAATACATTATTTATCATTTTTTTTATCACAAAACTTGTTTTAAATGATACTTCAAGCATTAGGCAGCACTGTAGTGTGGTAATGCACATTTTGTGTCATATACATCGTCAAAGCCTTTGATGATATCTATGCTGCACATAACCTTTGATTCAAAGGTTATATGCCCCTAGTCTGAAATTATGTGCTGCAATATATATTATACAATCATCCCCCATTCGTTGGGATAGTGGGAGCATAGGCACTCTTCTGTTTGGCAATCCCTCGCCAACACGTCTTTGCCTGGGAAGAGAAGGAGAGGCAGGGGACTTGCTCAGATGCCGTCTGGGTCACTGACCCTAAGCAAGTCACTTACCTCTTCTCCTCTTTCCGCTCTAAGAAGATCCCAGGCCAGGACACCTCAGCAGGGGATTGGTGGACAAGTGAATTCCTATGGCCTATGCATTAACAGTTAGGTTTTGGGGGCCACAAGAGGAGGGCACCTGGGATCCAGAGGCACAAATTTTCATTGTAGATGAATTGGGAAAAATTTTACTATCGTCCAAAAGTTGCTGTATTTCAGTAACTTAATAAGTGAAACAAATATATGAAATAGATTTTGGGAACATCCAACTTCTTTAGCAATTACTTTTTGAGGCTTTCCCTCCTTATGGAGGGTGTCAATGATGGTTTTCTGAACAAACTGCAGTATTTCCCATGATTGTGAATCCTCCTGAACATGACTGAGAGACCATTTAAAGGCTCAGGAACCCTTTGCAGGGGTTTTGGATTAATTAGCTGATTAGAGTCTGACACTTTGAGCCGAGAATATTTAACCTTTTCATAATATTCAAATTTTCTGAGATTTTGATTTGGGGGTTTTCATAAGTTGGAAGCCATAATCATCAAAATGATAACAAATAATGGCTTGATATACCTCGCTTTGCATGTAATCAGTCTTGCTTACTATATCCCTTCAGGGCACTATCTGGGAGGAGACCATCTATTGTCTCTCCTACCCTGGCTATGCAAAAAATGCCTCAAATATCAAACACATAGAGCAGTGGTGGGCAACTAAGTTGATATGGCGGGCCACAAGTGTGGCCCTCGGCATCACTAAAGGGCCACACATAACATTTTTAATCTATACTGACTTGTATAAGCATTTTATAATGAAAAATGACACAGGCAGACAGAGCTAGAAGACATTGTTTTTCATTCTTTAAATAACATAACTTGATTTTAATGATACTTTAAGCATTAGGGAACACTGTAGTGCGGTATTGCACATTTTGTGTCATATATATCATCAAAGGTTATGTGCCCCTATTCAGAGGTTAAGTGCCACATACAATAATCCCCCGTTCGTTGGTGGAATAGTGGGAGCATAGGCATACATTTTCATAGAACGGGTTGCTGATTGGCTTTCATGTGCTTAGCCAGAGCGAGTTTCTCTCGTCCTCTTCTCTCCCGAAGAAGATTCTGGGCGAGGACAGGTGAGTTCCTATGTCCAATGCATTAACGGTTAGGCTTCTGAGGCCGTAGTGGAAGACCAAGGCGGGCCGCCAAGGAACTCCCAAAGGGCCGCATGAGCCCCCCGGGCCGCAGGTTGGGCACCTGGGACATAGAGGTCCTGATGATCATGTATGCAAATCCTAATTGCCAAATTTGACCATATTCAGGAATTAACTCACCTACTTTGCCTAGACACCCTCTCAATAGCAATTCAAGAAACACAATGGTTCCCACTACCTTCCGCTGAGAGGTATCATTATACATCTCAGTTAATCTTAATGAAATTTTTTAAAAAAAACAAGTGATATGGAAACATAAAATCATAAAGATCAGTATAATAAATTACATGTCTCTCCTGTGGTGTTCTCTGCCATGGAGCTTAGCAGTTCTTGTGAGTCAGAAGTAGGTTGTTCTAGAAAAAAATTAAAACAAAACAGTTTAATACACACAGCGTTCAAATGTCTTACAACCATGTCATATACTTAAACAGTTCATTTATTTACAATCAATTTCTTTCATCATTGGAACAAATCCAAAGCCATCACTAGGAGTTCAACTGAAGACTAAAACATAAATCTCCGAACCTTATCAATGACTACATGCTCTCATCATTTCTCTTACTGCAACATCATTTGGACTACTGCAACATCATCCTCTCTGGTCTTTCTCTATCTAGACTATCACCTCTTCAGTCCATCATGAATGGTCTAGACTCATTTATTCCTCTAACCGTTCCTCATCTGCTGCTCCTCTCTGCAAATCTCTACACTGGCTTCCAATTGTCCTGAGAATTAAATTTAAAGTTCTGTGCCTTGCTTTCATATCACTCTACGCCTCCTGTCCCACTTACATCTCCAACTTGGTCCATAAATATAACCCTGACCGCCTCCAATGACCTAACAATGACATCCCTGCTCATAACATCATCACTTGAATGGCTTCAAGACTTCTCTAGGGCAGCTCCTACTCTCTGGAACTCTCTAGCTCGCCCCATTAGACCTATCTTTGGCACTTAAAAAAAAAGGCCTAAAAACCCCCCTCTTCAGTCTCTCTTACCCATCTTCTCATTCCTAACATCACCACCCTGTCAGTCCCATCCCCCCACCTATTGTGTTCTCCAACCTATTAGATTGTAAGCCTGATCGGCCAGGGTCCTTTACTCCTCCTGTGTCATAACCTGTACCTGTGTGTTATCTTGTGTTGTTTCTCCACTGTAATATTTTTGGGCAATATAAATAAATGATAATAATACAATGTCCTTTAGTTTGCATTACCAGTCAATGCTTGTTAGGGGGATGTAGGGATAGGTTGTGTGAAATTACCAAAAACTAGTACATGTAGTTTTTGCATAAATTACATTTCAAATAAATTTTTAAGTCAAATCGCAATTTTTTATAATATTATAATATTTTGGTTTTTTAAATTAAAGTTGAAATTTTGACCTAAATTTATGCAAAAACAACATGTGTTTTTAATAATGTTGCCACAAATCTTCTCTGCAGTCATTTCACGCCCAGGGGTTCTGCAATTAACTTCAAAATCAACTAGTGTAAATTTTGTGACCAGTAATAACCATGGGGTCTGTGTATAGAAACAGATCCTCTAATGAGCTCCACCATCCTTCTCCTAGAAGTATCATACAAGGGTGCCTCAACAGTTCATACATACATGCAGAGGAGGTTTATACTTGCCTGTTAATGTAAACGGTGAGATTTTCAGCACATCACTGAATTCTCCAAACTCCTCGCCGCCTCTCCGTCGACATCGAACTTTCATCAGATACTGAGTGCCCATTTTCAGTCTGTATAATGACAGATGTGTGCTCTCCACTACGGAATACTAAATGGTAAAAAAAAGTCAGAGTGAATGCGATTGGTTTGCACCTGACTACCACACTTTAATTTCTGTAAAACCCACATGCGTGTAACTAACTATGTATTAGATTAGGGGTGTCCAAACTTATTAAAAAGAGTTATGTAATTTTTTTAAAACCATGAACATTAAAAACAAATGAGCTATACCGATTACTGCTAGTGTTTAGACACATGCTAAGGTTTAAGACCTCCCTCCTGGCATTGACCATTTGGAAGGAATATAGAGTGAATACTACATGGACCACACCTGTCTACTTTGCTGGAACATTCTGTATATTCACTTGAATGGCTGTGTCTCCCTGTCTGTGTTTTTTTCCCTCATTTTTACTCCAAAACTTTGGGTGTGTCTTATAGACCAAAAAATACTGTAGATATTTTATTCTTCTCCAGCCGTTACTTGAATATGAAAACAATTAGCTGCTTATTTCAAAAGAATAATATAACTTAAAGCCCCCCATAGACAGGCAGACTCCTCCATACAACTTTCATGAGACCTACCAACAACTATGTAGTATAGTGACCTCCCTGATAGAATACATAGTGATTGGAAGGTGTAGAAAGGTCCTCCTATTACATGGTTTTGGTAGAAGAAAAGTTGGTTGTACAGAAGTTGCATGGAGGAGTCTGCCTGTCTATGGGGGGCTTTAGGTATGTTTATTAATTGTTTTTGTAGCTCTCACCGTTTTCCATTGTGCTTGTGTGGATGCTTTTATTTGCACTTGATATTCCAGTTCGCCTGTGGAAGGTGGGGGGGTCCAAGATAATTGGATATCCATAAGTTGAAGATTGGTGTGGTTGTCCAGAATAGAGTAGGAGAGATTCGTTGGAGGACTTGGATCAGCTGAAAAACAAATGGGAGGGAGATGTTTGTTGTCAGCGTCAGCCATTGAAATTTATTTTACAATTCTGTGAATCAGTAGACATTACATGGTGTCCCATGTTAGGTTTGATAGTTAAAAAACACTCTTTGGTTGTGAATCATCCCTGAAAGAAGTTTGACTGTGTTACTTAAGCCCCCCATAGACAGGCAGACTCCTCCATGCAACTTCTGTACAACCAACTTTTCTTCTACCAAAACCATGTAATAGGAGGACCTTTCTACACCTTCCAATCACTATGTATTCTATCAGGGAGGTCACTATACTACATAGTTGTTGGTAGGTCTCATGAAAGTTGTATGGAGGAGTCTGCCTGTCTATGGGGGGCTTTAGGACTTCCCTGGGGACTACCACCCTACCGAATGTGCCTCACTGGTTAATAAGAACACACTCTTTTGAAAAAATATATGTCTATGTGTCTGGGAACTCAATTTGTAATCATGGTGAAACATTTTCTGGCTAATTAAGGTACTACAATGGACCTTATGATGTCTGCAGGTCTTCTACTTTTAAGGTTTGAAATGGTCCAGAAACTACTGTATATACTCGAATATAAGCCAAATTTTTCAGCACCTGAAATGTGCTCAAAAATGAAATTCGGCTTATATTCGGGTCAAAAAATGAAAATCACGGCATTTTGTAGGTGGATTTATAAGTGAATTGCAAAGCCCCCAAACATGGTACCATCACCAAATTTACTGGAGACGTAGAAAAGGGTTGTGGGAACATTTGAAAAAAATTGTGTTCTAGCATGTATAGTTATTGCATAAATTAGGTTCAAAGTCAAGTCAAATTTGAACTTATTTTGTGCAAAAACTTGATATGCTAGAACAATACCTTCTCTACATCTCCAGCACTTCTAGTGATGATATCATGTTCAGGGGCTTTGTAATTATCTTACAAATCTGCTGAATTAAATAATTACACCTCAAAAGAAAATTACATTTGCTGTGTGTGTTTCTGTGCCTTAGTTGCTGCATTCCCGTCCCTAGGCTTATACTTGAGTCATTCAGTTTTTCCATTTTTTTTTTTAAATTGGGTACCTTGGCTTATATTCGGATCGGCTTATACTCGAATAGATACGGTAATTCTAAAAATACACTAGAAATCAGTGGCAAGTAGGAATCTACTGGACCACATGAAACACCTTCCACTGCCCAGGACCATTGTGGAGCAATACAGCTACTGCACAGAAGGTGACTATGACATACCTGTCACATTTTTCCTTATTAAATAAGACAGAAGTTCTCAACCTGTGGGTCGGGACCCCCTTGGGGATCGAATTACCATTTTTAGGGGTCACTGAATTGACTAAAAAAACATCAGAAATGCTGCTAACAAGATGCAGTGCTGATGACCACAAGTGGAGTCAGAATGCCCCATCCCTCCTAACTTAGAAGAAAGGGGGTGTTACTCTCCCTCCTAACTTTCTACCCTGCAAATCATTTGCAGAAGGGGGAGGGAGAGGACATTACACTTGACTGATCATGGCGGAAGTGATGTAGTGGAGTGTGACCTCCGCTATTTGGAATGCGGAAGTGACACTCCACACTGGCACTTTCCGGCTCCAAATACAGGATGTGACACTGTGACTAGTGATGAGCATATTTGCATTCGCAGTTTGGCCATACATTGCAAAAATATCACCACAAGTGCGAAAATAATAATGATGAATATATATATAAATGAATGGTCACCTGCTTTACTTATTTTAGCAGTTGCAAAAATTATTTTCTCAATACATGTCCATACCCCGAATATCTGAAATCTCGAAAATTCGCCATCATACTCAAGATATTCACAGATTCTCGAATTGACGATATTCAAGAAAAATATTTGACATTCGAATATTCAAGCTCAACACTGTTTGTGACATCACTTCCGGGGGTTGAGGATTGAGAACGTTTGAGAACCACTGGAAAAATTACAGGAAGTGCCGTGGCGGCCATCACTTCCAGTATTGGGAGCTTTAACTCCCCTCCTATTTAGTACCTGGCTAACTTAGGAGGAAGAGGGCGTTACTCTCCCTGCTAACCTACCACCCGGCACATGATCTGCACAAGTGGTACAATGAGCAGGAGACTGCTTTGCACCTCTTCTGGCAGTGTCCCTTTGCGACGGCCGTGTTTGGGGACTTGAAATGTCGCAGTTTGTGTTGCCTGCAGCTGTCACTCACTTCAGTGCGCTGTATGGGCTGTTTGGTAGTGCATACACAGAGTCAGAGGTCAGCGGAGCTTGGAGGGTGATGTGCTGTTTTAAAGACACTATTTGGTGTGCCCGGCAGCGCCTTATCCTGAGGCTTTGTTTCCATTGAAGCGTTCCCGTGCGGTTGCAGCCGCACGGTTGTAGCCGGGCTGCTGAACGCATGCCTAAAGTTGCGGATGCGGTTCAAAACGCTGCAGCTGGCGTTCAGAAACGCGCCCGAAACCGCATCCGCATCCGCACCCGAACTCGCACAACCGCACCAGTGGAAACTATATTGAAGTTTCCAATGGATGCGGTTGTGTGCAGGGGCGGCTGCAACCTCACGGGAACGCTACAATGGAAACAAGCCCTGAGGCGGGAGAAGATGTCCATTGAGGGCTGCCGCAGACTGATCCACAGTCTGCTCAGAGACTATGACCTGATGGACTCTTTGGAGGAGGAGGAGGAAGACTGAAGAGTTTTGTTCTCCCTTTCGATTTGTCCATAAATAAAGCTTCGGGCCCGTTGCTTGTTTATGTGACCTGTTACAGTTTGCCATATAGAAATGTTATAGAGCTAATTGTATAGTACTGTGTATAGATGTATGGAGGGGGTATGCAGGACGGGAGGGATCGGAGATTTCTCTGGCACCTCAGGCCAGGCATGTCACCTAACATAATTAAGTCGGTGGGCCCTTATGGTTCACATAGTTGTAGGGCACATGAGTGTGGGGTGCAATAATTTTGAATAATTATTTATTTATGTATGAGTGGGCTGTACTGATGTAGTGCTTCTGCGCTGCGGCGCAGTACAGGGTGGAATGTGCCTCTGAACGATGGTGTGTTTTTTATACGTTGTGTATAAATAAAGTATATTTTCAATACAAAAAAGTGGTACAATCAGCACAGCACAGCATTCTCTCTTTTGACACCAATAGCAATAATTTAACACATTGTCCTCTTTAAATTGCAGTCTATTAGGATCCCTCTAGACACCCAGTGTTCAAGCTCAAGCTAAACCTTCTATTTTAGCCTTATCGGAACATATTTGGCATATACAGTGCTGCTTGAAAGTATGTGAACCCCTCAAGTGGTGTAGATGGGGTGTGTGGTAACCAGGATGGGGCGCATGCGATCAGCACCCAGGGGGAGTCAGGAAATCCAGATAATGGTCAGCAAGGGCAGGGACGTGGTTTAGTAGGTTTGTGGTGTAGTAAGCCCAAAACTAAGGAAACATGGCGGATGGAAGGGGAAAGGAGGGAACCAACCCAGCGGGCATGGGTTAGATCGACCAGTAAAAGAAGACGAGGTGAAACACAGTGGGGGGCGGATCAAGCAGCGGAAGCAGACAATGAAATGAGCCAGTTGGAAATGGGGTGGCTCACTAATGAAAAGGAGAGAGGAAACAACTGAACCACTGTGGTCCCTCAAATCACAAGTGGCCAAAAAGCAAAGGAATTATCCGGGAACATGAAGAAGAGGGTAGTGACAGCCCATCATCTGGGAAAGGCGATAAGACATCTTCCAAAAATCCAGCTACATCCCTCCACTGTAGACAGATAATTTACAATAGAGGAGGGCCTTCAAACATACAGCAAACTGCCTATAATCACCCAGAAGCACCGGAAAAATAATAACAGTAAAGGCCACCCACACATCACTCTAGAGGGTGCATACCTTCTCTGGGCATCATCTGGACAAATGTGCATGGCGTTACAATCAGACGAAAATTGAATAGCATGACATTCAGGAGGGGGTTGCTAGAAGGAAGCCTATGCGCTCAAAAAGCCAAAACTGCCCGTTTCAACTTTGCCAAAGAGCACTTGGACAAACCGAGGGCCTTCTGGAAAGTCTTCTCTTGACAGACGAGTCTAATGAATTATTTGGTCCAATCAACACAATGTTTGGAGAAAAATCAACAGAGACACGGCATATGAAGAAAAGAAACCTCTCTCCTAACCGTGAATTAGGCGTGGAAATGTAAGTCTGGGGGCTGCTTTTTCTTGCTGCTGGGCCTGGACGACTCCATATGTCCAAGGAATCATGAATCTTCGGGTTATCAACAGATTCTCGACCAGAAATCTCCTGCATCATCAGGGAGTTGAAAGCTGGGACGAAAATGGATTATGCAACAAGACAATGACCCATAAGCATTCCAGCAAGAGTACAAAGGAATGGCTTCAGAGAAAGAAATTCGCACTCTGGATTGGCCCAGTCAAAGTCCGCCTTAACCAATTGAAATGTTGTGGAAGACCTGAAAAAGTTGGGTACATGCCAGATGTCCCTCCAACGTCCCTCCAACTGGCTGAGTTCTGCAAGAGGAGTGGGCACAAAAATCCCCATAAGCAGATGTGAGAGACTGGTTAGTGGTTACAGGAGACGTAGTTGGAGTATGGCTGCAAGGGAGGAGCCACAAGCTACTAATACAAGGGTTCACATACTATGCACATGTAAGATTTTCAGTTGTTGGGACATTAACCTCCTTTGTTTACTTAAATAATGAAAAATATATTCTCTTTTTGTTGTTGTGTGTCTACTATTTGGAAGGTGTGCTTTCAAATTGGGATTTAGATGTATTGGCTAATAAGGTTCTTTAAATGTTTTTTTTTGCCAAACAGTGACCATGTCTGGAGGGTTCACATACTTTCAAGCAGCACTGTAGTTGTGAGCAGAAAACATTAGAAGGACAGTGGGATATGCTTCCAAGAGATAAGGTAAGAAGTGAGGGCACCAGTTACTTAGCGCCACTGTAGCGCCCTGCTACCACATCCGGTATCGGCAAGACTGCAAGCACAACATGGCTAGTATGAAAGGGCCCTAAAACAATGAGCTGCACTGGAAGAATACTGACTCAGTTGGTTGACCACACTTGTACATATACATTTCAGCATGGACTCACCAATTTCACTGATGACGAATGAGCGTTCATCAAAAGTATCATTTTCACCAACAAGGCGGACGTAATAAACCGAGGCTGAGGTGTGCTCCTTGCTAAAATAACAGGCGTTTTCACCAGACACCGTGTCGGGGCAGTCAGTCCATTGCTGGTCACTACAGAGGAAAGATAGGAGAAATTCAGATGTACAATCACATGGCCCACTGTTGCCTCTTTCATCTGTCGGCTTGTGTAGTATAAACCATGTTTTTCCTCTTTTAAATATTTTATAATCATTTTTACACCTTCATAAAGTTTTTACACCTTCATATAGCCATCATCCTACCATTTCCCAAGCACACCCATGAGCCTTAGACCACTTTCATCAGGTACTAAACACTACAATATGTGCTGACTCACAGTTTGGACCTTGTAGTCTCCTAGGTACCTACATTTGCCCATTTTCCTAATCCACCTTTAATTATCTTCTTATTATAATAAGATCTGTATTGCTCCGCCTGTTTAAATCGCACCACAACCACTAGAAGAAGAAATATCCTACCTTGTCTTATACTGGAACTTTATCGAAGCGGACAAGTTTTGAAACTCTCCATAAGTCCAAAAACATGTGAATGTGTCAAGCTGTGGCGATCGGCAGCGCGTAATTCTGGGCCCTCCCGAGGTATCTAAAGGGAACAAAACAACCGAGTTAATTAAATTGTTGAGAACAGGAAACAGACATCCACCCGAACGTTGCCATCAGCTATTCCTATTCTAAAACCTTTTTATAAAGCGACGCCGCTGCACAGCCAGCCGTACTTTACATTCCCCAGGCTGCTGGTGATTTTGTTAACCTGGATCCAATATTGCGTGCTGTGTGTATGTACGAAAACAAAATTATTTGACTTACTTAGCATGAAAATCAATCACTGACACTTCTGGAAGCCACAACAGGAGCCGCGATTTGTGAACAGCCTGTTCCAGAGGCTACCCAGTGTAAGGTGGAATTGGCGAGTCTCAAGTAAACACTCCTGTACTGTACTTATAGAACAATTTCACATAATTCTGTTTGTTATATCCCAGCTGCTTCTTCTGCAGAATGATTTACATTAAAGAATATCTCCGGCAATAACATTTAAGGGATTACTCGCACTACATGGTACGGAACCTCTTAAAATTAAACTCACATTGCTATAAACCCATATATACGTAAACTGTATTTCTTTACTCAAATCATTTGTATTCTCTTCCATAGCCCTGGCAGGCAGCAATGCTCTGTGTGGCTGAGTAACCTTTACCCTTGACTTAGGCTATGTCTCCACATCCGTCGGGACCCCCTACTTGCACAGTGTGGATGCTGTGCTCTCACGGCGCTGAGCCAATCTGCCCATGCATGGGTTAACGTAGTGCAGTGCTCTGTTCAGACATCCGCCGAGCAGGTAAAGTGTATGTGATCTGTCCGGGACGGGGATCCCCTGCCAAGAACTACGCTAAACTTATGGGTCCCGACGTATCACGAAACGTAGTGGAGACATGGCCTAAGGGTGGCAAGTTCTGCAAGAAGTAGTTCTCCGGCAAGGGTAGAAGAACCATACGCTCAATATAATTTGCTGATCAGGATCATGTGGTCATGGTTAGTTTCTGCTTCCTTTGTAGCAGTGGTATCACTAGTGCTAGAAGTGCGATCCTCACTGGGTGACACCATTTCACTCCCAGAAGAGGGGTGACACCAAACTTTTGCAACTAGAGATGATTTCTGCATACAAGGACTAGACATGCTACTCCCCCAATAACCACAGCTGCAATGTCAGTGTGACAGCTGCAGCACAGCCAAGGTGGCAACACATGGTGGACAACCTTGCTGGATCACTATTATTTGCCCCATATATAGCAGCACACGCTTTACAGGCAAAACACAAGGGGTCACATTATGGTCCAGGGACCTGATGGTTACTCATCAGCGGATGTGATGGTATCTTCAAAGTCAAGTTCAAAATTGCAACATTGAACTTGATTTATGCAAAAATTACCATGTTTTTCAGACTATAAAGCGCACGGACCATAAGACACACCCTGTTTTTAGAGAAGAAAAAACTGAAATGTTCTAATCAGTTGGGAAAAAAATCCCCTGCAGTACCCAATTTGAGCCACAAAAATGGTGTCACTAGAGAGCACACTTCAGGCAGAAGGGGGGGGGGGGTGGATTCTGCACTGTTTATCTCCTTCCTTGCCAGCTGTGAACGGAATGGTGATCATAGCTAACAGGCAGACAGGCATACATGGAAGCTGATGGCTGGCCGCTTCCATGAAAGTCTCTCTGCTATGCTGCTTCTATCAGCAGGGCCCTGCTGGTAGAAACAGTACAGTACAGATAAGGAATATGGCTGTGGCCACATCTCTCATCTGACAACTGAGGAGAGCTGTCGGGAAAGCAAGGGGCGACCACCCGCAGCCGAGCGGAAACGGGGGTAGTGCATTTGGACCCCCGATTTTGGGGGTTATCGTTATTATAAGTTTATGTACTCCGTCCGATCCTTGCCAAGCAATGCGCTTAGCGGAGGGGGTCCCGACAGATGTGGAACCCCCCCCCCCCATTCATAATGTAGCTTCTTACAATTTAATGACGACTAATGAATGAATGCTAATTGTCAATGGGTACAACAGAACATAGAAGAACTTATTTCTCCTGTAAGAAGTTGGCAATGGTTTGTGTTTATTGTCACACATTGGTTACAGTAGGAGTAAAGTCTTTGTGATAAACCAACAGCATGCTGGGTGATTAATGATGTCCAACATATAACACTTCTGCAAGTCATTCCTGACATTCATTGCTTGGCAACTATCTAAGCATGTTAGGAATATTGGGTTTTGGATTGCCGAGTTATTGCTGTATAAACCTACGCAAACACGGTGAGATTTATAAACAAACTGTATCCCTGGCAGGCGTCTGGTGTGTGGTTTATTCTGATGGGAGTAAACGGCTCACGAAAATAGATAGGGGCCCTAGCCTTGCCTATACAGGTTCCCTTTATGTTCAAACTCCACTTTTCTATACTGCCCCAACGAAACCCTATGAAACCAATAGAGATTGCTGATTGTCAATATTTTTCGTCTCTCTTTTCTTCTGGTCTAAAGGTGTCCATACACATACTGATAAGCGTATGATCAATGACCCGTTTGAGCGCCTGTCAATTGGACAGGGATCAAGAAGCACCACTTTAGGTGACATTAACGGACATGTCCGTTACCTGTTTGTCAGACCTGTCTTCGAGCGGGATCAGTTAAAACAGGGGTGGCCCCGTCCGATGGCCCACAATGGATGACTGGGAGCATGCACGGCATGACACCAGTGCTCGAACTGGTCATCGATTGTGCACCTATCTGTACATGTATGGGCACTTTACTGCACTGAGTTTAATGGATTGAAACTGTGGCTAGTTGATCTTTAAATAAACATTAAACACTTAAACATATTGCTTGTTTTAAAAATAAGACACGATGGCCCCCAAATGTCCTGGTGGATCTGCAAACGGCAGCATGTTGTGAAAACTAATCGCTGAGATTCAATGACAGGCTGGAGTATACTCTACGTACTCTGCCAGTGAGCTAGAGGTAAGATGAGAATGGCCCCAGAAAGGTCGGCCAAAGTAACAAGTGCTGGCATCTCCATTTCCCTTTCTACTACTGTACTGTACTCTACTCAGAGATTAGAGGGTTAGCCTAAGGTCAGAAAGTTAGACAAAGGCCCCCAATTTCGGGGGACACATAACTGTCAAAATTGGGGTTTGTTTAATATTCACCATGAGATACCTTCTGCTTCTCGGACACCTAAGGATACAAGATACCGTGACATATATCTTCAAACAAGCTCACAGCTAATCTAGGAAGCAGAAGACTTGAGGTCCCCACACATGCAACGAGCGGTGGGCGATTTTGCCGCCGACCAATGTCCGCCCACAGCTGGATCTCCCATCTGAACTGTATAATTGCTTATGCCAACAGAGCCCTGGTAGTATAAGCAATGAAGAGAGAGAGATAGATAAACTGCTATCTATCCCTCTCTCCGAGTCCGTGGAAACAATGCAGCTTCCACGGACACAGGCAGCCAGAGAGAAGAGCAGAGCAAAGAAGACTGGGAAGCCTCCTGCCCCCCTCCTCCCGATCAGTGAAGAGGTGACGTGATGTGCTTTGTGTACTGCTGCTAGTGACATCTACTGGTTGAATTTGATATTACATTCATTTAATCCATTGCATTAACCCAATTGATGTGAACACTTATATAGCAAATATTTTTTTTCCTGGTTTTCCTGCTTTAAAAACTGGGTGCGTCTTATAGTCCAAAAAATGCGGTAGATTAATTTTCAATCTATAGCTGGGCATAGACGTGTCATTTTACTGCCAATTTCTCGGCAGATCGACCGTACGTGGTGATGTCATCACTGCCACTAGTGGAAAGAATCAGATGGGAAACGGACGTCCACATCAAAAAAATTGGGATTGGCTGGGAATCTACCAGCATGATGTATCACCTTGCAATCTGACATGCGGCAGATTCCTGGTCGACCTTGGCAAATGGGTGCCCCCAATTTTCGGCCGAACGACCGCCAGCTGGAACGCGCATGGTGGTAGATCGGCCTAAAAATCTGCCCATCTATGGCCAGCTTATGTCACACAAGTTTGCACCGATTGTAATTCTAGAAAATGTATATCTTTGTAATCGGGTGTCGGTAATGAGCTGTACAAGATTTTATTTCTACGTGTAAACATATGGTCTGGACGGGTTCTTTTACAAGTGTTCATGTCTGGGAACGAAGGGAAAAAACAAAACACGGTCTGGCCAAGCGAGGTGTAGCCGCAGCATAGAAAAAGTTAAAGATCCTCTGTCCCTTCCCCATGATGTAGTCATTGCTCTTCCATAGACAGAGAGTGTCAGGAATCTATGGAGAAGCTGTGAATTCACATACAGGAAGGGAAGAGGCCAGAGATGAGCCAGACAATCGCTGCCAAGAAAAGTCCAAGTTGGACACATTCCGAAAGGGAAAGAATGCTCCAGCCTTCATCGGAGGGAGTTCACTGTTTACCGACTGTGTAAACAATAAGTTATTGACCTTCATACACAGAATCCCTCCTCTGTGAACGCCGTGGAAAAATACAGCTATACCAGCAACTAGAAAATTAAGGTAGTATCGGGCAAATATTAAAACTGGACACGTTCTCCAAGCCACACACTGACGTGAAACTTCGCCGCCGCCTAATGTGCTGCTGAGAGTAAAAGGCTGAGGGAAAACAAGACGATCACATATGGAACTGAGGAACGTCCATAAATCATTCAGAGATGTTTGAGAGGGAAAGCAGTTTTTGTTTGGGCCAGATGGTGGTGCCCTTGTTGTTCCTGTGACCGCGCGATAGGTTAGAGCTAACATTTCTTTTTCTTCTAAAAGTTTTATGAATTTTTCTAAAGAGAAATGAGTGTCGTTACCACAACTAAGGTGACCACCTTTCCATCAGTGACCTATCATTGAGAACAGCTGTAAAGCCCCCCATACACCTTACAATCTTACCATACAATTTCTGTACTTTTGTTCTACCACAACCATGTAATATGAGGAGCTTTCTAATCCTTCCAATCACTAT
>CM070032.1:12436994-12467283 GCA_036250615.1 Ptychadena robeensis
ACCCGGCACTACATAGCAGTGATATATACCTTCCAATCACTATGTATTCTATCATGGAAGCCAATATACTACACAGTTGTTGGTAGATCTAATGGCGATTGTATGGATCGATCTTAAGGTGTATGGGGGGCTTTAGAATGAATGGGATATAAACCAGTTCGACGTACCGAAATGTTGGGTGGGGCCACATTTACAAGGAATGGGACCACAACAGGGATGTGGAATGGACATGTTTTACTGCACACCACCACATCGCATTATTGTGCTGCAAACTCCATTAAACCTGCTTTACGAGTTAAGAGACATGCGTTGGGGGTTTTATTTTGTAGACCAGGCACCCCACACTTCACATTTTTTAAATATATTGGTTGAGCCAGTAAATGAATTTCTCCTTAAAAAGAGGGAATTCATCATTGGCCGCGGCCTGGACCTCCCATTGCACTTCCCTACATGTTGCCCAGTGACTTTTATACAGCCTGGCACAGGCAGAGCTGCACTGGCAGAGGTCCTCACAAACACTCAGAAAAGAATTTCACAGTAACCGTATCCCGAGGGAATAAAACATGATCTGCACACAGTGTGCCTGCAGGGCACCCGCGCTCTGCACTGAGCCAAGGCTACGCTTCCATTGCTCCTCACTCGAGTGAAAGATGGGACGTAAACAAACCGAAAGGTCAAGGCTTTGTATAGGCCGGGTACGAGTCGCTAATCCTAAACGTTCTCTTTGACATAGCGCGGCATATAATCAATTTCCTCCGGCAACAATATAACTTTACTTTTCATATAAATTAGACAATTGAACACGCAGATACATCTATGAAAATATAACCTATGAGGAGTGTAAACATGGCTCTGTTTATATTGATCCGGCTTGCAGGCTGAGCTGTTACTGCAGACGAGGACTGAGAACAAGTATGGCTCTATTTATATGAGTGCGAGCGCTTGCACACTTATATCCTAATCGTGGACGGGGATCGCTTGTGATTTTTGGCAGGCGCGATCAGAGAGAGTTTTTGGCTGCGATTTTGGACATGATTTTCAGCTGATCAAGCCCATAGAAAATAAATAGGGACACGTTCAAAAATGGCGTCCCAATTCATTGAACGAGTCCATTCATGTCTATGGGTGTGCTTAGGGTGTGCTAAGGCGCATGTGCATCTAAAGGCATCATGTGCATCTAAAAGAAACCCACCAAAACAAGAGGTTCAATTTCTGAAGGCCTAGGGTGACAGGATTAGGGCAGCATCTCCCAAGGGGCACCACTACCCATGACTCAACACTACCACCCACTAGAACCCACAGTGCACCAGAGGAACCTGGCCGGCATGGGATATCACATTTTCATATAATAAGGAGGAATGCATAAGAAAAAAAAAACAAAAATAAACTAACCTAAAGAGTAATTTAAGAAGACCAGCCCCTCCTCTCTCCCTGGCTCTGATGACTTGTGGCCGCAGCCCTGTGTCATATGAGCACCGTGATTGGCAGGTAATTCTGTGATCTCAGTTCTCCATTGAAAGTACACTGACGAAAATTCCCATAGAAAACAATTATAAACACCCCCAGTGGCGTCTCCCAATATTGCGCCCTAAGTTAAATCCCGAAACCCTAGCAGATAAATAAGGAATCTCTCATATGATTTCACGGAACAGTAGGTGAGTATATTATTTTAGGATTGTGGAACCCTAAGCCACCATCATACCAGCTCAGAGGTGAGTCAAACTTTCAGAATCACGCCTGCGCCCGATCGTGACAGTGGGGATGGGACCATTCAAAAGCCCCCTTAGGGCTTGTTTCAACTTGGACGATTGCACCTATACATTTCAATGGGGTCACCTCCACAGCTGCGGTTGACCCCAGATCGCGGACGCGCTGTGGCCTGTGATCTGAGATGCAGCTTACTGAGTTTTGGATCACGGGCAGTCGCAGGACGTGCATGGCCAATCGCCCCTGATCGTGGCCATAGAGATGAATGGATGGTCCATGGATTCTGGGAAGATGGCAGTGCTGAGAACTCTGGAATGAGTCTTTATTTGAGCCATTGTTTTTTCTTGATTTCCTCCAAAAAACCTTGAGTGTGTCTAAGGCTATGTTTCCATTATACGTGGGGACCTCTCCGCTAAGCGGATTGCTTGGCGGGATGTCCCGACGTAGCACATAGACTTACCTGCTCGCCGGATGCTCGGGTATTCACTGTGCCGAGCCACTCCGTGGATGTAAGGCTGAACGTAGTCAAGTACATTGAGCCTTTGCATTGGATGCGGCTGTGTAAACAGAGGGTCCGCCGGCAGGCAATGACTATGTGCTCCGTCGGGACCCCCGCTTACGTCGGAGGGGTCCCGATGTAAATGGAAACAAGCCCTTATGGTTTGGTGCAGGAGTGGGCAAACCTTTTGACTTGTGAGCCACAGCTTCCTAAATTTGATAAAGGGGCTGGACCAAGAGCTTGTAATGGCTGACTTGCTGTAGGTTTGCCAATTCCATGCATCGCCACCATAACTAATGATGGTGATGTGTATTTGACATTGTGTGACAGGGACGTTGTTATCTTGCAATGAGCAGAGGTAATTCCTAGAGACTGTCTGTTGTCACCATGAGGATGAGACCCCAGTGTCATGACATCCCCAAGGACACTTCTAGGCAATTTTGTGCAATCAAGTATTGTCGAGCATCTTTTTAACAAAGTGCCGAAAAAAAACTATATGAGCCGGATCTGGCCCCCGGGCCTTAGTTTGTGCACCCTTGGTCTGGTGTGTCTTATTGTGCAAGAAATCCGGTAACTCAAAAAGTCAGCTACTTGAAAATCACCAACAATTCAGCCATCTCTAGTTACCGCTGTCAGCTTTATATCTATCCTTAAGCTGGCCATACACCTTTAGATCTCTCTGTCAGATATCCTTTCAGCTAGCCATACACGTGTCGGATTCCATGTCCGATCGATTCATCATCCGATCGATTCCGGCGATTCTGCCGGGAATCGCAGGTGTGATCAATCGGCCAATTAAGAGTATCCATCGCAGCATACCACCTTGTCCAACGGATTCCGGGACGGATCCGTGTCCGATTGTCCACCTCACAACTGGCAACTCCCCCTGATCCGGACAAAATCGCATGAGAAAGACCAACATGTTGGTTCTCTGTCGGATCCGATTCTGAGCCCCTGATCAATCGGACGTGATCGATCGGACCAGGTGGGCTGCATGCGATTCCGGCACGATCGTTTGGCGTGCACGCGCCCGGAATCGATTGTGCCGGAATCCGGTGCGAATCAGACACGTGTATGGGGGCCTTTAGATCTACCAACAACTATGTAGTGCTGGGTCCTCTGTGATTGAACACAGGTAGACTTGGTGGTTTAGAAAGTTCCTCATATTACATGGTTTTGGTAAAACAAAAGGAGATCTAAAGGAAATCTGACAGAGAAATCTAAAGGTGTATGGGGACCTTTACACAACTGCATATACATCTGATTTCCTCTGCTGGATCTCTATTGGGAACGTGTAAACACATAAATAATAATAGGTATCATCTGGAAAAACTGGTGATAGGCTCCTGGAGAAGTCTCCATAAATTTAACGCGACTTAAGATCTGTTTTGATGTAAAACTTATAGCGTCTCTTAGCTACTCGTAAAAAGTATTTTTGACCCAAAACTAACCAGAGAGACTTATGGAACTTATTAGACGTAAACGGTGCTTGAAGTGGAAAGAACAGGAGAGGGAGCTCAGAAATACAGCGTTCCCCCAGAACTTCAGCGGACTGATGATATAAATTCCATTCTTCGCCTTGTCTACAAGTCACTATCTGCGTTCCAGGCAACGAAAGATCTATCTATCCAAGATGTGATACCAGACCTCTAATGGCCTTCGGGAATGTTTTCACATCTTCAGGCCAGAGGCTCAATATTTCTTCAAGGTTCTGCACGGAAGCAGTGAAATTAAAATGTCTTTAAAGTTGGTTATCCGCAGAACAAACAAGTGGATTTATATATGTACTCAATATGTAAAAAAATATATATGTAAAATGAAAGTTTGGCCTACCTCTGAGCTGGTATGATGATGGCTAAGAGCTCCAAGATCCTAGAATAATATACTTACCTGCTGTTCTGTGTAATCGTATGAGAGATTCCATATTTATGTGCCAGGGTTCCGGGGGTTAACTCAGGGCGCAATATCGTGAGTCACCACTGAGGGGCGTTTATAATGGTTTTCTAAAGGAATTTTCGTCAGTGTACTTTCAATGGAGAGCTGAGATCACAGAATTAACCGCCAATCACAGTGCTCATATGACATGGGGCTGCGGCCACAAGTCATCAGAGCCAGGGAGAGAGGAGGGGCTGTGGGGGATCTTCTAAAAATACTCCTTACAGGTAAGTTTTTCTTATGCATTCCTCCCTATTATGAGCACTTCTAGTGCCATTCATGTAATCATCATTTTCTGGTTGTAGGTCCGCTGTAATACAACATTATGCATGTTAGGAGAGAAAAAGTCTAATAAGAAATTGCCAGATATAGCTTGGTAGCGGGAATGATTGAGCCGTCTCTATCTGTAAAAAGGTGAAGGTGACAAATTGCTATGAGATAAATGAAAATGTGATATCCCATGCTGACCAGGTTCCTCTGGTGCACTGTGGGTTCTTGGTGGTAGTGTTGAGTCTTGGGTAGTGGTGCCCCTTGGGAGATGCTGCCCTAACCCTGTCACCTTAGGCCTTCAGACTTTTAACCTCTTGTTTTGGTGTGTTTCTTTTAACATGAACACCTCAGATGCACAATGAGACTTGTCCTGACCATGCCCTTACAGGGCAAAGCTACACATGTGCCCTGAGTTATATTTGGTAGATTCAACCAGCTGAGATCTACTCTAGGTCAGCGATGGTGGAGTGCGAGTCTGACCACTTGCTGACACTTGCTGCAGTCTTGGGCCAGCCCCTCTTCTCTGCCTGTCTTGTGCCGCAGCACCCCCGGAACTCACCGCAGAGATAGATGGGTACATTTCATATCTCGGCTCTCCATTAAACTCAATGTAAGGTATTTTCCCATAGAAAACCATTATATACGCCCCCTGTGGCCACTCGTGATATTGTACCCTGAGTTTATCCCTGGAAGCCTGGCAAATAAATATGGAATCTCTCATATGATTCCAGGCAACAGCAGGCAAGTATATTTGTGGAGATGCTAAGGCATTGGGATATGGTAAGCCACCATCATACCAGCTCAGAGGTAAGTCAAACTTTAATTTTACATATGTATTTTTCAGATTTTGCGTATACACCGATTTCTAGTGTTGTTATAAAAACGCTGCATGATACATTAACCACCCTCACAATCAGAGATGAATACATTTTGCTCCAGTGTTGTCTCTGCAGACAACCAGAATTGTGTTGTTATCCTCAGTCTTTTCACCTAACGCGCACGTTATTCTATTCTAGTACAGCATTGGATCCCCCTTTTATATGAGGATAAAGACAATGCATTCCATTGTTATTCATAGTTCTCTAGTAGAAGAGAGATACTGGCAGTGTTCTTTATAACCTGACACTTGCTGGCACTCATCTCGGGAATTCTCTTTTGAAATGAACTAAAATAAAACAGCAGCTAAAAGATAATAGAATCATAAATCTGATGCTTGAAAATGTTCTACATATTATGTCCCACCTGTTCAGCAATAGTATTGGACCGGTCATACAAGTGCAATGACTCAGACCCCGTGATGGCTTGACCTATTCCATTATATTAGTTATTTGGGTGTCTACTTTATAGATATACACTGTATGCAGTACGTGTTTCCTGAAGAAGCCCCACTGCAAGGGTGAAACGCGTTGTGTTGTTCTGTAATACCACTATGCTCAGTATACTTGTTTTAACCTCCCTAGCGCACTGCTGAGGTCCAGCTTTCTGAACCAAAAGCGCACCATAGACTTAAATGGAATTGTTTTTATGTTGTAGGCCTGTAACTTTCCAAAATCTGTCTGTACAAGGGTCTAGTAGACATCCTGACTATAATAATGTTTGAAACACACAATTATGTAAAAAAAATTACATTTAAAATAAATAAATAAAAGGTATCATTTGAATGATAAAATCTCTAAAATACTTAATTTGTAAGAAAGATTTAAAAACAGTATATTTATGTTTTGTTTATAATCAAATTTTTTTTACAATTGGAAATGTGTTTTGTGTTTTTTTTTACTTTGAATTGTATTGGATACAGTTCTTACTGTATCCAGTACAATTCCTTTTGGCACCCTCTCTCCCCTGGTGTGATGGACCTGGTGACATCACACCAGGGAAGAGAGGGTTAACTGCAAAGGGGCACATCTGAGAATCACACTGAGAACATTTTAAGGGTCTTTGTAAATAACTCTAAAATGGATATAACTAGTACCGTGTTTCCTCGAAAATAGGACATCCTCCAAAAATAAGGCCACTGACATTTTTTCCTCTGGCCTAAATATAAGGCACCCCCACCCAATCTACCGTACTAAGACAGAGAGCCCGCGCCTGCTGCTTTGCTCTGATGGACCCTGGCTTACAGTGAGTCGCGCGGGGGCAAGAGTCAGGCATTTTGTGAAGATGACTGCAGCTACCACCACATCTGTAAATGTTTGTATGCAGTTGGGGTTGTAGACATTAAACACACATTGTATATATGAGATACAGGGAATGTTTTTTCCTGAGGCTCGCTAACAGATTGGAGCCCTGAAAGGTTTAAAAGAAGCCGGTAATCTGCCAGGTTCTGCGAGGAGTCTGCTTGTCACACATCCCCCTCGCTCACACCCTCCTGTGTGTGAGAGGAGCTGCTCACTAGAGGCTGTGTCTCCAGTGGCTAGAACTGGTATTGCAGCTCAAACACATTAAATAAACCTTCACTTATGTAAAGTGACATGTTTAGATTGACAAAATTCTTTCAAATTTTATTGTTAAAAATAAACAATTTATGTCACTTGGAAACTACAGGGAAAGGTTATTAAAAATGTGTACCATAATCTTCCTCATGGAAAAATAAGACATCTCCTCTAAGCAAGACATAGCACATCTTTGGGTCTTATGCCTTTTTTGGGGGAAATTTATGAAAATCTCTATCTTTGTTGACAGCTAATATGGCTGTTTCCAAAAATTGTAAACACAAAAATAAAGGCTTTAAAATAAACATTTTTATTGTTAGTTTCTTAATATCACTAGTATAATTTACCCCAAAAAATGGACGTCAAATGAAATATGTGTAAACCTCCTTTTAGAGGAGCCGCTAAACTCACTTTAAGTATATAACCGCAGAGCAAAGCTGTAGACCTACGTTGAATTTTTTCGGAGCTGCCTCTATAAACCTCACTCAGTCTGGGTACTCAGCCATGATAATGATGTACAGTGTGTTGACAGAAGAAGAAGGATGGGGTTTGGCACTCGCTGAACACCGATGTGCCATACCTCCCAGCTCGCAAACCGAACGGTTGAGTGGAAAGTCCAGCGACTAATAAATGTTGCATGGAAATGGATGGTTAAAAATACAAAGACAGTGGAAGAAATGATGTAAATGATGCAAATAGCATAGATGCCACCAATCACACCTTGTAGCCCAACGGCGCCATTACAAGGTGAGATTTTTAAATGAGAGACGCTCCCTAACGTTTTGGTTACATTTAAAAAAATAAAACAAAAGGCCTTAAGTTAGGCTAGCCATACACGTGTCAGATTTGGTGAGATCGATGTTAGATTCAACGGGGTTTGTCAGTCCAACATTGATCTTGAGTACTCAGTGTGATTGGTTTATATCCAATATATCCCTAAAGACCAAAAACCAAAAAAGACTTTTATATGTAATAATTAAATACATTATTACACATAAAAATGGAATGAATATACAGGTTGTATTAAACCCTATATTCATTGCTTAAGGGTTAAAATTCGTCAATAGCTGCTAATAAAAAAATAAATAAACTATTAAATATAACCTGGAAAATCTGGCAATAATTCTAATAAAAAAAAAAACAATACACTATACAACTAAAGGCTCTACCAAAACCATGTAATATGAGGACGTTTCTAACCTTCCAATCACTATCATTCAATCAGGGAGGACCCAGCACTACATAGCAGTGATATATACCTTCCAATCACTATGTATTCTATCAGGGAGGACCCGACACTACATAGCAGTGATATATACCTTCCAATCACAATGTATTCTATCAGGGAGGCCACTATACTACACAGTTGTTGGTAGATCTAATGGAGATTGTATGGATTCATCTTAAGGTGTATGGGGCGGCTTAAAATATCCCCCAAACCTTTGTAATAATGCATTTATTTCTATTTTATTTACTGTATTTTTAGGACCATAGATGCACCTGACCATTAGAGCAGGAATACAAGAAAAAAATATTTGAAGTGTTCGAGCATTAATCTCAGTTGGGGGGAAAATCCAGTGCAATATAAATTTCACAAGATTCCCCCAGTGAACACTTGCCACCAGTATACAGATGACATCACAGCTTCCTTCTCACACATGGAGGGGAGGAGCTGCATGCATCTCTCCCCTCTACAGCTGACAGCCTGACTTCGCAAATGCTCGATGTAACAATAATGCAAGTATGTATACTGCCATGACTATATGTGTGTCTCTCCTGCCCTGATGGGCTCCTTGCCAGCCTTTCAGAGCACTTAGAGGCATCACATAGTCCCGGACAGCTGAAAGAGGCAGACAAACCGAATGGGCCGGATGAACCGGGGGGGGGGGGGGTCTCCCATTCAGACCATAGGATGCACCCTCATTTGCCCCCACCATTTTTTTTGGTCAGGTATATGATTTGTCACTAGACGTTGTACAGTGACAAAGAATATAGGGTTAACGGGGAAGAGCACAGACCCGGGTATTGGAACGGGGGGTCCCCCTTCGCGGGCAGCAAACATCCAGCCACTGAGGGCATGTGGGCAAAGTATGAGCCAAATGTCATAAGGCGTCCATGGAGGTATCATAGAGCGTGGTTAGTAGATAGGTTAGGTAAATGAGTTAGGCGGTCTGGAGGTGCAGCGCAGTCCAGGTTCCCAAGTGCCCCAGTTAGATGCCCAAGTTGCCCAAGTTATCATATACCTGACCTATGGCGGACTATTTCCCCTGATGAAGTTATTCTAACGAAACGTACGTCGGGACAGTCCTCAGCTCCATCTTAGGCCAAGTCCTCCGCGCTCATTTCTGGGAAACGGACTTTAGATATTCCATCTCATCATGTTCTGAGCCCGCAGCTAGCGTTGTTTTGGTCTATGTATTTTATTACTTCCATTTTTTCATTTTCATATTTACATTATTCCTTTGTTACATGCTCAGCACATGTTACCCTGGTGACACATTAGATTACTCTAATCAAACTACCCCTTTGTTTTGTCTTTACCTCTTATATACCTTTATTTTTTCATACCTGAGGAGACCTTTAAAGTCCCCTAGCCTCTGTTTGCTGCAGAGGGAACGCATTTCATGGTGAGGGTCTAACGACACTTCTCCACGATTTTCTTATATATAACCATCTAAACACCTAAATAGTATTCCATTCCTGTCAGATTGACGAACAATAGAATTTTTACATTGATCTGATAATGTAATGTAACCGTGTATGGCCAGCTTTAGACCAGGTCTGTAGTAACACAGATCAGAGATCTCACCTGCTCAGTAGACAACATCACTGTCAATGTTACTTTGATTCTCATAGGTTTTGGACCAATAGACAATACCATTGACATTAATCTTGAAATTTTGGTGCTCTAAGGGCAGGATTGTCAAACTAATGGGGGGGGGGGGGGGGGGGGGGGGGGGGGGGGGGGGGGGGGGTCAAACATGGGCCGATGTGTAATTAATTATATTTGGCTTACAAGGTTTTTTATTTTATTCAAGAAATGAAAGCAACAGATAAGCAAAGGCTGAGGCCGTGTCATATTGCTCATATTGCAGCTAATTCAGATCCTTCATACATCTAAAAGCCATTATATATGTGTTCCTTTAGTAAAAAGAGAACCAGTAGCAATAAAATTAAATTGCATTAAATTATGTGCTGGCTGCTTTCCGAGAAGAGATAAATCTTTTGCTCCTCATTGGTGGGAATGTGCTATTTCTGAAGATGAATTGAGGCCCCTCAGGGTTTCCAAAGGAAAAAGGTCACCTGAAGTGAAAAATGAAATGATCCATCAACGGTATGAAGGCACGGTGATAACATACGTTATCAGAGGAATGTAAACAAGTACAGGCTATGTCTTCCATACTGTTATGGTTACAGAAGAGCTCAAAAGATAGAGTGTGTTATCGACATAAAGATGACAGACCCATGGCTTCAAGGGTCTTTTCACAACCTCTTAGTTCCAAGAGTCAGTAATATGTACACTATAAATAAGGACAACCCTAAAGGCCCCCATACACGTCTAGATTTTTCGTTGAATCAATTTAAAAAGATAATTTTTGGGGGTCAGGGATATCGGTGATTGATTGTAATCTTTGCCAACTGTAGTAAGAGATATTTGATCAAATTTTTTTGGATCGTCTGAAAGCGGAATTGAATTGAAAGTTCAATTTCAATACAACCAATAAAATTTTTCCAGCATGTTCTATAATTTTTCGATCAAAATTTTCCCAAATTTCATCGTTTTAGGTCGATCTAACCACGTGGGCTGCCATAGATTTTATATTCACATTCTGTAGGGTGACCTTAAGTCAGTTAATGGGAACCAATTCAGATGACAACTGGGGATATATAAATCAAAAGTGTTCAATACGAAGTGTTTATAGTTTAGTTAAAATGTGTTATTAAAACAGAAGTCTCCCTCCCTCTAGGGTTTGCACTGCAGTTAAAGTACTTCATAGATGTATGGCTAGACTAGGATCCCCAAAGCGGATGAATACTCTGCTTCCCTATAAGCATATGAGAGATTCCTATATTTCTGTCAGGCTTCCGGGGTTTAATTCAGTGCAATATTGTGAGTGGCCACTGGGGGAGAAGGGTTGGGGGTAAACTACAAAAAAGTTTTGCTCTAACATAAATAGTTTTTGCATAAATTATGTTCAAAGTCAAAATTTAGAAAGTAAAAATTTCGACTTTGAACTTTTATGCAAAAACTACATGTGCTAGAGCAAAACTTTTTTCAAATGTTCCCACAACCCTTCTCTACATCTCTCGCAAATTTGGTGATGATGCCTAATCAGAGGCTTTGTAATCAGCTCACAAAGTCAGTAAATTAGACCATTTCTATATACCTCGCTTGAAGACAGGGTAGCTGCAATCGATGGCCGTGAACGCAAATCTCGTGACGCCATTGATCGTGTGGGTCAGCCATTGTAGTGGTATCGACCTTAACTCTCAGGGGAGCACACAATCTAATGTCCACACCTTAGTCATGCATATGTAACTAACACATTCACACAGTCATATATCACATTCTAAAGGCCCCCATACACGTCTAGATTTTTCATTGAATCAACTTAATTCAATGAATTTTTTGGTTGATTGATTGAAAATCTTTAGCAGCCCACATGGTTAGATCAACCTAAAACTATTAAAATATGGGAAAATTTTATTGAAAAAGGATTGGACATGCTGGTTAATTTTTATTGGTTGTATTGAAATTGATGACACTTTCAGTTGATCAAATATCTGTTACTACAGTTGGCAAACATACAATCAATCACTGATTTCCCTGATCCCCAAAAATTTATCTTTTTGAGTTGATTGAACAGAAAATCTAGTCGTGTATGGGGGGCTATAGTCATGTATTGTAGAAGAATCTTTTTCTTTCTTTATTTTATATCCCACAGGGAGATAACTTCTCACTTCATGTAGCCAGGGACCACAAGTCTCCCCAACAGGACATTTTTGGATATATATAAATTTTTGGGGCATTTCTATTTCTCTGACATCTCCTGTACTATGTGTGCAGTCTCTGACCATCTCCTGTACTATGTGTGCAGTCTCTGACCATCTCCTGTACTATGTGTGCAGTCTCTGACCATCTCCTGTACTATGTCTGCAGTCTCTGACCATCTCACAGTTCAATAATCTTGTCCCTTATCCACCTAGCTCTTTCTTTAATATCCAGGATTGGCTTTTTATTTTCAATTCAAATTTTTATTAAGGACATAAAAGCAATACAACTGAAGATTCTTAATTTTTTATTATTATATTATTTGGCGTTTTATTTTTAAGCCAGACCTCAGATAGAAAGTTCTGTGTTCTACCATATAAATTTCCCTTTTCCTTTTTTTATTTGATCCACAAACTGTAAGTGAGAATGACAGCTTTTACCGTGTTACATCATAACAGGCCGCGTCTCACCCACCAGTGCGTAAATCTGAAATATGTCAACATCTGCGGAGAAAAAACTGACATTCCGCAAATACTGCAATTCCTGGAGGAGGAAGTTATAGGCAGAGGGAGACGTATGCGAGGGGTTTAGGTTTCAGCGGCCGTATATTTCATTATGAGGGATGGTTTCCACCATTTCAGCTGTGATATGTAAATCTCAGAAATCGTTTTATTCAGTTATTCTAAACATCCAATGCGATGTGACGGTGGACGGCGCAGTAGGAAGGACGCAGTGATGCGACACTGAGAATAGGTTGTTAATTGTGACCTTTGCGAGAAAGAAAAAAGTTCCTGTACATATTGAGGAGGGAATTTAATGAACTGGTATCTTTAGATGTAAACATCCGGGCTGAAAGGAAACATTCATAAATCTGATATACTGTATTTGCAGATGTATTATATTTATAAGTATTTATTTATAAATGTTATATTTATTAATACACTTTCTTTTTGGTATATGCATTTGATTATTTTATTTGTGAAGCTGACCAAGCTATGGGGCACATAGCCGTTCATTGGTGGAATAGTGGGAGCATAGACCCTGTCAACACTAGAGGAGGAGTGGAACTTTCTCAGGCTTTTACATACACCTATGACCTAAGTTTATTGCCTCTCCCGAGTAGGGGCCGACAGATGAGTTCCGATGAGCTCTGGAATGCAGCATGATGATGTCATCACGCTGCATTCACGAGCTGACTGCATCAGCGGGCACCATTTGTGTGCCGGCCATTATCTTCAATGAAGACGACATGTCCGTTCTCTGGCCGGCCGAGCTGTGGGGTGACAGGGATCTGTTGCCCCATGTGGGCACACACCGATTGGCGGCCAATTTTGCCACCGACTGACGGGCGCGAGCGCACACGCCCACTGGTCAGCGGCAAAATCGGCTGCTTATCAGTGTGTGTATGGCAGGCATAAGGGTCCTCATACACCTTTAGATTTCTCTGTCAGATTTCCTTTAGATCTCCTTTTGTTTTACCAATACCATGTAATATGAGGGACTTTCTAAACCATCAAGTCTACCTGTGTTCAATCGCAGAAGATTCTATACTACATAGTTGTTGGTAGGTCTAAACAACATCTGACAGAGAGATCTAAAGGTGTATGGCCAGCTTAAGAAGTTCCCAGACAAGGACATGTCAGTGGGGGATTGGTGGACAGGTGAGTTCCCAAGCCTTATGCAACACCAATTAGGTTTCGGGGGCCCCAAGTGCAGGACCGAAGAGGGTCGCCAAAGAACACCCAAAGGGCATCTGGGGTTTAGAAAGTCCCTCATATTACATGGTTTGGCCAGATAAACTGCTGACTTTGCTTGGACAATATACACAATGAGTTCAGCCCTGAATTCTGTTTCTTTCCGAGTTCGATAATGATAACAGTACCAAATATATTGTACATAGTTGCCAACTAATCTATCCCGGCACACAAACAAGTCATAAACTATGTGGCCATATCTATCAATAGTGATCATTACAGATGATTGTATATGTACTATGTGGTCACACGACTCGTGTAATTCAGCATTTCATCAATCAATATCCAGTGAATCCACTAATTCACACACCGCCGCCACGTCGTACCTTTCTTGTCTATTTTCGAAGGAAAAACTACAGATCAACAACAAGGCTAACAAGGAAAGCAGCAACCCTTGAACTCAGCGTGATTATTTCCTATCATAGTCTCCGAACAATCAATCACAGTTTGCTTGGAAGAGCAACCTTTACTCTGGGAGGAATAACAATTCCGTGTCCTAGAAGAACACACCGTACCAGCCCTGGACAAAGGAGCCCAACGCATGCCACCCAACTGTGGGGGATGGGAAAGAGGGACGCCAACAGCTAAATCAGGTCCTCTGCAGTACGGACTACAACACATCATCCATCACGAGTGGATTCATAACTAGAACCCCTAATCAGTGTTCACCGACAGTGACAAAAATGAGATGATATGAGATCATACAAAATAAATATCTTAATTATTGGGAGTGTTAAGTCTACCAAAAATACTGGTCAGAACTGGTCAGACTCTTTCAATAGGACTTCCATCATCTGAACATTCAAACGCAGATTTACTCCACTTTTGGGATGTCCTCCAATTGTCATCACTGTGAGGTTACATGACATGGTCATGTGACAACGTCCAAGGCAGTGGTTCCCAAACTTTCCTTGCAGGGCCCCCCTTTTCTAGTTAGGAACATTATCAACACCCCCACCCCCCATTCAAACTACACACAGACACACACATTACATGCACTCTACGTACAGTCTGCAGCTAGTTCCTCCGTGGTTGGCTTCCTGCTTGCCCCTCCCTCAGTACCCTGTGCCCCCCTGGAACACCTCTGCGCCCCCCTAGTTTGGGAACCACAGGTGTGAGGGAATATGATGAACATTATATTATGTCATTGATGAAGGTGGATGTGCAGCCTTGAGAAGCCCAGTGTCTGGGCATGAGATGACGTATAATGTACAATATGGACGTCACTTTGTATAGTAATGTAACCAGAGCCTGATCTGTCTATAGCTGAAATGTAATGACAGTGCTCATTCTGCGTGTATGATACAAGAGTGACAACATAGTGAGAGAGTTCAGGGGCCACACTAGTCCCTCCCGCAGTCCTGACCAATCACCAGCACTCTGCATGATAGAGCCCACCTTCACCTGTAACCCTGACCCCATATTTAAATATATTTAAAGTGACGAAGAAAAGCCGGTTACAT
Organism: Ptychadena robeensis; assembly: GCA_036250615.1. NCBI lineage: Eukaryota > Metazoa > Chordata > Amphibia > Anura > Ptychadenidae > Ptychadena > Ptychadena robeensis. The sequence goes on from CM070032.1 coordinate 12,452,048, forward strand.
CCATTTTTCAGAATCACTTCATTTAGTTAAGACGATGGAGCTGTAATTTTACAGAATAGCCACTAGATGGAGCTGCTTTCATTACATCCCACATGAAGCTGACATCAAAATCCCATAGGACTGGGCACTTGTGACACTTGTGGGAGGGGTGAACCCTAAAATATCGCCTCTCCTGCTGTCAGAAATATATTTTTTGATATTCGAGCAGTGTTTCCCCTAATTATCAGCAGAACTGCCGATAATGAAAAGTGTCCTGTGAGGTGGTAGGTCAGCTCTACTCCAGCTTAAAAGTTGATTAACCTCACTGTAAGGGTTGATTGCTAGTTAAGGCCTAGGGCCCTGGGGCAAGTGTCAAACTCCGGCCCTGGGGCCAGATATTGTCCAAAATGTAATTATATTTGGTCCACAAGAATTTTACATTGTGTTTTAGAAATGAATGGCAAAGACTTGGCTTCTATTGGACATTTGATGTCACCTGTGTTTCAATATTTAAGGAAAACATGTTTAAGTAAAACTGTTCCCAATTGTAGACATTTTTATAATCAATATCAATGTTGGCAACTTTGGTCAAATTTTTTATATTGGTCAACTCTGTGTTTGACGCTTCTGGTCTGGGGGGTGATAGATAGGGCATTATACTCAACTGATCCTTTCCTCCTGATGCCATATGGCTTGTTTCCACTTGTGCGGCTGCCGGCCGCGCGATTGCAGCCGCTTAGATTCGCCCCCACTAAGAACCACATCTTATGCGGTTGTTAGCTGGGGCCATTCACCTCTATGGCCGCGGTCAGTTCTGGGCTGCCGTGGAATAGCACGGACCGCCGCCTAAAAACTTTTTAGGCGGCGGCCGCCCCCCGACCGCCCCTACCCGCGGCCGGGGACTAGCCCATTCAACTACATGGGCGCAGTTTCGTCCCGGTAGTCAACCGCGGTCTTCCGCACAAGTGGAAACAAGCCCATACTCTTCTCTACAGTATAAGGCCATAGAATTTACTCTCCATGGGAATGATTGCAACGGTCACTGGAAAATTGAGTGGAAGATTACTCTGTACTCTGCTTTGATTGCCCAAAGTTTTGAAAAAACTTGGCACAGGCATACTGCTATGAAGGTAAAGAAGCTTTCAGGATGTCTCAGATGTCTTCTCCAGGTTACCAGAGATACACTGCCTGTCCAAAAAAGTTGCCACCTGGATTTAACGAATAGGTACGAGCCTCTTATTGGATAAATCACCTGAATATACTGAATGACCAGGCTATTCCATTAATGGATTGTTTCTTCCCTGATGGCACGGGCATATTCCAAGATGACAAGGATTCATCGGGCTCACATTGTGAGATTCAGGGAGCATGAGACATCATTGTCACATATGAATTGGTCAGAGAGTCTAGACCTTAACCCCATTGAGAATCTGTGGGATGAGCTGGAGAAGGCTTTGTGCAGCAGTCAGACTCTACCATCATCAATGCAAGATCTTGGTGAGCAATATATACAGAAATAAATCTTGTGACATTGCAAAAGCTTATCGAACCAATGCCACAGCGAATGTGTGCCGTAATCAAAGCTAAAGGCAGTCCAATGCAATATTAGAGTATGTGGCCTTTTTTTTTGGGGGGGAGGGGGTTGGCAGTGTATAGACAAAGAGAAATCCCACCAGACCTTTTCTAATAAGTAAAGGAACTTTGAACCCTCCCAATGTTGAAGAAGTACAATATGTTTTCAATGCCCACAGCATTTTTAAAGCATAAGGAAATATGTAATACAGAGATACAACCATGAAAGGTGCCATATAGGTTCATAGAGGATCCGGAAGGTGTACCTGGGTGCAGTGATCACCAGGGGTGGCTATAGGCAGCAGCTTTTGAAAACAAGAACACGTTTAGATAATAAGGGGGTTAAATATTAACCTGCTGATCTATACATTTTCCAGTTGTTCTGTAAATTACACACGGCAAACAAAACTATTTGAACCATTCTACATACCGACCAACATATAGAAGTTAATCATTAACGGAGACCATGAAGGAGAAAACAGTCCTTACTTTAACAACATGATTGACTTAGAACATTAAAGGACAAAAACACATTTCTGAATATATTTGAATAGAAACAAAGAATGCTATTCAACAGGCGGGGAGCCAACATCCCAAAAACAATAGAAAATAAATCACTGGGAGGTTGAACGAGGGTCCATCACCCAATGGGTGGGTAACATGTATCACAGGTAGATATATAAACCAGTATTGACATTTATTAGGTTACAAATAGCAGCAGATTGGGCCATAGGCCCTGAGAGCGATGACAGGCTCCATGCTCAATTTACAAACACAACAAATACAGAGAAACAATAAGAAAAATTATCAAGCCAGATCCGGTATGGTCCAAAGTCTACGTAGAAACAAAGCACCGCTCCCAACCCGACGTACGTTTCGTTTTTTAAGAAAAAACTTCTTCAGGGGTACATGAGGGAGTGCTTCATAATATGAAGCCACATTAAGTTAGTCGGGCCAGGTTGGGTTTAACCACTTAGGGCCAAGTACGCACACCTGCCGGGAAACGATGGATCGAGGGATCACCCTATGTCAGGCAAACGTGTACCATGGAGTACAGGTAGATTCCGTTATCAGGTATAGAGGCCAATGAGTGCTGTCTTTGAGGTAGAAAATGGTAGATATTCGGTACTCAGGTGTCCGCAGGGCAGGCAGGCAAATATATTTGAATAAGAACATATTATCTACAGAAGGATTTATACACTCCTGTGATTCACACATCATGTGCATAGCCACAAGGTGACCCAATATTTAATTACTGCATCTTCTTATGTCCTTTGTTCACTGTTCCATGAAAGAACATGATTATGGTGTGGAAGCCATGTGCTGTGCTTCTATAAGATCAATATATACCCAACTCCAGGTGCAGGAGAACAAATTTAAAGAGACAAGGTCATCCCAAAAAGATCTCTGCAATGGGCCGACTGTCAGCCCTCCGTATCCCCTGGGGGACATGCGGCGCCATCGGGGATATGCTATTGGGGTCCCCGGGCGTCACAGTGGTTCTCCCCCAGAGGGGACACCTGGGTTTGTGGAGGATACCCCTCCGGGGTACCCCGGATCTCCTAGGGGCTCTGCACGCTGCCTGCGTGCAGACGAATGCGCCCGCTGTGTGCGCTCTGCGCATGCCGGACCGAGCTGCATGCGGGCGCGCGCACAGAGTCCGCATTTAAAGACACTACCCCTCCTTTCTCAGCAACTTCTGCAGAGGGGAGGGTAACTCAATTAGTGATTGTCCATAAAAGCTCACACAGCACCAAGTGGTGCTGTTAAATTGCAGTTTATCATGACCTGATTAGATGCGATACCTATTCCCCATTCTGATCGACCTCCCTGCACCGACCCTTGGATTGTTTACCCGATAATAAAACAAACCACAACTATCGAACCTGACTACTAGCATCGTTATAAACGGTTACTCTATTGATTGCTGCCTCCCGACATTTGCGGAATTGACCATCCGACTTGCTCTACCTGTGACATCGCTACGGTTTTTGAACACTCTCCTCTGTTGTTGAACTCTGCATTGGGACAATATTACCATACCGCTCCTCCCAAGGGGACCGACCAATTGGGAACCTGTCCTGCCTGCCGCGGAAACACCACCTCCCCCTCCTGGGACCGGCCATTCCATTAGGAGGGGCTCTGGGTAGAAACCAGCTCACGCTAGATCCTCCCTTGTGGTCGGGTCAATCAACTCCATCCATAACCCAGGGAGAGGCTAACACCGACCACACAAAAAAGTTCCTTGGCCTCTACTTCTTTCTCTTCCGCATTGGTTGCAACACCCAGAACTTTTTGGGTTTAACCATCTGCCTGCACCCCTATGATGGTGTCATTTCAGTGCCGCAGATTGTCAGACCCAAACACCACATCTCTGGAGAACTGAGAATGGCTTACTCCTCCAGGTGCACCAACACCAGCCATTTTCCCTTGGCAGATGAAGCAACAAATAGTCAAGGTAGGTAGTAGGGGCAAAAGTGTTACCCAAACTTTCCCTTGCCGGGCCCCCTTTTTCTATTTAAGAACATGGTTGAAGCCCCTCTATGTGCAACACACAGGTTAAGAATGAAGACCAGCTCCCCCGCTGGAATACCTTTGTGCCTCCAGTTTGGGAAAACCACTGAGTTAGTTATAAACACTAGGGCCTCCAACTATGTGTGTTGGCAATCCGCTGTGATGTCAGCTCAAGCCTCTGTTACTGTGATGCAATGGGCTTCGCTACATTAAGCTTGACAGAGCAGGGACTGATGGATTGGGAGCTCTACGGCCCCGTGGAGACAAAGCCCTGTCAAAGCCAATTTGTTGCTGCACACAGGGATTAACGAATAGTGGAGCCCTAGCTTAGTTTTGTGTCAGCAAAGTCATGTGGCCATGTAAAAGGGTCACTTATAGGTTGCAGAGTCACATTGTCAAAGTTGATTTGCTGAGGGGTTCATGCGGCCCACGATAAAGTTTTCCCTCTTGATTATAAAATTAATGATATGCATAGGTGGTATCCGCACTTAAAAAAAAGAAGATGGGTGACATTTCCACTATAGAGGGGGGTGACAACCAAAACGTTTTCCATCTGCCAGTGTGGTTTTTTTTTGTTCACATGGCTTAAAGACTTGCTTCAAGTGGCAGTAAGAGGACTCCCATCTCCCTCAGAACCACCGCTGCAAATGTCCTTGTGAAAGTTCTGGCAAAAGTTTTGGCTTGAACCCCCCCCCCCCCCCCGCCACCGTGAAAAAAAAGGTACTGGTCAGGGTTTGCAACCATGCTTGTGGCGCTGTCTTTGCTGCTTCACCAGTGTAGATTAATCCTCTACTATCAGGATGTCAGCTAAAGGTGAGAAGTGCTTGGGAACCTTCTCACTGTATTTCCCTATACCACACATATGGGAAAGGTTGGTTCTTCTGGTGAAATGTGTTTTGACGCTGGAAGAAAACTGCAAGTCTCAGCATGCCTAGGAGCAGTCTTCATTACTGTGGAGTGAATCGCCAATGCTTTAAAATAATTGGCCACAGCATGTATGAAAGGAACAATCTACCCATGTATTGTTCATTTGCTTTAATGTTCAAGTTAATTAACAGTTGAAAGAACGTCACCCATCTGCCACCAGAACCCTCAGCATTTAGTCGAGGCAAGGGTTTTGCTTCCTTATAATCAGAACCTTCAGCAAAAACCAGAGCACTCTAGCTATAGAGCGAGACTTACCAAATCTTACATCTGAGCATTACGATGAAGAACTCACTGCTATGAAGATTTTAAGATTTTTTTGGTTTTCATGATGATAATTTTCTTAGCTGGTCTTCTATAATGTGCGTGGTCTCACATACATTTATATTCCATTAAATTCCACAATGTACTTGGCCATATATGTGTTATCATTATGAAATTTTTTGACCATGGCATCTTGCCCAGACGCGGGGGCAAACTATAAGCTTGTTTCTATTCTTTTGGACCCCTCCGCTAATGCATAGCTTATCGGGGGGTCCCAACGTACAGATATACTTACCTGCTCGCGGGCGGACTGTCTGGTTTATTGCGCTGATGGCCGATCCGCGGTGTCAGTCTGAACGAGTACGTTCAGCCGTTAAACGGGCTAAGATCGAGTACGTTCAGCTTTACCAAAAACACGGCGGATGTGTGTAACAGACCATCCGCCGTGCAGTCTGAGCCTGTGAGATACGTCGGGACCCCTCTAGCGTATACACTTAGCGTAGGGGTCCCGGCGTACAATGGGGAAAACAAGCCCTAAGGCCCATTGCTTTTTCATCTGGCCAAGTGGAGATAATGCCTATAGTATATTGTTTGCCCATGGCAGCAATAGAAAGTTTATGTTTACTATCCAAAGCTTCTTTTTTAATATATTTACTAACTTTTTTAATCTCCCTGGCAGTGTGATAATTACTTTTTATTTATTTATTTTTGTCATTTGTTTAAATATCCTACCCAGGCTGGGAGGACTTGGGACCGGTGGCCCTAAAGGTAGCTATACACAACACGTTTTTCACCTGCTTCAACCAATCGGCAGGCAGTCGGTCAGTCGAAAATTGGGTGGGATCGACTAGGAATCTCCCTCATGTCGGATTGTATGGTGATGCAACATGCCAGTAAATTCCCTGCCGATCAGCAGAGGGGCAAGCCTCAGCGGGATGATGTCATCCCACTGCAGCTGATCTATCGAGGGAGAATTGCCTCATCTATGGCTACCTTTACAGGTTCTTTGTCTGGCCCATCTGTCAAATTTAAAAACCCATCGTGGGCCACAAGTCAAAAAGCATGCCCACCCCTGTCCAAGCCGCTATGGGTGGACGCAGTAGACTTCCACTGGTGTCCAATCATCTCATCAGTTGTCTTTCTAACCTGATAACCCGAGACACAACCACTAATAGGTTATGTTGAAATAACCAAGCAACAACATTGTTGTAATGATTCCAGCAGTCATTACATTTAATTAAAATCCTTTCACTTATATACAGTATGCCGAGTGGTGGAACACATATCAGAACACGCATCAGAAGACGTCTCCGGAAAAAAGGACAGCTGGGTTGCAAGGGCCAAGAGAGGCGGCGCAGGTCTTCTGAGGGTCTAAATAACAATCGCATTAAATGACTCGGAAGACACACTCGTCTGACCTTTGGTTGACCACAACTGGAGTGGAAGCCACAGGGAAGGAACTGATGAGGGAGCCGAGGGATGGCAGCATCAAGATACATTAAGAGAAGAGGTTGTGTATTGATGCCGAGAGCAGGAAATGGCCATTGTGCGAATCAATAAAGATTCCAGAATACCCATTACACGTCTGTATAGTATGACACAGAACACATGTACTGATGTACTTTGATGGGACACTTATTTCTACAAAGGAGAGGAATACTTAGAGTAGGCATTCTGCTTCTTCATAATGTCAGTAGATGTTTACAGTAAATCCATCAGAATGAGAATATGGGAGTGGCCACTGGTGACTTATTTAAAAGTCACCATTTGTGGATAGTGAGTGAGTTGGTGACACCACCTTTTAGCACTTTCCTGAGAAATGTATTAACCCAGGACCCACTTACATTTCCCCTCACTTCCTGTTCAGCTCACATCATTCCCCGGACAGGAAGTGAGTGTTAAAGTAGGGAAACAAGTAGGGAACAACCATCTCCCATTCTTTTCAACACTCGAAGGCGTTCGACCTCCAAGACCCCCAAGGGTGTCCCGACTCACAGGTTAAGAACCACTGTTCTAGACCTTTCAATCACGTCACTCTCTTTCTATTATTGGTATCCTCAATGTATATGGCGCACACCTTTTCCAGTAAAAGTAAAACATCTGATGGCATAGACAGGAAACTAGTGATGATCACGAATATTCGGATTCCGAATATTAATTGCGAATATCTGCAATTCGGAAATTCGCAAAGATGGTGAATATATTGCCGAATATTCGCAATTCCGGATATTCTGTATTTTTTTTCCATTACACACGCCTCTCAATGCAAGTGGACGAATGGGAAGGCTGCAACAAGAGCTTAGCAACACTCCCTGCCACCATCAACAGTTTTTAAATCCAATATTGGGGTGATGCGAATATTCGGAATATTGCGAAAATCTGCACTTTTGAAAATTCGCGAAAATCACTTAGATGGCGTCCAAAATTCAATTTTTTTTTCAACGCGCTCCTTAATGCAAGTTAAACATATATTCGCAAATATATAAAATACGCGAAATCCGCAAAAAACTGCCGATATTCGCACTAAGAAGACTAAGCCGAATGCGAATATTTTCCGAATGTTTTCCCAAAAATTCGCGGCATGCCGCGAATACGAATGTTGCCTATGCCGCTCATCACTACAGGAAACATATACATGGAGATATATAGAAATACCTTCCCGTGATAGTAAATAATTCATTGTTGTGCGGCCTTATCTGTCAACACACTTCTCTCGTTGCTCTACCAGGAATATGTCCCGATCTACTGACAGGATCAGTAAGATCATCTCTGCGACTTGACGGGCAGCTGACACATTGCGGACACATTACAGATACAGCTATACATACACCATAGAGGGGAACTCCGGCCTCACATTTAGTCTTGTTCAGTTGTGAGATTCTCATTAAAGATGTAGCATGTCAGACAGATCCCACTTCATTTGCTGGCCGAGGGACTTTCCCTTTTACTTTCTACTTAGACCAGTGGTTCTCAACCTTTTTAGATCCACAATTCCGGAAGGGATGTTGCAGTGTCACTTCCTGTATTTGGAATGCAGAAGTGTCAGTGTGGAGTGTCAATTCCGGAGAAGCACTCCACGATATCACTTCCAGCAGGGTCAGGTGAGTAACATATCCCCCTACCTCCTATTTTCCCACCCCATTTGTGCAAATTATGTGCGGGTGGGAAGTTAGGACAGTGGGTAACGCTCCATCCCTCCTTAGTTAGGCAGAAGGGGGTGTTACTCCCCTTCCTAACTTTCTACTCTGCTTGTTAGTAGCAGCACTGATGACCCCAGGGGGTCCCGACCATAGCTGTCAACTTAAAAAACGGGGGACATAAAAAAGTGACGTCAGTGACGTCACTTCCGGCATGTGGATTGTGGGTTTCCGTGTTCCAAGCTTACCTCTCAGCTGCTTTAGCAGGGAGAGAGCCTTACTGTCCCACCCCACTTGTGCTCATAATGTGCGGGGTGGGACACAAGCAGGGAGAGTAATGCCCTCTCAGTGCTAAATTAGCACAATTTCAAGAATCTGGGAAAAACCTGTGATTTTTTGAATTTGGGATTTGGTCTGGAAAGCCACATAAAAATTTTACTTTCCTGGCCAAACGGGAGGGTTAACAGGTACGCTCCTGACCCACAGGTTGAGAACCACTGACTTAGACTGTCCCTTACGTACTAATTTCAGTCTTGAAGACATTATACAGTATATGCACATTACCTAGGGCAACCTACATACAAATATAGTCTGCTACTCTAGGCATGTCCAAGGGGCCAAATGTGGCCCGTGTTCAACTTTCCACTGGCCATAATATCAATGATATGCAGAGGGGTGACACCATTTCTTTTCCAGACTGATACTACAGTATGTAAGCAGCATTTATAGGAAGAGATGTTATTATTTCCACTGGGTCTGGTCGAGTAATTATCTTACGTATACAGGAGGCCCCAATTCTTACTAGACAGCAGCTACTGGAAAAATAAATGGAAAGATTAGATTTCTTTCAATGCTCCCTATAGCTCACTCTGGGAGGCATCCTCCACCTCCCCTACTCTCATGTCTCCACTTATTTACTTTTACTACAGTGATACATTATATGATTCATTAAGTGGTGTAGGGCAAAAAAACAGGTTCATATTAACCCCCTTCATCCTTATATAGTACATAAGTGTAAAAGTATATATCACTGTCAACCCTTCCAATATACATCTTGACATCTGACCATATAGTTCTTACAACAGGCAAAGAGGTTGGAGAGATATCCATTGTTGGGAACTTTTACATTTTTTTCATATATTTAAGAAAACAAATAAGGTAAATGGGTCTGTCAAATTAATAATAATTGTAATAATATGCATAATAATTGATAATTTCATGAATGGCACTAGAAGGGCCCATAATAGGTAGAAAAGCATGAAACAACAACAAAAAATCTACTTCTAAGGAGTAATTATAGAAGATGCCTCGCAGCCCCTCCTGTCTGCCTGGGTACCAAGGTACCCCCCAGAACTCACCGTAAAGGTAGACGAGTAAATCTCTAATCTCGGCTCTTCATTAAACTGAATGGAACATACTTCCCATAGAAAACCATTATAAATGACCCCAGTGGCCACTCATGATATTGCACCAGGAGTTAACCCAACCAGAGACGCCTTGCAGATAAATATGGAGTCTCTCATACAATTCCAGGCAACGGCAGGAACATATATTTTTTTGGGATAGTGGAGTGCTATGCCGCCATCATACCAGCTCAGAGGCAAGTCAAACTGTCATTTTACATATGTGTTTTCTAGATTTTGAGTAAACATCCTCTTTGAGGACCAATTGTGTCCTACCACCACTGAACTAAGCAATGGCTCTTGGACTGGCCCAAAGATGTCACATGGATTGCACAACATGGTTCACCATCCATGGAGGTATCCCAGATTTCCTTGCACTGCTGTGAAGAAGACTAAATAACCAGAAACTTCTGGATAAAGTACCATATTTTCCAGCGTATAAGATGACTGTTGAACACAGGAAAATGTGTGCAAAAGTCAGGGGTTGTCTTATACGCCAGGTGCCGCCGTCGGAGGGGCTTAGTGGACACTCCCGTCCCTGGCCGACCATCTACGGGATCATGTAGGTCTGCTCCCCGAATCCTTGCTCCCTGCACTGCGTGCTGGCCAACAGGAGCCAGAGGGAGAGGTCCTCAGCATCCCTCTCTCCACCCTCCTTCTCCTCCCCGATATCTGTGAAAGTAGCTGGCTGCTATTGACAGCAAGTGTGCTTACTAGCGACATTGTGGCTGACATTGGTATTGCAGGGAGATTGAGATTAAAGCTATTTTATTGTCAAATGTATAAAATTTATGTCCCATGGATAACCGCAGGGAAATAACTATGAATAACTATGAAAGGTTGTAGATAGGGGTGTCAAATTGGGTATGTAAATTACTAATAAGAGGCATAGTCTTATTGGAAAAGTCGTCTTATACGCTGGAAAATACGGTTCTTTTTTTTGTTAGAATATTACTCTACTGCACAGCATATGAAGATGTTAAAAATCAATTTTGTATTTATTGATTTTTCAACCAAATCCAACCCTGTTATTTCCAGGTTGCTAATCATTTTGCATACACAAGATATTCCAACACAATGCATTCATTCATTTGGGAATTATGATGGATGGTTATGGCAATAGAAGTTGTAGACTAGCATGATGCGCAGGGTCATGGGCTTCTGACAATTACAAACATATGGTGGAGAGCGGCTACTAATATTTCATCAGTGTTTGTGGAGATTTCGATCGTTGTCTGGAAACCAGTAATCCAGAAAGTTCCAAAACACCATTAACATTGATGTAAGTAACGGCTTCTATCTCTCGGTGATGCTATACACAACTGCAGTCCCTGCCAGGGATATCATAAAGCCTAAACTTTGTAGTTTATTTATCAATTAAGAGGAATGCTAACCAATTAAGTAACAGAAATTGGACTTTAAACGGATTTAAACAAAACATAAAAGAATAAATATACACATTACTTACCCTGCCCATCCGGAGGTCCCATGCGTGCACAACTCTGGCGTCACCGGATGCTTTATGCTGGAAAAAGGCGACGCTCCCTCCATTACATAGGGGTCTATGGCGCTGCCTACCACCGCCCCCTTTGCGTCACCAATGACCGGCAGACCCGTAAGTATCGGTGTACATGCTGATGCACAGAATCGGCCAAACGCCCAGAATGTTAAGAAAGCCTGGACGTCTATAGGCATTATCTCCATTTATTGTATGGAACCACCGGAGTGGTCCTCTCCGATAGAATACAAAGTGATTGGAAGGTATACATCACTGCTATGTAGTTCTGGGTCCTCCCTGATAGAATACATCCCTCCTCCCCCATTCCCCCCCAGCCACATGAAACCAAACGCCCATAACACTCTGCCTCATACGTAACAGTAATAAGAGCCCCTAGACATTTACACTCTCCACTTCGGGCATGACACTTGCCACCCAACCACGGCTCACTTGGGGAAATTTTAGAGTGGAAGATTTACTCTGTACTCATGCGTTTGGATTGACTCTCAAGTTTTGAAAAATTGGCACAGTGCATACTGCTATAATGAAGTAAAGAGCTTTCAGATGTTTCTCCAGTATGTCTTTCTTCCAGGTTACCATTACGATACCCTGCCCTTGTCCAAAAAAAAGTTGCCATCCAGTCTTCTTTCTGGAGTATCGAATATGTAGCTTCGCCTCTTTAGTGGATAATCACCATTAATATCTGAATGAACCCAGCTATCTCCATTCCAATGGACCCCTGCTCTCTTCTCTCAATTCCAGCCTCTCATTGCAACGGCATCTCGCCAGACATCAACCAAGGATTCATCTCATCGGCCCCGCCCCCCCCCCCCCCCCTCCCACACACGTGTGAGATCTCCTTGGGAGCGCCTCGACCCCATCATTGCTACACACTACTACAATTGGCTCTCAGAGAGTCTAGCACCTATAACCACCAGCTGAGCCAACTCCTCTGTGGGCATGAAGCTGCGGAGAAGGCTTCTCTCGCTCTCAGTCACCGCCTCCAGACTCCTACCCATCCACATCCAAGATGCAACGAGCTTGGTTACGCAATCCCCTATACGAAATAAATCCTTGTGACCACCCACTATGCCCAACAGCCCTTATCGCGCCAACCAATGCCACAGCACCCCACCCACCCAGCGCAACAATGTATGCCCGTAATCAAAGCTACAAGGGCACAGCCATCCAATGCCAATACTAGAGCCCTATCTGTCCCGTCCCCGCCCCCCTCTCCTTTTTTTGGGGGTACGCGGTAGGGGGGGGTCCATTCGCCACAATCTCCCGTACTAACGAGACCACACCAGAGAAATCCCCCCCATCCCCGCAACCCCTTTTCTAAATAATTACACAGGAACTCACTTGAACACCCCTCCAACCAACTGCTATTACAAAGCTCACCCCTCATCTTCGCCTAAACCTCTTTCACAACATGCCCACCACTTTTTTATTTGCATTTTTAAAGCATAAGGACAACTATGTAATACACAGATCACACAACCACATGAACAGGCTCGCGCCCATACCCACGGTTTCATAGAGGCTCCGGAAGGCCCGCGTACCCTCGGAGCTATTCCACCTTCGACTCACCAACGCGGTGGCGATAGCGGCGCGCAGCAGCTCTTTGCACCCAACAACGAACCCCACCCCAACCCCACCCCAGACACGTCCCTAGACCATACACTAAGCCCGTGGTCACCACAACTACTTCACACCCCTCCTTCATCTACTACCCCCTTCCTCACCAGTCATGCTTGCTGTACCCAAACTTACCCCACGGCCAAACACAAACCTCACTGTCTGAACCACTGTCTACATACCCGACCCCCCCCATATAGAGCTTCACAATCCACATACCGGAGACGCATCAAGGCGAAAACACGGTCCCTTACATTAACAAACCCACCACCACCTGAACCCTTCGACTCTAGACCCACAATCTAAATGACACAAACACACAATTTCCTGACCACCTATATTTGACACACTCAGAACACCACAGCAGGCTATCTCAACATGCCCGCCGCGCCGCCAACCCCCCGACTCCCAAAACAATATAAAATAAATCTACTTGGTAAGGTTGAACGAGGGTCCTCACCAATTTGGTGGGTAACAATATCGCGATACTCCCCGGTCCCATACTAATAAACCCCCCAGTATACTGACACTTTCATTCACGGCATTACCACACACACTAGCCAGCCAGAATTATGCACGCGTGACGCCATACTGCATCACCCTCGACCCGCACACGCCGGTCGCCAGGCCTCCATGCGCTCAACTTGTACAAACATCACAACAATACCGAGAACCAATAAGAAAACTTACATCAAGTCCAGCATCCAGTCTAGTAGTCGTGTCCACGACCAGTCTACGTCGGCACAACAAAGCCACCCCCGCTCCCAAACCCCGACCGCATACTCACTTCCGATCTCACTTAACACCCGAAAACCTATCTTACGCCCGGGTAGCAACCATGCAGGGAGTGCTCTCCGAAGATGCAAGCCCCCCACCATTAAGCTCTAGCTCCCCGCCCCACTTGGCCAGGTTGGGTTTTACCACTTATGTCGCCAAGTACGCACACCTCCCCGGTACAACGACTGAGACCGCCGGGATCCACCTATGCTCCAGGCACAACCCCGTGATACCCCCCGGAATACCAGGAGACTCTCCCCCGTTATCAGCGTATACGCGCCAACTCTGTGCTCGCCTCGTCTGACGGTGAAAAATGGATGTATACCTCTCGGACTACTCCACCCCCGTCGTCCCCCGCAGGGCAGGAAATGCAAATATATTTGAATAAGAACATATAATCTACAGAAGGTTTTATACACTCCCTGTGATTCACACGATCATGTGCATACCACAAGGTGGACCCATATTTAATTACTGCATCTTCTATGTCCTTTGTTCACTGTTCCACCAGGAAAGAAACAGGATTTGGTGTGGAAGGCCATGTGCTGTGCCGTTTCTAAAATCATTATACCACCAACTGCTCCAGGTGCAGGAGAACAAATTTTAAAGAGACAAATGTCAGTCCCAAAAGATCTCTTGTCAATGGGCTACTGGTAGGCCCTCCTTCCCCGGGGGACATATGCGGGCGGTCCATCCGGGTCCCCAGTATGGCTAGATGGTGGGTCCCTCGGGGCCTTCACAGTGTTCTCCCCCCAGGGAGGGGACTACCCTTTGTGTTGTGGGGATACCCTTCCATGTGTACCCCGTATCTTCCTAGGGGCTCTGCACGCTTGCCTGCGTTCAGAGCAATGGCGCCCGCTGTGTTGTGCGCTTCTTGCTCATGGCGCCTACCCGGAGCTGCTAGCTGTCGGGCGGTGCGCACAATGATTCCGACTCATTTAAAGACACATAAACCCGCTCCTTTCTTCAAGGCCTATCCTCAGAGGGAGGGTACTCATTATTGATTGTCCATAAAAGCTTCAGCACAGCACCAAGTAGGTGCTGTTAATTGCAGTTTAATCAGTGACCTTGAGTTATATGCTATACCTATTCCCCATTCTGATCGACCTCCCGTGCCACCGACCCTGTGGATGTGTTTTACCGACCCACCCGATTAACCGACCCTACCGTCCGGAACCCTGACTTCTAGCTCGTTATAAAACAATACGGTTACTCTAATTGATTGCTGCTGCTGCCCCGACCTTTGCTGATTGACCATCCCGACTCTGCTCCTCACCCTTGTGACAAACGGCTACGGTTTTTGCGCGTACCCTACTCTCTGGTTTGATACCTCTCATTGGGGACAGTTTAACCCATACCGCCCTCCCTCCCAAGGGTGTGACTCGACCATCTGGGGAGACCTGTCCGCCTCTGCCGCGGAAACAACACACGTGCCGCCGCGTGTTGCCCCCTCCTTGTGCCCAGAAGTCTTCCCTCTCGCCATTAGGGGGGCTCTGGTAAAAGACCAGTCTCCACTGACTAGACTCCTCC
>CM070032.1:12510050-12524383 GCA_036250615.1 Ptychadena robeensis
GCTTTAGTTTTATTTTCTCTAAATTTTTTGTTGGTGACAGGTTTTCTTTGATGTATTGTTTATTTACTATCACAAATTCAAAAGGGTGTGCAGGTAAAAATGGTTATCTTCACTTGCTTCGTGCTTGTTCCACGTTAGTCAGACTTCCAGACAACAAACACGCACAGAATGAGATCAGCAGCATCAGGCTCTGTATTTCTATAAGCACGTGTTTCCTTTAATACACGAATGTTGTTTCCGTGCCCTTTCTCTATACAGAAAAAAAAAATCGATCTTTACGTCGGCTGCATTGCCTTGGACAATGTAATTGTGTTAATCAGTCATTGCTAATGTCTTGCAGACCTTCCTGTTCTTCCAGATGAAGAGGCCGGGACTAGAAAAGACTGCATTGTAACGCTGAATGAACCGTGTTTACACTCTACCCCCGACGCCTGAGAATACTCTGATCTGTGGTTTACTGGCTCCTATTCATCTACAGAACCTACGGAATCATCAGACATGTCAACATAACCTGTTTAAACGTTAGATTAGACCAGTGGATCCCAAACTGGGGGGTGCAAAGGTATTACAGGGGGGCACTGGTCCTCATTCTTAACCTGTGTTTGAATAGGGAGGGGAGGCTCGATAATGCCCCATAGAAAAGGGGGGCCCTGCAAGGAAAATTTAGGAACCACTGGATTAGACAATATATGGTAAACCCAATAAATATCTAAAGTACACAAGTTGTACCCTATGTGGAATTTATGGAATGGAATGGAATTTAAAATTGGAATGGTCCATGTTCCATCCAATGGAAATGAGTGATGGAGCAGAGTTCAGGGATCTCAATGAATCAAATAAGAATATTGATTGCATTGGTTGGCGGCAGATCTGTTTGGGGGTTCTTGGCCTACTACATTTGGCTTTGGAGCAGAATTAAGGTGGGTTTACATGTGTAGATTTCTTCTTCAATCAACTGCCAATTCGATTTTTTGTTGGATGACTTTGTCGAACATCGTTCATTCATTTATGGAATGTAACATTAGATTTTATGTTCGTCCATCCCGATATCGAATGAAAATACATTTGAAATTACAATGACAGATAAAAATTTACCAACATGTTCAATGACCTTTGTGTCCATGCTCTAAATCAACCTTTTTAGATCCACTACACCGGAAGTGACATGTCAGTTTCTGTGTTTGGGACAGGGAAGTGCCGGTGTGGAGTGTCACTTACGCACTCTGAATAACGTAAGTGACACTCTGCAATGTCACATCCAGTGTAGATATGGGCCAGATCGATGGCCGATTTGACCGCCGTGTGTGCTCACGGCCATCTATCAGGCCCATATCATATCTGGCCATCCCTGTTTTCGAGCGGGACCAATCAATCGAACGGCTCCAATATCGAACCATGTGTTTCCAGCTTAAGTGTAATGTCCCCTCCTATTGTCCCACTCAGCTTGTGCACATGATGTGCGGGGTGGGAAGTTAGGAGGGGAGAGTAACACTACAGGTTAGGATGGAGGGGGTGTTACTCTGCCTCCTTACTGACACCTCTGAAATGGTTGTTAGACCCCTGAGGGGGGTGCTTAGAATCAGTTGCCATGGAGGACCCAGAGAGAAGTAAAGGCTTCCCATTTTCACCCCTTTACACTGTTTTACTCTTTTACAGAAGTATCTCTTTAAATCCTAATGTGGGTTTGCAAAGCATATTAAAATCCGTCTATACAATCTCACGTAATTAAACTGAACTCCAAGAAGCATCGCCACATTCCAGAGTGCTAGACCCACACTTAAAGGGATACATGCTTGTTTAATGCACCAGAAGTTCAGGTTCAGAACACCAGAAGTTCACCTTTGCATGAATGGCACCAGCAGTGCCAATAATAGGGAGGAATGCATTAAAAAAACTTACCTGTAAGGAGTTATTTAAGAAGGTCTCTCGAAGCCCCCTTCTCTCTCAGGCTATAATGACACATGCTGCGGAACACAGCAAGAGTCCGACAAATGAAAAACCAGTGACAGCCAGGAAAGTACCTGATCTTAGCTCTCTATTGAAATGTACAAATATGTAAATGCACCCTGGGTTAACCCCCAGAGGCCTGGCAGATAAGGATGTAATTTTTCATATGATTCCAGGGAACAACAGGTAATTTTTTTTAGGATTTTTGAGGGCCTTGCTACTATCATACCAGCTCAGAGGCAAGCCAAACTTCAATTTTACATATATATTTTTTAGATATTCAATATACATGCAATTTATGTCTAGAGTAGGGGGTGTAAATCTCAGCCCTGGGGG
Organism: Ptychadena robeensis; assembly: GCA_036250615.1. Taxonomy (NCBI): domain Eukaryota; kingdom Metazoa; phylum Chordata; class Amphibia; order Anura; family Ptychadenidae; genus Ptychadena; species Ptychadena robeensis. Next base: position 12,512,334 of record CM070032.1, read on the forward strand.
CCAAATCTGTCCATTACTGTATTTTTCGGACTATAAGATGCACCGGACCATAAGACGCACCCAGTTTTTAGGGCAGAAAATCCAAAAAAAAAGATTTAATACGTTTTCACATCAATTGGGATAATGCAATGAATTTAATGGATGCAATATTCAATTCAGCCACAGGTGTCACTAGCAGCAGTACACTCTCAGCACAACATGTCACACTACACTGATCTGTTCAGTGTTCTGTGGATTTCGGCATCCCCTGCACCCCGGCCGAGCCATCCATAGCCCAACTGAATACAGCGCACAGCTCTCCTCTGTGTTCTCCTTGGTGGGGATGCAGGGGATGCGGCATTTAGATGGAAGAGCCGAACATCGCAAATGACAGCTGCCGCAGCTCTGCTCCTCAGCTCAGGTGGTCGCACATTCAGACCATAAGACGCAGGCACTCCCCCCCCCCCCCAATTTTGGGGGTGAAAAAGTGCATCTTATGGTCCGAAAAATACGGTATATTTGGCCTGTATTTTTAAATTATATTTAAGAAATGAATGGCACAGATGTGTCTTTTATTGGACATTTGATGTCACATGTGTTATAGTATAAGGTTATGTTTATATGGCATTTAGGCATGCGCCGATACCCCCTGCGTTAATCGCATGCCTTGATGAACATCGCATACATATAGATGTTTCAGCAGATGAGCTTTTCTTCTTTCTGATTCAATGTTTAAGCAAAACGTAAGTTCATTTAACAACTGAACTTCCTCAATTGTAGAAATTTTTTCCATAAATATCAAGGTTGGCCCATGACTTTGTCCAAGGTTTTAATTTCAGCCCCACTGTGTACATGATATAGAGGGACCATAAGATGAGTTTACCTACCGTATTTTTCGGACCATTAGACACACCCAGTTTTTAGGGCAGGAAAACCAGAAAAAAAAGATTTAATACGTTTTCACATCAATTGGGTTAATTCAATGAATGCAATATTTAATCCAGCCAGTAGATGTCACTAGTAGCAGTACACTCTCAGCAGAACACATCATACTTCACACTGATCTACAGGAGGAAGGGGGGGGGGGGGCTGTCTCCTTCTCTCCTCTGCTCTCAGTCTCTGCCGATGTTACAGTTACTGTGTCCGTGGGAGCTGCAGAGTGATTGCAGTTCCCAGGGACACGGAGAGAGAGATATAGATGATGATCTATATCTCTCTCTTCATTGCTTATGGCAGCTTTGAGCTCTGCTGGCATAGGCAAATACACAATTCAGATGGGAGAGCCGGACACCGGCTGGCATCTCTCAACTGACAACTCCTCAGTTGAGAGATAATAAGTGCGTCTTATGGTCCGAAAAATAGGGTACTTTAGCCTTTTACTTTGGTGACCTTGTGGCATAGGCCCCACGTGAGGGGACTGAGGGGACAAGGTGCAAGCTAAAAAAAAATTCTATTCATTTGAACACTTGTGGTGAGCAACAACCTATTTTGGCAAAGGACACCAGATACAATCCACAAGAGTTATATCATCAGTAGAGATGGTCGAATTTTCTTTTAAAAAATTCAAATTTGAGTTAATCTCAAAGCCCCTGAACATGGTATCATCACCAAACTTACAAGGGATGTAGTGAAGGGTTGGGGGTACACTACATAAATTAAGATCAAATTCAAGTGCAAATTTCAAAAATCAGATTTTCGACGATTTTGAACTTAATTTATGCAAAAACTACATGTGCTAGAGCAAAACTTTTTTTTTCAAATGTCCCCACAACCCTTCTCTACATCTCCAGCAATTTTGGTGATGATATCATTTTCAGAGGCTTTGCAATCAGCCCACAAAGTCAGCAAGTCGAAACATTCGACCATCTCTAATCATCAGTGGCCATACAATAAATAAAGAGGTGTGCTATGGGAAGGGTGAATCTTAAATTAACTTTTTCATTCTTTTATTATATTTTTTAGATTCTTATGAAAATTCACTATCCTTACATGTATAAAGGGGAACACTCAAATAAAATTAATTAAGGACAGGCGATGGCTTCAAAAAATGTAGCTGTCACAAGTGAACACCTACATTACCTTTATACCAGATTATAGCACCATATACCAGATTCTTCAATAGAGATGGTTGAATTCTTCGACTTGCTAACTTTGTGAGCTGATTGCATAGCCCATGAACATGGTATCATCACCAAACTTGCTGGAGATGTAGAGAAGGGTTGTGGGAACATTTGAAAAAAAGAAGTGTTGCTTTAGCACATGTATTTTTTGCATAAATTAAGTTCAAAGTTAAAGTCGAAATTCCGATTTTCGAAATTTTTACTTGACTTTGAACTTAATTTGTGCAAAAACTATTTGTATTAGAGACATACTTTCTTTTTTGGAGTATACCCCAACCCTTCTCTATATCTCCAGCAAGTTTGGTGATGATACCATGTTCAGGGGCTTTGCAATTAACTCGAAATCGGCGAAATGGTCGAATTTTTTTTTAAAAAATCGACCATCTCTATTCTTCAACCACGATTAATTGAAAAACATCATTTAGATCTAAGAATCTGTAACTTCACAGAAGGAACATCAAGGACCTCACTGACCATCCTGGATGATGCCAATACTATTCCTGAAGCCTACAAGCAGTTTTTACCTGACTGCTGGGGAATAAAGAGCAAATCTCAGTTGGCTAATGAGCAGACCTGTGATAGGCTATGTCCACAGTATAATGACCTCCCACCTAACATGTATAGATCTCTTTTACTAAACACAATTATCCTCTGCCATCTGCTTGGCCTTACAAACTCTTAATGAGGTTGGGAAAAGGTTTCACTAATAATGACAGGATGAGAGGAGGCCATGTTGTTTTCCATGAGGATTCTAGGAAGCTGCACACACTTCCTTAATAAAACAGTTATTTTGGGTATATACCGTAGCCTCTGTCATCTGCATTTACAACATCCTGTAAAGTTCCCTTCATATTGCATAGTATTTAGTCTCTTAGAAATGTACTACTCCACATTCAAAGGTGAAGAAGGAAATGTAAAAAACAGTCACTACTGTCTGTATACCACACCCCAATCATAAAACATTGTAAATATTGGTTGGAATAAACACAACCAGGGCAATGAGGGAGGTGGCTATTCCCCCGGGACTTTAATGGCACTTCAGCCCCCCTGAGGGGTGAAACGCGTGGAAAACAGATTGAATACCGATCACATGTTGAATATTGAAGCGTACTTGATTATGTATATATATTAAGTGTTCCTTTTGGAATGTTAATTATATATTGGACCATTGAAGATTTTGATTGTGTATATGTGTTTTTTTTATCTGGATCCTAATAAAGGTATAATTTTATTAACCTCCTGAGTGCACCGCCCATATCACGCCGTTGTACGGGCGATCGAGGCAGTGTACAGAGTACACTGCCTGTCGTTTCCGGCATCTCGCCAGAGCTCTACACGCAGCTGTTGTCATTACTGACAACAGCTACGTGTGAGAGAAAGCCGGCGCTCCTCCATTAACATGGAGGTCTATGGCGCCAACCTGGAAATGCAGCGATGTAGACAATCACTGCAGCTTTCCGGGGAGGCATAGGGTCTCCCCGCTGCCGGCTTCCTGTGCGGTTGAGAGGACCCTGTTCACCAACTGCCTGAAGTTCTGGGGGAATAGTCACCCCATTGCCCTGGTTTACAATGTATACCATACTTGATGACTTACTACCATCACTCTCCATATATGTTTTCAGCACGTTCTACTAAACCAAACCAGTCTGAAACTTTGGACAACCCTGGCACATTAGGAATTGATTGAATCTACACCTAACAATAAAATTGCCAGGCATGTTATATTAGCCTCCATGTTTTCCGACACCCGGCCATCTTTCACAACACCGGGTACTCATCAAAAGGGAATTGATTGCGGTAAATGCTGTGATTGATCGCGGGTAGATTGCACGGAAATCTACCCATGTATGCCCAGGTTTAAGACTCTCTAAGCTTTACAGTTGCCTTTCTAAAGCCTCCCATCCACCTAAAGATCACTCCATACAATGTCCATTAGATCTGCCAACAAGTATGTAGTGCCGGGTCCTTCCTGATAGAATACATAGTGATTGGAAGGTATATATCACTGCTATGTAGTGCCGGGTCCTCCCTGATAGAACACATAGTGATTGGAAGGTTTATATCACTGCTATGTAGTACCGGGTCCTCCTTGATAGAATACATAGTGATTGGAAGGTATATATCACTGCTATGTAGTGCCGGGTCCTCCTTGATAGAATACATAGTGATTGGAAGGTATATATCACTGCTATGTAGTGCTGGGTCCTCCCTGATAGAATACATAGTGATTGGAAGGTATATATCACTGCTATGTAGTGTCAGGTCCTCCCTGATAGAATACATAGTGATTGGAAGGTATATATCACTGCTATGTAGTGTCGGGTCCTCCCTGATAGAATACATAGGGATTGGAAGGATTAGAAAGGTCCTCATATTACATGGTTTTGGTAGAACAAAAGATAATTTTACAGAAATTGTATGGCAAGATTGTAAAGCTAGCCACACACGGTTCGATTTTGGTTCAATTGATGCTCGATTAGATGAATTTTTTCATCAAATGAACGAAAATCGAGGAATGCCCACATGGTACGATCGACGATAATTGTTCGATGAAGGCAGAAAAATTTATCGAATTTTGATCGGACATGCAGGAAAATCATCGTCGATTGTGCCAAAATCGTTTTATAATCGTCGATGTTTGTGGTGTTTCTCCTGGATCGATTAGATTCGATATAATAACATAGACCACTTCAATCTGAACTTCAATCGCTTCCATACCAAAATCGACGATTTTAGTAATATTTTGGAATCGAAATCTCACCACAATCGCAAACTCAATGTGGGGTGTTGATGCGATTAAGATCGATTTTCGATTAGACAATTGAATTCCTCGATCTAATCGATTGAACCAAAATTGAACTGTGTGTGGCTAGCTTAAGGTGTATCATATTGATTTAGATCAACCAAGAGATTTTCAAACTGATTACTGGAAACATACATGCACTGAAGGTTCTCATACTTCTGTTAGAGCCGAGTGAACAGACAGAGACTCTGCTGTCAGTTATCTAATAACTAGTATCACAGAATGACCTTCCAGCACAGCCGAGTGCCAATTTATAGAGCATACACCACGGTGACCCATGTAAATGTCTGCAATGGTCACAGCTAATGACTACTGTCTACACTGCTAATTAGTTGTGAGACTCACAATGCTGTACAGCTTCTAATTCACCACAAGGAAGGCTCTGAGCTTCTACACTCGGCTACAAAGACACGATGGAAGAAAACCTGAAGGTTTGTGATTAATTAAAAACCAGTCACCTAGAAGAAGAATAAAATGGCATTCTCACTTCCACTGCTAAGCAGACGCTCAACTCATTCTTCAGTATCACAACCGTAAATGACCTTCGGCACCATCAATGGTCAAAGCTTGGATGCTGCAGAGGCAGAAGACACACGTTCTATGTTGTTTTTGTACTATTATCACACTTTTTTCCCCTTATAGTCAGAGTGACAAATTACTTTTACTACACAAAGAAAGAGAAGCATGGCATTAAGCAAATTATTTTCCTAAGCATGTGCCAAAGTAATAAATAGGCCAATTAAATGCTACTTTACAAGATTAAACTGAAATCTTATTACATGAATTACAGGCAGCGAAGGACGGGGATTCGAGAGGCGAGGATAATGAGGCACAGGATTTAGCTGAAATACTACAGGAAGGGTGAAGGGGATAGCAGGGTTTAGAGAGGATTTCTGGCTGTAATGTTGGCTAGATGCCGCCCAAATATCACCAGCAAGGCAGCGGATTGGAGCTCCTATAGCATCGGTCCTACACAAGATAGGGAGGCATTTAAATATCTTGATTTTATCAATGCCCAAACTCCGTGGCTACTTTTGGGTGGTAACAAGTTTTTAAGTTGAAGTCTGGGCAGATAAGGGATAACTTGTTCTCTGAGGAAAAGTTCTCCTGCAAAACTCATGGGGAAGGACATGTACTTCTCTGATTGGCAGATCCTGTTGTCGCCTACGCCAAAAAGAGAAATTAGACATAATCACATATTTCTGACCAGCAAATCAAGAAACATCAATCCGATCAGCTGACCATATTGACCATTTGATTCTCCATTAGTTCTCTTGCAGAAGACCGTTTCCATGTTCAGTAATTAATCACGTAATGTATTTTTAATACAGTGGGATGACCTTTAAAGTCGTGGAGCGCTGCGTCTTCATCAACGTGACGGAGGCTTGGACGAACAGGTCGGGGGCTGTGGCTACAGTCCTGTCATAGCCCCATTGCCTTGCATGGGCAAGTTGTGCATTGCGCTAAACTTACTCAGTTGAACACAAGGATTTCAGCGTACGTGGAGCCCAATTCTAAGGCTTCAACTCCACATGCACTAAAACTAAAAAGTCAATGGGCGCATCTACACATGTGTTGGTGTGATCTGTCAAGTTGTGTTCTGTTAAAATCAATGCAGAGCACTGTGATGACAACAACATAAGGCAGTGCAAATATAGGTACATTCATGCACCCATAGAAAATGCATTCAGAGAATTGAAACACAATGGTATATGTTTTTTAATGCGTTGATCAATCCATTCATGGTAAAGAAAAAACAAATGCATCCCTTAACACATCCTTAACCATCCTTAATCATAAAATTAATTGGATCTGTTAATGCAGCGCAACCTTAACACATAGTGGAGTCAAAGCCTCAGGCTATGTTTCCACGGTATTTGGCAATCCACCAAAGTCTCTCTGTTAACGCATCTATACTTGAATTGGGCTGCATTGCGCGAATGTCAATGCAGGGCTTTGCATTAACATTATTGCCACACAGCTCAACACATCTCATTAGCGCATGTGGGTACTGTTGTAATTGATTTCAACTGGATGCATCAACATTCCTGTGTTTGACATACGTCAAATGCAGAGGTATTGACGTTGTGGAAAAAAAGTCTTAATGGCAAAGCCCCATAAACATGGCATCATCGGCAAAATTGCTTGAGATGTAAAGAAGGATGTGGGAACAAAGAAAGTATTGCTCTAGCATGAAATTAAGTTCAAAGACAAGTCAAAATTATGACTTTATTTTATGCAGAAACATGTTCTCTTCAGCTCCAGCAACTTTGGTTATGATAGCATGTTAAGGGGCTTTGCAATAAACTCCCAACTAAACTAGTCGAAATTTTGAGACAAACTCTAAAGCACACTCGATATAGGAGCTGTTCAAGGTTCCCTGCTGCCCGATATCGGAGCACTGCTGTGTCTCCAGCTGCGACAATGCTTTGCATGGAGACCCCTGGGTCCCCATGCAAAGCAATGGACATCGACTGTGGTTTATGGTCATGTCCGCATTAGATATGGACCAGATAGATGGCCGCGAGCGTGCAAGGCACTCGAAACGGCCATCGATCTGGCCCATATCTATACATGTGTTCCCTGCTTCAGAGGGCTCCACTGTATTCCTTAACTGTAAAACTGGCCGCACTTGGTTGGATTTTTCTGTCCTATTGATCAGTCAAATTGATTGTTTAATTAGATTAAGCTCAATAACTTTTTATTGAGTTTAAACAAGATAACAGAAACAACAAGGAAAACATCTTGAATAAGGTACAGATCAGTAATACAGCGCAATGTTTCTATAATAAGTGTACAAGGCTCTTTTCAGCGTTGCGGTGGGAAAACATAAACATGGAGGTGCGCAAGTATCGTCCACCTCAGAAGGGGGAAGCACCTAGTACCGACTTCTTCTAACTAGTGGCCTAGCAGTACTAGGGCTCCAGCCATGTCATGCTCCGGGTGCGTAATTAGATTGTTTAATAATTGATTACTTTCTTCTGCAGTCGATAGACCACAAGTAGGGGAAATAGAGCAGAAAAGAACTGTGACCTGCCAGGTTGAGTTGTTTTGAACTTGTATTTGGAGCATGCACACAACTTTATATTATTGGAAAGGAATCACATTTAAAGAACCAGTTTTTCATCCATTACAATGTGTCAGCCTTTAAATTACAAGATGATTTGAATGAAATAAAAGTTGATGTGTGTATGACCTTAAGTAGGGTATTCCATTAATCTTTAGTGATCACCTGGTACCAGTATCACCACCATGCTTGGTGTTAAGGGGGTTAAACCCATTTCTTCCAAAGACACCGTTTTTATTCTAATTGAAGCCAGCAGCAGAAATAATGTGTGACTCCATATATAGCAAGAGCAATATTTCAATCAATTACTGGCATTCTTCCAAGCTCGGCGCATGCTTGATGCTGGACAGCACTGTACATCTTCTTATCCAGACAGACATAAAATATGCAAAGCTCTGTAATCATTATTTAATGTATCTCTAAAAGCAATCAGTTTAAATACCTCAATGTATCAGTACTGCGGAGGTAAAAGTGGGAAAGGCAGCCGTTTATGCAAGGGTTATCTCTGTTATACTATTAATATTAATAAGTTCCCTGGGGTCTGATTCCTTCTAGGTTTGGCTGCTACATCATGAATGATAACGGGGATGTGAGGACTTGGGCACCTATACCTGCCAATGTCCCTGGTGTCATTGATGACACCAGGGACATTGATGAGTGGGAATATTGGGGCTGCCCACCCTGATGCTTGTATTTTCTGACAAGGCATCTCAGGAAGTCCATATGCATAGATGCCTGGAGTGGTTTAGCTACTAGTGATGAGCGACATAGGCAACATTCGTATTCGCGGCATGCCGCAAATTTTTAGGAAAAGATTCAGAAAATATTCGCATTCGTCAATATTCAGGTTTTTTTTATTGCTAATATCGGCAGTTTTTATTGCGAATTTTGTGCGCGCAATATATGTTTAACATGGCGCGAATTTTCAAAAGTGCAGATTTTCGCAATATTGGCATCACCCCAATATTCAATTTAAAATTTGTTGATGGTGGCAGGGAGTGTTGCTAAGCTCTTGTTGCAGCCTTCCCATTCATCCACTTGCATTGAGAGGCGTGTGTAATGGAAAAAAAATACAGAATATCCGGAATTGCAAATATTTTGTAATATATTCACCCATCTTCGCGAATTTCCGAATTGCCGATATTCGCGATTAATATTCGGAATCCGAATATTCGCGATCATCACTAGTACTTAATAGCCAGAGTGCTAACTACCGAACCAGGGGGATACTGATAGAATGAAAAAGCAGAGTGTGAAAGAGTCACGCTCCTATATATGAACTTCTATTTGTCTATTCAGCTTTTTGCCTGGTGTTCAGATGGAGCCCTGTGTATTCGTTCTCCAGAATCCCATCACCCCCAGTACAATGGTCTGCCTTCAATTGTTCAGCGGAGCTGCTTAAACATACATTGGATACCTGAAACCTGATGTCTGGCTCTTCAGATCTCTGCTCATTCAGCTCATTGAAACTGACATCTTCACCTACCAATCAATATAAATGCAATAAGTTGCAGAAGAGAGTATACAGCAGCCTAGGAGGTATACGGTATTACACAGAGTCAGGAAAAATCCTAAACTGGTAATAGAATCGAGCGTTTCAGCTCCTTCATATATGAACGGAAAAAAAATCCAAATCTTATTAACAACTGAACTAGACAAACAAGTTAATTCCAATCTTTTGAAAGAGGCTAAAGACGACAAGGCTCGGAATTTATTTTTACCAGATGGAATTGAACTCAGACAGGATTATTAATTACAGATTTCCCAAGTACTCGATGGAGGTGGCTACGGAGGCCTGGCACGGCTCCTCGTATGTGGTAGGCGTCAAAAAACCACCCGGGCCTTAGATTGCCCACCCCTGTTCTCGATAGTAGAGATGGTCATGAAATTGGACTGTTAATTGAGAAGCCCGTGCTACTAGTCGTGGTCAGGTGGACTGGACATCAGGAAAAATCCTAAACTGGTAATAGAATCGAGCGTTTCAGCTCCTTCATATAAGAACGGAAAAAAAAATCCAAATCTCATTAACAACTGAACTAGACAAACAAGTTAATTCCAATTTTTTGAAAGGCTAAAGACAAAAAGGCTCGGAATTTATTTTTACCAGATGGAATTTAACTCAGACAGGATTAATAATTACAGATTTCCCAAGTACTCGCTGGAGGTGGTTACGGAGGCCTGGCATGGCTCCTCGTATGTGGTACGCGTCAAAAAATCCATTCTATTGGGAGAGATGCTATTTTCCATGTAGATGTTTTTACTGGGCGAATATAAAGCGTTACGCTCAAGCTCATTTCATAAAATTCAGATATGAAATTGTAAACATGTTTTCATCGTTCTACACAGTCTTCCCAAATATTATGTCTCCATAAATCTCCATATTATGTCTTCAACATACAGTATAACCTTACACAACAAAAAAAAAGATGAATATGGATGGATTTCATCCTATGATTTGGGACGGATTTCGTCCTATGAAATTTACACAAATGATTGGCCCAACGGACTTCACCGAATTATTACTAGTGGTGGTCAGGTAGTGTGGGCATCTATTGTGGGAAGAAAATACTGGCCTTTTTCCTATTATAAGGCCAGGTGACTACCCTACTGCAAAGATTGTAGCACCCTTCATAGCTGGCAAACTCTGCAGAGTAGAGTGTATATAACTACTGTCCAGTTGGTTATATATACAATGGGTTATACAATATATACAATAGGTTAATTTAGAGCTACTAAGAAAATATTTATATCACATTTAAAGGTCAAAGCAAACCGTTGAAAGTAGGAACATCCTAGATCGTGGGCTACATTGGCTTCTTAAATTTGATAAAGGGGTTGTACCAAGAGTAAGTAATGGCCGACCTGCCACTAATAATAATGTGGTGAAGTTTGAGAGGAACGATGTAATGCAGAGAACAAACGTAGGGGAGCATCTTTTCAACAAGGTGACAAAGGGCCGGAAAAGAAAGCTAAACAGGTCAGATTCGGCCCCCAGGCCTTAGTTTGCAAACCCCTGTTCTAGATAGTAGAGATGGACAGTTAATTGAGAAGCCTGTGCTACTAGTCATGGTCAGTAGAGTGGATATCATTTGTGGGACTAAAATACTGACCAAATGGTCTTTTACCTATTAGACCAGGTGACTACCCTACTGCAATGGTGATAGCACTCTTCATAACTGAAAATCTCTGTAAGGTAGAGTGTGTATAACTACTGTCCAGTCGGTTATATATACAATGGGTTTATCTAGGGCAGGGGTGTCCAAGGTCATTAGCAGAGCCTCTAAGAAAATATTTGGATCACATTAAAAGGTTAAAGCAAACTATTGAAAGTTCTAAAATTCTGGATCAGGGATGGGCAAACTTTTTGGCTCCTGGGCTACATGGTTTCATAGACTTGATAAAGGGGTCGGACCAAGAGCTTGTAATGGCCAACCCGCCAGAGGTGTGCCAATTCGATGCATCGCCAGCATCACTAATGATGGTGGTGATTTGTAATTGGTGACTTGTGACAGGGACTTTGTTATCTTTTTGAATTTCAGGACATAAAAAAAATGCTTATTCATTGCAATGAGCAGAGATTATTCCTAGAGACTGCCTGTTGTCAACTGTCTGATCATGCCACTGCATTGGCGCAAAGGCAACGTTTGGACACCTCTAGGTGTTATTTGTACCCATTGCAGAGAACAAAGGGAGAGGGGACAAGATGACAAAGGGCCAGAACAGAAAGCTAAGTGGGGCCTTAGTTTGCCCACCCCTGCTCTAGATAGTAGAGATGGTTCAACTAGTTTATTTGACAGTTAATTGCAAAACCCATGCTACTAGTGGTGATCAAGTAGAGTGCACCTCATGGTCTTTTTCCTACGCCAGGTGAGAACCCTACTGCAATGGTGGTAGCACCCTTCATAGATGGGAAGCTCTGTAGGCTGTGGGTGTGTATAACTACTATCCAGTTGGTTATACATACAATAGGATTATGTAGGGCAGGGGTGTATAAGATGTCAATCGTGATCTATTGGTATATAAACATATATACAGTGGAGGAAATAATTATTTGACCCCTCACTGATTTTGTAAGTTTGTC
>CM070032.1:12524483-12552547 GCA_036250615.1 Ptychadena robeensis
CATTGGACAAACTTACAAAATCAGTGAGGGGTCAAATAATTATTTCCTCCACTGTAACACATATACATATATAACATTTATACATAAACATATATAGATAATTTCAAATTAAAATTTTATAAATACATTTTCAATAACAGAAAAGCATAAAATAACAGTCAAAGTCAAAACAGCAAAAATGATCATTAACACCCCACATTCATAAAAGGTGACCATATTCAGCAAGGTACAATAGAGAATAACATAAAAAGAGGGCTCAGGTTGCACTGCACTGCTAGTGTATAGACACATACTAAAGTTTCAGCCCTGCACAATGAACTGCAGTGAAGACATCCCTCCTGGCTCTGGCCTTTTGGCTGAAGGAATACAGAGTGAATGCTGCATGGTCCTGCCCTGCCTATGCTCGAACATGCTGTATATTCACTTGATATCTGAATGGCTGTGTCTCTGATTTTTTTTTTGTTTCTTTTACTAATTTACTTTCCAAAACTTTGAGGTGCGTCGGTCTGGTGTGTCTTATAGTGCGAAAAATATGGTAAATGCTTTTCTTTTTCTTAAATACGCTTGGATATTCTTTGCCCAGTGAACACACTCAACTCTTTTAGTAAATCAGTTTACTATCTTAAAATATACCATGTTATTCTTATATAATATATGCCATTGTTATATACTATATTTAAATTAAATGTTATCATTCTTTCTCTCCAATGCATTGCACTTCTATTTACATTCCAATACTCAAACATAAAAGATATAGCAACAATGATAACACAAAAGAATGAGGAATCTCTGGTGAGAATGGGCTCATATATGAGAAGAACACATGGATATATTTCTGCGCCATACAAGCTATATTTATTTCCAACAAAATCCAACCCACATTCCTCTCTCCTTGCCTCATGGTAGTATTAACTGCAGCACAAAATACATTTTTCAATTCTTACATAAGGAGATGTTCTCTGCCCAGCAATAACGTCTGCACCATATTTCAGCTTCAATTCACTTCTTATCCTAGACTTTTGTTATAATAAAGACTCATACTGTATCTAGTGATTATAATGTTACAAACCATATCCCCTAGGCTTCTCTTCTTAATTTTTTTTTACTTGTGGGAACTTGCAGCCAAACTCCTTTCCAACTAAAGACTAATGGGGTCCATAGGAAGATCATTAGCAGAGCTACTAAGAAAATATTTGGATCACATTTCAAAGGTAACTCAAACTGTTGAAAGTCTGAATATGACATGACATTTTGACTAGTTTATTTGAGAGTTTATTGCAAAGCCCTCAAACATGTTATCACCATCAAAATTGCTGGAGGTGTAGAGATGGGTTGTAGGAATATTCTAAAAAAAAATTATAAGTATTGCTATAGAATCTAGAAGTAGTAAATAGCATTTCTAGATTCTATAGCAATATTTATACAATTTTTTAAATAATATTCTTATATATTCTTTGTCACCCACCTTGTTGGGGGATCCATGCTGACTTCTTCTTGTCCCTATACCCCCCAGCTCACACAATGGAAGGAAAAAGAGCAGCCAAGAACTATTTCTGCCCTGATCTTGGCTGCTCTCTTTCCCTTCAGTGCACAGGCTGAAACAGATTACTGACCCATGTGCTAGAGCAATATGTATTCTTTCCCACAACCCTTTTGTACATCTCGAGCAATTTTGGTTGATGGTGCCTTGCTCAGGCCTTTCCGAATAACTCACAAAGTACGCTAGTCAAAAGTAAAACTAAATTTAACCATTTTTTGTAGATACACATGACATGCACGCAGACCTTGTTTAGTGTATCCTCAGATATCCCTCAAAAGCTCTGGTAAAAGACAATGCCATTGCTATCCCCCTTTAAATGGGTCTTGCACCACCCCCTTGTACATCTAGCAAGGCAGTGCATAAGTTGAACCCTTGTCCATGAAGCCAGGCAAAACAGAGGAGAAGCTGTAAAATTGGCAAGTTTTGGAAAGAAAAGAAAAAGAAAGGGATTAACGGGGGGGTATTTTTTTATCTGGTGTAACTACTAAAATATTTTTAGGTCTCAGGGAACCCCTGCTACAAATTGGCTTACATTAGCTTAAACATTAAATAATGTAATGCTCTATTTATCCTAAAAAACTGAGCAAATAAATGAAAAAAACTTAGATAAAAATCACAGTATTCTTTGATTCAATCGATTCCCCACTTGAAATCCCAAGCAAACTTTTGAGCAACAATAAGGTAACATAGAACTCTGGAGAAGACATGGTCAAGAACAGGGGGCCAATCTCCGGCCCAGAGGCCAAATGTGACCAGCAGTGTAATTATATTATTTAGAAAATAATTGCCACAGATGTGTCTTTTACTTGAAATCACACATGTTATAGTATTACACTTTTGTTCAAGATTCATTAAGCAAAAGGTTAGGTTTCTTTTGTTTATGAAAAGGTTCTTCGTTATATCTGATGAGAAGGAAAAACTTTCACAATTGTAGACATTTTTTTGTATAATTATCAAGGTTGGCCTGTGACTTAATCTAAGTTTTTAACTTTGGCCCACTGTGCGTTTGAGTCTAAAACCCCTGATCTAGAGAATCTCAATCCTTATTAATAAAAGTGATGACATATTTATATGATATTTGTTGAGACATTTGTTCCATCAGAGGAATAAATAAAAAAAATTAAATTTAGAAATAGAATGAAAAAAACAGATACTTCAAATACTTCTTAAAGCACACCCTCTACATAATGTACGTTTGATCTTTGTAGCTGAATAGAATTTTAACTTCGTCAGAAACCCATTATTTTGCAATTACATACATTTGGATATAAAACACTTCCCTTCCATTGCTGCCATTGACCCTATTCAATTAGCACATGGGAAGTCAAATGTTCTATTAATTTACAAGAAGGCATGTATGAGTTTTAAGACAATGGCAACAAGTGATCCACCCATTGTCCATATACTTTGGTCAAACATGGCAACATAGACAACAGCAAAGTGTGGATAGTAGATCTCCCATATTTTTTGGACCATAAGACGCACTTTTTACCCCCCAAAATTTGGGGCAAAAAGTACCTGCGTCTTATGGTCTGAATGCGCGACCCCCGCAGCCACTCGGCCGTCACACCTTGGCTTCCAGCCAACTCTCCCTGCATGGATATTAGCCGGGGAGCTGGATGAGCTGTCAGATGTGAGATGCTGGCTCGTGTCTGGCTCTCCCATCTGAACTGCGTATTTGCCTATGCCAGCAGAGCTCAAAGCGCTACTGCTATAAGCAATGAAGAGAAAGCTATAGATGAACTGGCATCTATATCTCTCTCTCCTGTCCCTGGGAACTGCAATCACTCTGCAGTTCCCACAGACACAGAAACAGCAGATTGGCAGAGCAGAGGAGAGAGACTGCAGATGTCTGCCCCCCCCCCCCTTCCTCCTGCCAATCATTGTGGAGTATGACGGTGTGCTGAGAGTGTACTGCTGCTAGTGACACCTACTGGCTGAATTGAATATTGCATTTATTGAATTCATTGCATTAACCCAATTGATGTGAAAACGTATTAAATCTTTTTTTTCTGGTTTTCCTGCCCTAAAAACTGTGTGTCTTATGGTCCGATGCGTCTTTAAGTCCTAAAAATATGGTATTTAGTCTGATACTCCTGTTTAAGAGAGACTCTGGGTCATGTCTCTACTTCAGAGAACCATTATTACTGGCACAAAACATGGGTCATATGTTTTAACTCTACTATATGAGTAATCCTGAGCAGTTTGAGATAAAGTACACCTGACCTCAGGTGATAAAAAAAAACACAAACACCTAATTTACTGGTCAATTGAACACAAACACAATGAAACACAAAATGAAAAAAAAAATGTGGCCATTTTCAGAAATGAAAACTCTGTAACTGGGAATCAACTTAAAGCTTCCTAGCAACCCAAGAAATATCATACTGATGGTTGGAATTAATAATAATGTGCAGTATCCCATAATAACTGCTGAAAAATGGACAGTACTGAATTAAATAAAAAATTATATTTCATAAAATAAACTTGAATGAAAAAGCTTAAAAAATATCTTTCCATTACTAAATATATCCATATAATTCATTCATATCATCCCTCATTTTGTAAAGAACTTTTTATGTCCCCATTAAACAGATGTTCACCTTCAACCTTCAACATCTCTAATTGGAATAGGTAACACCAATGGTCCAATGGCAGTTGGTTTTGGATATATCTTACCCCCATGTACTGGTAACACATGGGACAGGATTTAATTATCAACCTACCTAACACGAACATGGTAAGCAATAAAAACCTGATCTTACCTTTGCCACCTAACTTGGCTCTCATGGCCCCTAGATGACATTCTAAGGGCTTCTTATAATATCATGGTAAATAAACGACACCCCACATTTAGAGCATCATTGACTTCCCAGAGTGCATCAGACAGCCCCTTCTCAGGTTATTGCTAGTTATTTACACCCCACATTCACTGACAGACAGCCCCTACTCTGGCATGTACTCCAAGAATATTATAAAGCAACAACATGGCTATCACAACCACAGACCATCCAACCACCATTACACTTTAGATTTTTCTTAGCCCCCACACATGGGACAGGATTTAATAAGCAACCTGCCTAACATAAAAATTTGAAGCAATGCAAACCTGACCTTACTTTTCCCACCTAACTGTTCATGGACCCTTCTCTAAAACTTGATGACATTTAAAGGGCCTTTTATATTATTAGTATAAGTGGTTGACACCTCACATTTAGGGTATCATTAACTTCATCGAGGGCAGCAGACAGTCCCTACTCTGGTTATTGTTTATAATTGACAGCCCACATTGAGGGTATCACTGACTTCCTAGAGGGCATCAGACAACCCCTACTCTGGTTACTGTAAATTATTTACACCCCACATTTAGGGTATCACTGACTTCCTAAAGGGGATCAGACAGCCCCTACCCTGGTTATTGCTTATTATTTACACCCCACATTTAGAGTATCATTGACTTCCCAGAGAACATCAGTCAGCCCCTACTCTGGTTATTTCTAATTATTTACACCCCACATTTAGGGTATCACTTGACAGACAGCCCCTACTCTGGCAGGTACTCCAAGAATATTATAAAGCAACAACATGGCTATCACAACCATAGACCAGCCAACCACCATTACACTTTAGATATATCTTAACCACCACAGGTGGGACAGGATTTAATAATCAACCTACCCATGAAGATGGGAAGCAATACAAATATGACATAGCTTTTCCCACCTAACTGTTGGCTTTCATGGGCCCTTCTCTAAAATTTGATGACATTTTAAGGGCCTTATATATTATTATTATAAGTCAATTATAAGTATTGACACCCCACATTTAGGTATCATTAACTTCATAGAGGGCACCAGACAGACCCTACTCTGGTTATTGTAAATTATTTACACACAGCATTTAGGGTATCACTGGCTTCCTTGAGGGCACCAGACAGCCCCTACTCTGGCTATTTCAAATTATTAACACCCCATATTTAGGATATCATTGACTTGCTAGAGGGCATCAGATAGCCCCTACTCTGGTTATTGTAAATTATTCACACCCCACATTTAGGGTATCGTTGACTTCCTTGAGTGCCTCCAGCACCTCCAGACAGCACCTACTCTGGTTATTACTAATTATTTACACCCTACATTTGGGGTATCACTGACAGACAGCCCCTACTCTGGCAGGTACGCCAAGATTATAAAGCAACAGCATGGCTATCACAACCATAGACCAGCCAACCACCATTAGACTTTGCATATATCTTAGCCCCCACACGTGGGACAGGATATAATAATCAACCTAACTAACATGAAGATGGGAAGCAATACAATTCATGGGCCCTTCTCTAAAATTTAATGAAATTTTAGGGCCTTTTATACTATTATTGTAAATGATTGACACCTCACATTTAGGTATCATAGAGGGCACCAGACAGCCCCTATTCTGGTTATTGCAAATTATTTATACCCCACATTTAGGATATTATTGACTTCCTAAAGAGAACCAGACAATCCCATCTCTGGTTATTGCTAATTATTTACACCCTACATTTAGGGTATAACTGACAGACAGTCTCTACTTTAGCAGGTACTCCAAAAATATTATAAAGCAGCAAAATGGCTCTCACACCCATAGACCAGCCAACCACCATTACACTTTGGATATATCTTAGCCCCCACACAATGATCAACCTTCCTAACATGAAGATGGAAAAATGTGACCTAACGTTCCCACGTAACTGTTGGCTTTCATGGGCCCTTCTCTGAGATTTGATGACATTCTAAGGGCCTCGTATACTATTATTGTAAATGATTGACACCTCACATTTAGGTATCATTAACTTCATAGAGGGCACCAGACAGCCCCTACTCTGGTTATTGTAAATTATGTACACCCCACATTTAGGTTATCACTGACTTTCTAGAGGGCATCAGACAGACCCTACTCTGGTTATTGTAAATTATTTACACCTAGCATTCAGGGCATCACTGACTTCTTAGAGAGCATCAGACAGCCCCTACTCTGGCAGATACTTCAAGAATATTAAAAACCAACAACATAGCTAAAAGAACAGTAGACCAGGCAACCACCATTACACACAGGTAGCAGCCACTAAAATAAAATGATAATATATTGTTATATACTATGCAAATTACAATTCCCTATCATCTAGTACAGGAAAAGTAGAACATTTAAATCAAAGATGATTCAAATGAATAGAGAGATCTCTATGGGTGGAGTACAAACACCCCTGGGACTGTCAAAGCATCGGTCAGATATGTGTATATGACCAGAAAGTCCCAGTGGAGATATGACACCACCCATAGAGACCTTACCGTTCATGTTAATCCTTTATATATAGAGGGATGTGATACCTAGAAATTGTCAAATACTAAAACTCATGTCACACCAATATATACAAGTACACATTTAAATCAAATCTCACTGTGTGCGTCACCGTACATGTCAGACCATCCACTATATCTTCATACTTGCCTTAATTAGTAGCAGACCTCAGCAAGCCACGACTACATATACGTAGAAAACTCCCAGTATGCGTAGGTAACGTGCTGTTTTTCCAAGCTGGTCTCCTAATATTTCCAGTCCAAATTTATTACAAAGACCTGAGCGAAGTCTTCGGAGATCAGAAAACACTCTGAGCAAATAAACTGGTTTAATGGTTACGACAACAAGAAGTGCCTTGAAGATAGCAAAAAAAAAAAAAGCCTGTATAAGAAAATAGAACCTGCGAACGTGAAGTCAGTTCTAGTCCAAGAATCACACAGCGAAAAGTTCCCCAGACACGCCGCCGTATCTCTCCCTCAGCTGTGTTCTGTCTTCTATCCCATGTACTAAAGAGCAATGATTTAACCAAACAGTGCGTGCCCCTTGGCCTCCGTGAGCAAATACTGTCACTTGATAATGGTTCCATTTTAAGGCTTTCTATTCCATGTGTATATAATTGGTCAATGGGGCTTTTTTTTTCTTTTTTTTACAGCTGAGCTGTTTTTCCTCTTGCCAGAGGTCAAAAAATTTAAGTGCACCTCAACTTACCTAATGTCCCTCGCTGTCAAACACCCCATTATACAGACGAACTGTTGAAAAAATGTATTAAATAGTAAAGCCTTACCTGTAAAGAGTAAAGCTAGCCACATACGTATATATTCCTGTGCATTCAGCCAGAGAGCAATCACCACACTGCTTTCGGTCGTTTGCTAAACATGTAGGAGCCTCGGGCCTCTGTTCACCAGCTGGGGCCACGACGCGCCGACCGCTGGACGACACAGCCAGCGTCCGTTCCTTTTACCAATCAGGATCAACACGGCCTGGTATTCATTGAACGTTCTCTCTAGTGACCCACTTTCCCTGAGGAGCCCCAATATAGGGACGAAATGCGTCGGGGTACAAGTGGACTCACTAAGAATTTGTATCAAGGATCGTTCATAATTTTGTACTGTATATTTGGTGACTGTATATATTAATATGTATTTTTTTGTATACTTGATTGTCACAGATACTTTTTCACTGACACTGATACTGTTTCAGGTTCAATCAACATTAAAGACCTTTTTAAGGATAACTTTTTTGATTTTGTTAGTGCCTCAAAACCTTTCTTATTAGTTTGGGGTTCCCAGGGCCCTGAACCTGGGTTTAGGGCCTTTTAGTATATAGGAATTGCGATGTGCGCCACATCTATTCCCATACAAAACTTTGGGTGGGTACCCTGCTCCCCTCCAAAGTAAACCAAAAAAGAACCGTCAAGTCATGTCGCCGTGCAAGCAACTTGTGGTGCTATTTTGGTCACTCGCTCCAGGTGGGCGCCTTTGTGTGCGTTTTGCAGATGATCGGCTGCAGAGCGAGCACTGGGAAGGGGCACGACGGACAATCATCTGCAAAATCTCCTTCAAATGGATACATGTATGGGGGGCCTTAAGCCTAGTCGCCACTGGCTTCAGGTGGGTTTTTTTTTTAACAATTGATGATAAATCAGGGGTGGGTAAACTTTGTGACTGTGGGCCACAAAAGGTTCTTAAATTTGAGTGGTCAGACCAAGAGAATATTTCCATAGTAAACCAGTTGTACCTTTCCCTTTTGCACAAGTTGCTTTATCCATTAATGTGCAATGCAGTGCAATGCAAATGTAGTGTAGTGTAGTGTAGTGTAGTGAAGTTTTGCAAGGTTTTGTTTACCTGCAACATGTAAGCACTAAAAAGACACAGCCTATTCAAAGCATGCCGGTACAAACATGGATATATATCCACCTATTCAGAAAAAGGAGACGCGAGTCACCTGAACCTTGAGTGTCCTGTTCCCCAGGTGACCTCGACTGAAGCCAGATCTCCCAAGTACTAGGGATCGGGGTGGGCGCCCCTCCGAAGAGGGTCCCAAACTTGGTGAGTTAAATCCCAGGAGGACTAACACCCGTACTAGTGTACAAACGACAAACGTGCATAGGGTGGTAGGTGCTCAAAATTCAGCGATAGGTGGATAGTGTCAAATGTGTTGTAAAAGGTGGGTCCCCACCAGTTAATTTTACGGCACCCCTAGGTCCCAACCAGGGGCACGAACCATTAAAGGTCCAACCTCGACCCCCTGACCAGTCACAAGAAGGCATGACGGCAAGCAGTAACCCCATCCTCAACCCAGAAAAGGGCCACAATGACCCAGATCAAAGACCAGGGAGGACAAGGCATTCCCTGCAGCCTTCCAATTACCACTCACTTTTGTGAGATACTGTAGCTGTGCATCTAATTGGACAACCAACTTGTAAAAGGAAAAACAGGAGAACCAGTGAGATAGATTTTTCTCCTTTCACTGTCCAGTCACAGTTTTAATGGGCAGTAACAAGACCCATTAGTGTTGGAGACCTCTTAACCTGCCAGGCAGACCTAAAGACATGGAAATCATTTAGCAGGTTCGTCTCAGGGTTGCAAGGTTCAGCGTTCAACATGTGTCACTGAATTGTACTTCTTGGTGGTCCCTTTAAAGTGACAAAGAACGTCACATAAATATCCCAACGCTTATTCTCTATGATTGTTGGAAGTATCCTGTGAATTTCAGAACTG
This sequence comes from Ptychadena robeensis, assembly GCA_036250615.1. Lineage (NCBI taxonomy): Eukaryota > Metazoa > Chordata > Amphibia > Anura > Ptychadenidae > Ptychadena > Ptychadena robeensis. The sequence goes on from CM070032.1 coordinate 12,534,081, forward strand.
TAACTGTTATCTCAAAGCGCCAAGCTTCCTGAAAGTCTACTAATGTCGCTCGGTCAGGAAACACGGCAGAGCTTTGGAATGCTGAGCGAGGTAGAAACACTTTGAAATTGTAACTGACGAGAGAAACACAATTTGCAGAGGTTTGGGGCCTAGATGTGTTGTTATGACAAAACAAACATAAACGGAAAATCATTACTTCAAACATAACCCATGTATTGGACAACGACCGCGTTTCCTAGTTGGGTGGTGTCTTTCATCGTCTTCAGAGTTAGTACTTGTTAACATAACGGCGACATTCATATTACAGTTGTGGAGAACCAGTAGTATTTGATTTTACTAGAAATATTATCTTTATAAGCACTAAAATTGTAAGTATAGTTGTACAAAAATAAGATATGTCTATGACAAGCCCATTACAGAAGAACTAGGGATGGAAAGTCCTCCTAGAAAATGGTAAAAGCAATTGGGAAGCAGATGATCAATTAAATCAGCTGATCAGGTTGATACTTACATATTCATTGGTCTCATTTCTACTTCCTGTGTAGGTTAATGGCAATATGGCCGTATCTGTTAGGTCTGGAACCTGTGACCAGCAGCATTCTGGACAGTAGCATTGCCCACTAGGCTGTCTGCCCTCCTGGACTTTCCTTCATACTAACTCATTCATCTCCCTTGCTCCAGTCTTGCCTTGCTAATTGCCCTGATCACTTCCACCTGCTACTTCCTCTATTTATATCCAGCCCCCTGCACCAGTTCCTTGCTGATTATTGTGCTTCTGAACTCTGATCTAGCTACATCTGATCTGCTGACCCTGAACCGCCTACCGACCATTCTTCTGCCTTCTCCATTTATCTGAACGTCTACCGCTGCCGACCCGGACTGTATCACTCCTCTGCTTGCCGCCCACCTTGACTCTCTGCCTGTTATCTCACTACTATGCCTCCTGGGGCCCTTGCCACTGGACTCCACTCCACCAGCCTGGTGTTCTCCTACTCAGGTGAGCTAGATAGGACACTATCTGGATGTGGGCCAGGAAAGTGATGCTCCTCCATTATAATGGAGGTCTATGGTGCTGCCCCCCATCTTTTCAGTGTCACCAATGATGCCGAAGCCGATCTGCAACATCCAACATTATCCAACACTAACAGCTTTGTCCATTTTAAAACAAATCAAGTGAAGGTGGTTTTATAAAATATAATATAGTTTTGCAAATTAAATAAATAATATTAGGATAAATAAATAATTTAAGGATTCACTATTGCCAAGCCTAGACCCTCCTAGAGACAAGTAACTACAACAGATGATGTTCTAAGTACAGAACCCAGTGACAAGCACTGTGAAAACCACAATGTAAGAGCAATTATCAGTGATAACTTCTGATTGTTTGACAAAATGACTTCAATTTACACATCATCGAGTCTCATTCAATATGTCTAACTGAATTTATTTAGAGAAGGAACTATAATCTCTGGTTCTCATTGGAAGGCCAGGCGGGTTGTTATAGAGCAAACAAAGGTCTGCCGGTATGACGGTGCCTGTGGGACCGAAATGTCTTCATCAGATTAAATATGACAGTCTGTTTCCTCCATGTTCCTCGGCGTGGGATAATGAAAGGTGCGAAGAACAGATGTATGAATGTCAGGATCCCATTGTTAGGGAATTGAGACTTCTCCAGTAGGAATATCCTTGACTGGTTTTTCTCTATACACAAATATAAGCTCTGGGACTGATCTGTGTATGTAAAGCAAGACAGACGTGGTAATGAGAACCAGACATATGGCGCTACACACTGTATATTATTTGTATGTGTACTGTGAGACAGGGATGAGAACAGAATAGTTAAGTTATACTGTATATCGTTGGGGTTCTTCCTCTCTTCTTCCCCCCATGCTCCTCGTTCCTTATTTCCCCTATATGCCCCCCTGTTCCTCCTCATGCTGGTCGGACTGGACTTCTGCCCACCCTCCTACACGGTTAACAAGTGACTACCTACTGTGACTTTCCACGGCAAGTGTTATATGCTTGCGGTGGGTTGGATGTTGTACACTAGAGGATGCACTTGACACACTAATGGATGTTATTGTACCACGCAATCTACCCTAATTGTATGATTTCATTGTCTTACAGGAATGAGACAAAAATATACTCTTCTCTTGTTTTTAAAAAAGCAGATGGCACACAGTCATGGACACTCCCTGAGGAAGCCCTATAAGGGCGAAACACGTGGGGGCCCAATATCCATCTATTCCTCTGTGCATTATAATCTTGTGTCTTTGGGCCCCCATACACTTTTAGATTTCTCTGTCAGATTTCCTTTAGATCTCCTTTTGTTTACCAAAACCATGTTATATGAGGGACTTTCTAAATCATCAAGTCTACTGTATTCAATCGCAGAGGACCCGGCACTACATGGTTGTTGGTAGATCTAAAGGGTATCTGACAGAGAAATCTAGGTGTATGGCCAGCTTTAGAATGTCCTAGATTGGAAGGGGTAACGCATGGTGGATGTTGGATGTATTTGCAACATCACCAACCTGCAATACCCTAAGAAAATCTACACATTGATTTTAGACGTGCATGTTATGATGCACTTTTGTAAGATTGTAATTAATTTTAAACATATTTTATTGCTACTTGGTGACACATATGGTGCCTAAAAAGGAATAAAAGTTCCCACTTGGGCTCAGCCTAGTGCAGTGGTTCCCAAACTGGGGGGTGGGCCCCCCTGGGGGGCGCAAAGGTATGCTAGGGGGGCACGGACCCTCATTTTTAACCTGTGTTTGAATAGGGAGGGGGGGGGGCTTGATAATGTTTCTAAATAGAAAAGGGGGGCCCTGCAAGGAAAGTTTGGGAACCACTGGCCTAGTGTATTATCTTAGTTAGGGTCCCGGAACTCAGGGCCCTTCCTAGCAGATATTTTCCTGTGTATTTTATATAGGGATGCGGTACATCTACTATATTTTCACCTTGATCCTCCATCCATACCCCATGACTCTATAGTTATACTGTATACATCAACTGCATTTTCTTGCCACTACACTCTTTAGTCAGTTCCACATTGGCCCCTTCCACATTTCAACTGGAATTTCAGCTTTCAATGTTGGATTGCTGTGTGAACTCATGGCCCATGACCCATCAATTGTCTGGGAATCAAACGCAGCCCAGCTGGAGCAAACAATCCTGCTTCACGAAAATGTAGATTGAACAGGGGGCCAACATGTCGGTATTTCCCTGTTCGACCTATGGTCTCCATCAAAGTATCTACCAGGGATCGATTCCCACAGACGGTGCAGATCCATTCCCCCAAATTATGCGCTTCTTTCATCACCCTGATGTGATCAAGACTTGTATGCTGCCTTTATACACATTTCTACAGATTCCTACAGAAACCATTGGCATGTCAACAATGTCCTACAAAGGAGCTTACAATCAAAGGTTCATAGTCATGGTCTAATGTTACTTATGGCCCCCATACATATGTACAGATATAAGCGGCCAACCGATTGAAAACGATAAATTTTTAGATCGGTCGACTGAAAATTGGTGCATGCCCACATGGTCCGATCAACTAAATATGATCGTAATTGTGAAAAAAATTGATCAAAACATGATCGGACATGTCGGAAAATTTTGATCGGTTGAGTACAAATAGAGTACAAATTACGATCAAAAATAAAAATCTATCAAAAATAAAATAAAAAATCTATCAAAAATTGGTTATTCCATGTGGAGTACATTCTATTTTCCATCAATCAATCTCCAATTGTACGATTGATTTTTTAAAATAATTTTTAGTCTGTCGGACGCTTAAATGTATGGGGGGCATTACATTGGCTATGGTCAATTAATTTATCACAAACCCGTTAGCCATCCAGAATGTTTTCAAAACAGTAGGGTGAAACATAAGAGAGATCCATGCAGTTTCAGTTGTTAGGAAAGAAATTGTGTTCTCAACTAAGTAAGGTATAAGCCAGACTGTGCACAGTATACAGTGATAGTGATGAGCGGCAAACTCAATGGAAAACATTCGGAAAATATTCGCATTCGGAAATATTCGTTTTTTTTTTTTATTGCGAATATTGGCAGTTTTTATTGCGAATTTCACGCGCGCAATATATGTTTAACATGGCGCAAATTTTTATGTGAATTTTTAAAGTGCCGATTTTCGCAATATTCGCATCACACCAATATTCATTTAAAAAACTGTTGATGGTGTTGCTAAGCTCTTGTTGCAGCCTTCCCATTCGGCCACTTGCATTGAGAGGCGTGTGTAATGGATAGAAAATACAGAATATCCGGAATTGCGAATATTCGGCAATATATTCACCATCTTCGCAAATTGCCGATATTCGCGATAAATATTCGGAATCCGAATATTCGCGATCATCACTATACAGTGATATATCTGATCTTTTACTTTTTATTTAATTGAAAGGTTGCCAGCAAAAATACCCTGTTGATACTACCCCAGCAGGGGTTAATTAGTGCTGAGTTAGTTCCTTTAGTCTCAATTTATAGGAGAGTTGCGCTCAGACTCTTTAGGGCAGTGGTTCTCAACCTGTGGGTCAGGACCCCCTACGGGGTTGAACGACCATCTTACAGGTGTAGCTGTTAGTGATGGCCGAACTAGATGTTCGCCCTCCTATCTGGCAAGAAGTAAGTGTTTTTGACCCGCTCCGTTCGCCGGCGAGAAGGAGCTTACTATTCTTTCAATGGCAGAATCAGGAGCAGTAAGATCCCGCTGGAAGAAGAATCTGGAAGAAAGCTCCGAAAAGGGGAAGTGATATCAGTGACATCACATCCAGCAATCATAACTAGGAACTATGCAACGTCACTTCCGGTTTCCCCGAGATATGGGGAATTTTAATCTACACGCGAACAGGCGCACAGCAGACTATTTTTAAAGTCTGATCCACCTGTTCGCAGATGGACCTGGCCATTCAGCCATCACTAGTCGCCCTGTTCCCTGAAAGCATCAGAAATGATTCCCACAAGCAGAAGCAGGAAGTTAGGAGAAAGAGTAACACCCCTCCCTCCTAGCTTATAGGATAAAAATATATATCCTTAGCTGATCGTGCTAAAGTTCCAAATACAGGAAGTGACACTCTGTGACGTCACTTCTGGGGTCGCGGATCTAAAAAGGTTGAGGACCACTGCTCTAGGGTGTTGCATGTATTCTAACTATGTATCAGATAGAGTAAACCTATAACTGTAAACACAGCCTGACCACATTGTAATGCATATTGAGGCTTAAGACATCTATACATTATTAAGTCACCCTAATTTTATAAAATACAGTATATACAGCCAATATCAAACATGAGGGTTGGTTAGCCTAATACATATGTTGAAACCATCCTAAGGTAACTCATTATTTGACTTACCACAAGTTATTTACCTTTATTGTGAAATATAGGATGAAGCAGCCCCAGCCATTAGGTATACATGCTTGCTGGCAGATTGATGTTCTACACATTATGTCTTCACGCAGCCTGAGCAGAAAATATTTTCAGCAATTTTTCCCTTTTAGTGTATAATTAGCTATTTGTCGAGCAGATGCATTAGTGGCCCGTGTTGGATAAGCTGCCATTTAGCCACCGTGTACGCTATACCCTTTATCCCCTATTTCTATGAAATGATCTCATTAAGCACAGGACACTATAAATTGTATGAACACTACGTAAACAGCTGATTGTTATTGATCTCAGGTTTTATCAGTTTCCATAGTACATGAAGCACGCTTGTACAGAAAATGTGCTGGAAGTGTGAACGTCCATGAACTTGGTAAATGGGCACCTCCATGGTTTAAATTGGGCACTAAGCATGTTAAACACCAACGAGTGTCACGAACCAACGAGTATGAACCCACTGTGCCACGAGTCCTACCTCCGCTAAGGACATTGTGTAAGTGAACCTACACGCTCTTAACAATACCCCTGAAGGTGGGGATAGACTTTCCCAATGGGAACACCAGGTCGCTTCCCCTTGAGGGACAATAGGCAAACAAAGCAGCTGGTCCAGGAGGACCAGGGGAAACCAAAGAAAGGTACCAGAGGCACAGATGTTTTCTGCAGGCAGGGTCATAACCAGGAGCAACAGTGCTGGACCAAGGGACGAGACAGAGGAGTAGTTAGACAGGCAATGGATCAGGCTGGCAACAGGAGAGTCAAGGCAGACAAGGGGTAAACAGGTAGCAGATTCTCAGAACACGAGCATAAATCAATAACATACGAACACCAATCAAAATCAGGAGCATTAGCACTGAGGCATCTAGGAAAAGAGTCATTCATATATATGCAGGGGAACCACGATTGATAGGAAGTGACACATGCTGGTCCTTCAGGAAGTGCTGGAGAAGACCAACAGCAAACAAGATGTGGCCAGGGCTGAGAGGAAACTATAGAGCGGATCCCAGCACAATAGTAAATCATCACTGAACATGGTGGTAAGCGGTGACACAGTGTTAATGCGACCATTACAGAATTCATAAAGATGTCCTTTATTACTGAAGTAGGGATCTGAGACATCCTGAATTAAAAATCAGGGAGGACCCGGCACTACATAGCAGTAATATATACCTTCCAATAACTATGTCTTCTATCAGGGAGGCCCCGGCACTACATGCAGTAATACTACCTTCCAATCACTTGCATTCTTCAGGGGGACAGCACTACATACAGTGATATATTACTTCCCCCCAATCACTTTGTATTTCTATCAGGGAGGACCCGCACTTACATAGGCAGTCTATTACATTCCAATCACTTGTATTCTATCAGGAGGACCCAGCACTACATAGCGTGATATACCTTCCAATCACTATATTCTATCAGGGGACCCGCACTACTAGCATGATATATTTACCTTCCAATCACTATTATTCTATCAGGGAGGACCCGCCACTACATAGCAGTATTATACCTTCCAATCACTATGTTTCTATCAGGGAGACCCCGCATTAATAGCAGTTGATTATACCTTCCATCACTAGTATCTTTCAGGAGGACCCGCACTACATACGTGATATATACTTCAATCACTATGTATTCTATAGGGAGGACCGACATACATTAAGTTGATAATACCTCCAATCACTATGCCATTCTATCAAGGGAGGTTCACTACACAGTTGTTGGTAGTTCTAATGGAGATTGTATGGATCGATCTTAAGGTGTATGGGTGGCTTAACACAGTACAACACTCTACAAATTCATAATGGAACTTGGTACTTTAACAGTTTTGTGAGCATAGACATATCATTGGCCATATCAGATTGAGAGATCCACCACCATAGGGTTCACATTGCCAGGTACCCAATGTTCCCATTTAAAATCAAAGGTTCATTTATGAATAATGTTCCTAGTACATACTGTATTATCATGGGTAACCTTGGTGTGAACATGGACGGTTATTAATGTTTCAGTGCTGTATGCAATCAGATACAGTTAAACGTACGGACAAGAGAACACCATCTGACCACATTTATCACTGAATCCTCCCAAATATATACTTCTAGTATCTGGATTCTTAGTGTCCCAGAAAGTGTTCCAATCTCACTTTCTGAATTGATGAAGCTAGTGGAATGACTGATAAAACTTACACATCATGATGTGGATGAATGAGAACCTTCACAGATGACTTAATAGCTAGTTCAGCATTTTAAAGTGTTGTGTCAGCCATCTATGAATACAGACAGGGGTTTAAGGCTGGAGGAGTGCAAACTTTATCACATATGTGGGTGGATAGTATTTATAAGTTTCTATATGGTTAGTAGACCTGTAACTGTCATCCTATGGTTAAGTGTACACAGGAATAGTGATGAGCAGCATAGGCAATATTCGAATTCGCGATATTTCGCGAATAATTCTAATAATATTCGATTCTATATTCACATTATTCGCATTGCGAATATATTGCGAATATATATGTGCAATCCATGCCCATACGCATTCTAATGCGAATATTCGACATTGAGAATATCCGCCGCCATATTCGCGAAATTTGCGAATTCTCGAATAGCTGATATTCGCTGAATATATTCAAAATTCGAATATTCGAGCTCAACACTACACAGGAAGTCCATCTGGGGTTGTAGCCCTAGAGGTTAGAGCAGTGGTGGGCAACTGAGTTGATATGGAGGGCCACAAGTGCGGCTCTCGGCATCAATAAAGGGCCGCACATAACATCGATCCAGACCCTCCCGCCATCGACATATCTCAGCAGGCGGTGGACCAGATTCCGACAGGCAGTTAAAACCCGACAGCACCCACCCACCTCCTGACCTGGTTTCCCCTATAAACATTGACAATTTTACTGATGTAGGAGTGCCAAAGTTGATTAGGATAGCTGGGTCAGCATGTGACCACTTCACAGGTGGGGTTGCTATACCCTATGCATTAACAGTGCGCATGTGGAGGACCAAGGGGGGCCGCCATACAACGCCCCCGGGCCGCAGGTTGGGCACCTAGGGGTTAGAGGTCCCATTCATTCCACCTAGGCCAGGGATGTCCTGGCTTTGGTGGGATTACCAGGATTCTGAGTGATCGGTCCCTAACCGTACCTGTGTCACAAATCACCACTATACTGTAGTATAAAAAAGTCCAACTCTCACCATATGATTGATAATCTGTCTCCCTGAAAAGCCCTTAATACAGGGCTAAACGCCTCGGAGCAAACATTCTATGAATCTGTATAACATTGTATGGCTATAGGGCTGTTATGGCTATTTTGCATGTCATTGAGCCGATCCGCCGGCCGGAAGGTGCACTCACTCAACGCCGTGCAAACAGGTGGTATGGATCGTCGACATAAAGGACGACGGAACCCATATCGCTGTGGACAACTAACCCAACACCTTTAAGTTATGTTTTATGCGAAAATGGTCATATATGTCTAAAAATTACTACTTATCAAACTTTTTAAATGCTTTTAGACTGTATATTTTGCATGTGATGGTCCCTTGTTAATAATAAAGGCCTTTTATTGTATTAAGAATTTTTTTTTGTTTTTTCAGTGCCTTGAAAATTAGGTTACTAGCGAAGGTAGAGATCTATATACACTGTCATACTGGACGTGGCACTATGCTGACTTAAAACCTGTTACCCTGTTACTCGTCTCTAATTTACAAATTGAAGCTTTCGGGGTGTCTCATATCCCTTAAGTAGACATCCAGATTAGTCAATAAAGATCACTTTAATCAATTCCTCTAAACTCTTCACTCTTTGAAGAGTATGGAGAAGGACAACCTATATAAGTGAAAGAAGAGATAACAAATCCAGAGTTTTATTAAGATAACAAATTTATTATTCAGGGAGTGTCCCACAACCAAATAGCATCAATGGAGTCGTCCACTTATTTAAACTTTGGAACACACACGAATGGATGCTCTTAGTGGGCAATTTCTTCAGGATAGGTATAAAGAAAAACAATATGGAAGGTTATTATTCTGAATTTACTATTCTGTACTTATTGTTGACTAAGAAAACGTTTTAAGGTTCGTTAAATAACAAAAGAACGGAAAAGGCACTGACCAATTTAATTAAAAAAGCTTAATCTATACATTAACAATTAGTAAGGCATATGAAACTCAGAGCAGCAAGGGAGGCTCACTACTAAAGAGCAGGATTGAAAATCAATATCAAAGGTTATCCTTTGCACGTTTCTATTGGCTGGTATGTTTTTTAATTACAAGAGCACCATTAATTTCACTAGAAGGAACTACTCACCATTGTCAGAGAAAAAGAATAAGAAAGGAATATATCTGTTACAGTATATGACTGGCCTGCACATAATAATAGGACGTCTTCATTCAGTGCTCTGTCAGGATCCGAATCCAGGGATGCTTCGGAGGCTGGCCCTGTACAAGACACCTGGTACCAAGTTTCTTGTTGAACTCTGAACTCCTGGCCCCTCCCTATGACCTGTACAAGACAGGGTCTTGTTGAACTCTGAACTCCTGGCCCCTCCCTAGTACTTCCTATATTAACCATGTCTCTGCACTTCCTCCTTGCCAGATTATTGTGCTTACTGCCAGTATCTTGCTCTTCCTGCTCATTGCTACTTGTGGCTTCATATCCATCATCCTTGTACCAACCCTTGGCTATTGACTACCCGACTACTCTTCTTCTTGCTCCATTGTGACTTGACACCATCAGCTTTGACCTACACTTGCTATCAACTATGCTTCTGGTTGCTCTCTCTTTATCTAGCCAGCACCTGAGTCGCTGTTTCAGCTATGGGACTCCAAGACTGAACCTAGATCGTTACATGCTTATTCACACTTAATGCGTTGCATTGCGCTAATGACAACCATAGGAAGCCTTTTCTTCCGTTCACATTTTAATGCGTTGCGCTATGTGTTGCTGTAATCACCTACTCCATGCAGTACACTTGTATTGTAAATGCAGAAACAGCGCTTCTTATAAATCATTAGTAGTGCACTATTCTGAGATATTTTTCTATTCTTACAACTGTGCCTGTGCAGATAGTACCGTACTAGTTTTGGAGTTTTTTTTTGAGTTAATCTTCCGATTTTTGGGTGTCAAGGTTGGGGGTTTGGGGTAGGGGGATTATGGTTAGGGGGTTCTGAGGGTTAAGGTTAGGGGATTGGGGAGGTTAGATTCATTTTAACCCCTCGAACCCCTAAACTTCCCCCCCAAACCAAAAAACGTACCCCTACTATCCAGCACCACTCCCCCCAACCCTAACCTTGACACCCGAAAATTGGAAAATTATCCCTGAAAACACCAAAACGAGGGTTATCTGCACATGCACAGTTGTAAGAATAGGAAAATATTTCAGGGTAGGAAAATATTTCAGAACACCATGCATCGCATCTAGTATAAGTAGCCCATAACACTGTGTTACTTGCGCAGAATGCAGAAAGTATAGTTTGAATAAGGACTAATTCATAGATTTTCAGGATAACATGGGGTCGGATGAAAATATCAGCGACCGTTGCACATAAGGGCGACCAGGTGATTTTAGGACAGCTGAGGACAGTCACCTGCCCTGAAACCGCACGTGTGAGTACAGCCTCAAGTGGTTTGCTATCTTTATGCAATCTATGAGCATAGAAACCTTTAACTATAATCATGCTTTTTATTCCCTTGCAATGACAACATACCAACTGAACGTGGACACATTTATGAGATCTAATAAGCAGCCTCAGCTTGCCCTGCAGCTTGTTTGTACATCTCAGTCATACTTTGAAGCCTCAGGCTATGGAGTGATAATAAAAAATACAAATGCAATTATATTTGACTACTTATGTTGATGAGAACATCATCCTACCAGAACCCACCAATAAAAATGTTAATCAGCCCACCATAAAATGTGCATTTGTATTATCTTCAGGACAGAAGCAGGTAGGATTTCGCTTTTTTCATTTAAAATCGGCTCAATAAAAAGAATTGTTTGTATCTGCAGAACAAGGCGATAGAGTTTTGCAATTAGATCCTTGCAGTGTGTGTGATATCAAAGTATCCATATCAACAATGTAGTATTTTCCACTAGATGTTCTATGGGATGATTACTTCAACCATTAACAGACAGAATGGCTTCTCTGAACATGACTTCAAACTGAAGTAGGCTCTCAATAATTGGGGGCATGGGAAGGGTACCTTACCATTAGATTACTATATTGATGCTTTATTTTATTTTATTTTTCTGTTTCCACTTCAGCGATTCTAATCAGGTCATGGAGCTGTGGGAGATCGCCAACACCCAGCAATCTGTGTAGACACCCATGAGGCAGGACAAAAAGGTGGAAGAGCTAAGACTGACCAAGAAGGCAGACCATCTGATCACCATTTGTAGTGGACAATCTGAGACCATTTGGATACAGGATACGATGGACCTTTTGAAAAATTCCCAATACATGGCTTGTAGCACTGGATATTGAAGACCTGTCTTGGATCCATGATAAAGATATGCTCAGAACAAAAAACTGTGACAACTTTTGAAAACAAGAGGACAGCAGTTCCTAAAGAAGTCCCAAAACAGGGTGAAACACATTTGTAATGTGGGTACTTACCACCTAGACCTTCTTAGATCATGCTTTACAGGGTATGGTTGAATGGGTTGTAGATTGTAATAAATTCACAGGGAGTCACAGGGAGTACATCTTTAGTAACCTGGACCAAGAATCCTCAAGTTGACTGTATCATGTATATCCTGACATGTTATCTGAGATATTTTCATTTTATTTAATATTTTCTTGTTGTTTTCTTGTATGTTGGTGACTTGAGCAGGCCATACACAGGGCGATTCCTGTGTGATTGATGAATGACCACATGTTGCATCCCTGTTCGATGACATTTTCTTGGAGTGGGATCAACCACTCCCATACCAGTCAAGCATCCTGTTTTGGCCGGGAAAGTCATGTGTGTCTTTCCCAGACCAAATCCCGAATTTAGTAAATCCAGGATTTTTCCTGGGATTTTTAAATTGGGGTAATCTGCACGGAGGGAATTGCCCCCTCCCTCCTAAGTTACCACAGAGGATTTGTGGGGTGGCAAGTTAGCAGGGAGAGTAACGCTACCTCCCGTCTAAGTTAGTTCCAAACGCTGCTATTAAATATTTAAGGCATTCAATATTAATTAGAAATGGTCAATGAGATGTCCAAATTTGACATCTCATTGACCATCCCATATATAATATATCCAATGAGAGGAGGAGGAGTAAAAAAAAAGTAGCGCACATTTATTCTGAGAGTATGTATTAATACAGCAATGCTTATCCCATGTTTATATCTCATTTCAAATTATACAAGGACGTTTTAGAATACAATATATTGTGATATTTAAATCGAGATATTGATGACTATATAAAAACATTAGAGCTAGCCATACACGTGTCGGATTCCATGGCCAGTCGATCACCCATCCGATCGATTCCGGCGATTCTGCCGGGAATCGCAGGTGTGATCAATCGGCCAATTAAGAGTATCCATCGCTGCATACCACCTTGTCCAACGGATTCCGGGACGATTCCGTGTCCGATTGTCTACCTCACAAATGGCAACTCCCCCTGATGTGTGCAGAATCGGATCAGAAAGACCAACATGTTGGTTCTCTGTCGGATCCGATTCTGAGCCCCTGAACGATCGGACCTGATCGTTCGGACAAGGTGGGCTGCATGCGATTCCGGCACGATCGTTATGCGTGCACGCGCCCGGAATCGATCGTGCCGGAATCCGGTGGGAATCCGACACGTGTATGGGGGCCTTAAGATTTCCAGACAACTCTGGTCTCTTCCATCTAACAGAATTAGAACTTATTTACCAAAAGACAGAAAAATTGTGTCTTCCGGGGCATTCAAGTTCCAACCGCAGTTTTCTGGTATAAGTTATAACCTGAACAGTTCTTCAGGTGTCTGCCGTACGCACGAAATGCAAACATGTAGGATCATAGTAGCATTTATATATATATATAGAGTTGAGCCAAGAAGGAAATTTGTTTCTGTATTTCTATAACTGCAGGCAAAGGTTTTTTTTACAGATGTTAATGACAAACTAGAAATCAGTTGTTCCCTCAGGGCTCGCTCACACTAGCTGAGCTAGTACTTCAATGCAGCACGGCTAGGGTTAAAAGCAAGGTACAAAGGTTTCCATAGGCAGGGGTGTACATAACTATTTTAGTGAGCTCCTCAGATGAGTACCAGGAGATGGTGTTTGGTACTCCCCCCATATGTAGGGTGGTCTTCCTCACAGTCTTCTTCACTGTCTCCCTCACTGTCCTCTGTGTCAGCCTCCTGCATGGTAGATTCTGCTGCTGATGGACCTCCCTGTTCCTGATTGAGCCTCCGATTAGCTGTCTCCATCCACAGGTCATCAGCTGGCTTTGGGTCACATGTAACACTCACAGTACAAGACTGTTTAAACCCCCAGATCTCATACCTCAGTAGTACAACCCTGAAATGTTCTGGCTTCGCAACTAACTACTAAGACTATCTGCAGTCCAAATGTCAACCTGTCATAGCCATATTCCAGCTGTCACACAGTGCTTTCCTCTTGTCAGATTTGACTCTTACATAAGCCTTCTCTGACTTTCATCCCCCAGATCTCCAACATCCAATCTTTTTTTCGGGGGATTATTAATTTAAATTCCCAATTTCACACCCCTAGCTGCAAACTTTCATAGTTATTATTGTTTCCCTGCAGTTATCCAAGTGACATAAATTGTATATATGTAACATTTAGCTGCGGCCTCCCAGACACAGAGCGCCTCCAAGTTGTTAGTACGCATATGAGCTTGGTAACAATATTACAGGTAGACTAGTTATTTTACAGGTAGACTAGTTTTTTTGAGTACCAGAGTACCACTTATGTGCATCCCTGTCCATGGGAAAGGATCAGCACAGGCAATAATCGTATCACTCCATATTACAGTTCATCTCTTCAAAGTTGCTCTAGGCCTTGTTGACATCTGCATTTTTAAGATGAACATTTGGAATTTTTTTTACATTGAAACAGCATCTAGACCAGGGGTGGGGTGGGCTAACTTTTTTGACTTGTGGACCACAAAGCGTTCTTAAATTTGACAGCCAGATCAAGAGCCTGTAATGGCTGCCAGGAACAGGTGTGGAGCTAGGACTGGACCGCTTAAAAAAATAATTAAATAATAATAATAAAAAAAATAATACCGCCAGGCAAATTAAAAAATATATATTTATACACAAAAATTTAATTATGGGAATTTTTTTTTACTAAAACAAACAGTTTAGTAGAAGCACATATTGGCTACGTAAATCTAAAATCACTGAGATCTTAGTCAATAGAGGCCATTTTTTTCTACTTGCAAGCATAGCAGACAATGTTATTTGGAACCCTTTAATAAAATACACTCACTTTTTTCATCTAGCACAGGGGTGGGCAAACTTTTTGACCCGTGGGCCACAATAGGTTTTTAAATTTGACAGAGGGGCCAGTCCCAGAGCCTTTGAGTGCCACCCTGCACAGATGTCCTAAGTCCTCATAGCTAGGGAAATTTAAAAAGAGAAAATGTATTTAGAAATATAAGCTTTTGATAGACTATGGCATCTAGGAAGAAACCCACCCTCAAGACATTATCTCCAATTATTGCAGGGAACGAGTGGAGGGGAGAAAGAGCAACTTGGTACCAAGATGACAAAGGACCGAATTAAAAGACTAAATGGGCCGGCTGTGGCCCTGGGCCTTAGTTTGCTCCAGCATCAGTGCAGCTTTATTTAGTGTTTACAGTGACAAAAACTGAGTTTGCGTACTCGGCCTAGGTCTCTGTAACCCCTAAACATGGACCCACCTGATAAATAAACTTCAAAGACAAAGCAACGCAGCCGCGCTGGCTAAAATGTAAGACTTTGTGATAAGATACCCAATACATGAACATGTATCCAAACATGCTACAATCTGATAGTATGTTCTCCTTTGTACATATCAACAACTATGTATGTGGTCTGATTGGGTTCCTATTGATTGGATAGTTAGGTACGAATATGATTTTGCTTAGGTAAATCTGAAACAAATCATACACAAATGTACTTTGCATTTGCCTTGAAGACATAAGCTGGATGTAAATGCTCCTACCAGCATTTCACATTAGCACATGTGACCCATTCATTGTGGAAGTTTAGTATATCAACATGTACTTTGGTATTCTTTTCAGTTTATAATGCTAGGCATACACAGCTTGATTTTTTTTATCGATTCTAGCAAATCAAGCAACGTGCGCATTCGCTCGAATGTGCTAGAATCTATAAAAAATCAAGCAGTGTATGGCTTTCTTCGATCCTACTTGAAAAAGGTCGTTTAAGCCAGGAATGGACATGACCGCAAATCCCGGTTGATCTGACAAGCTGTGGGGAGAGCCCCTCCCCCCCCCCCCCACACAGCCCGTGATCGGCTCCCAGCAGGGGAAAGTGGGTGGAGCCTAGCACGAATGTGTACACTACACAGACAAGGCCCCCCTCCTCTCTCCCAGCAGCCTGTCAGCAGCACCCAGCCAGTGTTGTGAGCTATTTTCGGTAGAAAAATAGCTCACAACACAGGTCTAGGGTCTCCGACTAACTGAAATTGATGTGCAAAGTGGTGAACATCAATTCCTGTTTGAATGACTTGCGATGGAGCACATAGATTGATTGCGGGTCCATTGCATGGGTATCGACCCATGTATGCCTAGCTTAAGACCGTTACAAATAGATTTACAGATATTTACATTTAATACATAACAAAAACATGAAGCAACAAGCATAATTACATTAAATTCACATACATAAAGTCCTTTCCTGCTGTTAACTTTGATCAACTAAAAATTCCATGTACGTGGTATATCTACATCAACCCATCGACAGCTGTCACGTGTCCTCACTGTAATCAGGAACCAGTGATTATTTAAGCATAAGCCATGACAAATCCTCTGTTTAATACTGTACGCATTTAACACAATTATAGTATTAACAAAATAAACCTTTTTAATATGATAAATATGGATGTATAGACACCATTAAATTGAACTGGTCCACTTAGGTTTCAACTTTGCATGAAAGAGATTAAGTGTCATTAGACCCATTGCTTTTTTAACTTTACATTTTTTTTTTACCATAGTTGAAGTATATTTGCATCAATAAGTGTTGTTTAATCCTTAGACAAACACACCAGACTTGTTTTCTGCAATGGGTTTATGTACATCCAGCTTTCTAATCCATGTTGTCTTGGGCCTAAAGCCCCCCATACACCTTTAGATCACTACATACAATTTCCTTTAGATCTACCAACAATTATGTAGTGCCGGGTCCTCCCTGATAGAATACATAGTGATTGGAAGGTATATATCACTGCTATGTAGTGCAGGGTCCTCCCTGATAGAATACATAGTGATTGGAAGGTATATATTACTGCAATGTAGTGCTGGGTCCTCCCTGATAGAATACATAGTGATTGGAAGGTATATATCACTGCTATGTAGTGCTGGGTCCTCCCTGATAGAATACATAGTGATTGGAAGGTATATATTACTGCAATGTAGTGTCGGGTCCTCCCTACTAGAATACATAGTGATTGGAAGGTATATATTACTGCAATGTAGTGTCGGGTCCTCCCTGATAGAATACATAGTGATTGGAAGGTATATATCACTGCTATGTAGTGCCAGGTCTTCCCTGATAGAATACATAGTGATTGGAAGGTATATATCACTGCTATGTAGTGCTGGGTCCTCCCTGATAGAATACATAGTGATTGGAAGGATTAGAAAGCTCCTCATATTACATGGTTTTGGTAGAACAGAAGTTGATTGTACAGAAATTGAATGGTGAGATTGTAAGGTGTATGGGGGCCTTAAGTCAGTTTTCAAATTATCTTTAAAGCGCTTAAATGGCTGGTGTCATAGCTGGTCATGTGCTGCGCCATAGACCATAGTAACAGGTAGACAGAAGAGAAGGTCACGAAACTTAAGGCTCCCATACACGTCTAGATTATTCATCCAATCAACTTAATTCAATCAATTTTTTGGTTGATTGAAAATCTATGGCAGCCCACATGGTTAGATCAACCTAAAACAATTAAAATTGGGGAAAAATGTTATTGAAAATATTTTGGACGTGCTGGTAAATTTTAATTGGTTGTATTGAAATTGATGACACGTTCAGTTGATCCCAAAAAAGTTGATCAAATATCTGTTACTACAGTTGGCAAACATACAATCAATCACCGATTTCCCTGACCCCAAATTTTTTTTTTTGCTTAGGTTGATTGAACAGAAAATCTAGATGTGTATGGGGGGGGGTTTCCACATCTGTCAGACCCCCTCCACTAAGCGTATTGCTTGGCGGGAGGTCCAGACGGAGCACATAGACTTTACCTGCTCGGCGAATGCTGTGTTCTCACAGCTCTGAGCCCTTCCGCCAATGCAAGGCTGAATTTAGTGGAGTACGTTGAACCTCTGCATCGGCGAATGTCTGAACACAGCATCCGCCTAGCAGGTAAGTGAGTGTGCTCTCTCTGCAATATGCTTAGCAGAGGGGGGCCCAACGGATGTGGAACCCCCCCAACATTGCTGCATATGTTTAAAATGGTTGTGGAAACATTAAAAAAAGGATTGTTCCATGTATGTTAATAAGATAAATTATGTTTGCTCTATAATACGCACCAGAAGGAAACTCAGCTGCCAGTCTCTAAAGCCAGGCATACATGGCTTGATTTTTTTAATAGATTCAAGCACTTTTTGTAACGTCTCCTATACCCTTCCCTACATCTCTACAGTCCCTACATCTCTAAGTCACTCCCAAAGAAACTAGTAAAAATGTTACACATAATTTTGACCATATCTACTAGACAGAGACTAAGAGGGAACAATCCATGTTGGATAGGAGGTGGATCAGAGGATTAACTGACAATTTTGTGTAACCTGTAATAGTAATTAACCTCCTTAGCGCCATTTTTAAAATTCCTTCCCCGGCTCTGTCCACGTCACTGGTTTGGGTTGGGAGAC
>CM070032.1:12555963-12595391 GCA_036250615.1 Ptychadena robeensis
TAGAATACATAGTGATTGGAACGTTTAGAAAGGTCCTCATATTACATGGTTTTGGTAGAAGAAAAGTTGATTGTACAGATCGATGGCGACCCGCCACAAATGTACCAATGGCATTGCCGGCATTGCTAATGACGGCTGAGATGTGTGATACGCTGTGATATGCCACATGTGATATGTGGCTTGAACGTTATCTTTCCTATACCTACCCACACTGTCATCGCTTGATCACCACTGCATCATCCCAAAGGCAATGTTTGGACACCTCTAGACATTATGTGCACTCATTGCAGAGAACAAACGGAGGGGAGAACAAAGACTCAGAAAAGAAAGCTAAAAGGGACCGATCCAGCCCCCAGGCCTTACTTTTCCCATCCGTATAATAGACCATTCATCCAAAAGATCATTTGTGAGGTGTGATGGTGTTGGAGGAGAAGGCTTGGCTTGCAATCTCTGTTCTAATTTGATGAATTGAGTTTGAGGTTCTGTCTGAGTCAGTCAAGTTCTTCCATGCCAAAGTTCTCAAACAATATCTGTATAAACTCTGAATGTCAGAAATGTATATTTGTGAATGTTGAGATGTTATATTGGTTTCACTGGTAAAAATAAATAATTGAAATGGGTATAAATTAGTTTTTTGTTAAGTTGCCTAATAATTATGCACAGTAATAGTCACCTGCACACACAGATATTCCCCTAAAATAGCTAAAACTAAAAACAAACTAAAAACTACTTCCAAAAATATTCAGATTTGATATTAATGAGTTTTTTGGGTTCATTGAGAACATGGTTGTTGTTCAATAATAAAATTATTCCTCAAAAATACCACTTGCCTAATAATTCTGCACTCCCTGTATATATGTACTTACATGTAATACTTATTTGTAATACACCCATGGCAATGAGCCTTATTAAAACACCTTAATCCATACACCTTTAGATTTCGCTGTCAGATTTCCTTTAGATCTTCTATTGTTTTACCAAAACCATGTAATATGAGGGACTTTCTAAACCATCAAGTCTACCTGTGTTCAATCGCAGAGGACCCGGCACTACATAGTTGTTTGTAGATCTAAAAGATATGTAAAAGAGAGATCTAAAGGTGATCTATGTAGTGTAAAATGTATGTCTTGGCCTCCTGGGCGGTCACCCCGAGTCTAGCTCAGGCTAAAAGAACTTGGCATAAGTGGTCAGCCCGAGCAGAGCCCAGACTCAGGGTGGCTGCAAAGTATTATTGACCTCTGCCCATCTCTAGCTTCTTCCTGTTCTTCCTGATGTGGGGAGATGTTATGGGCGTCAAAGGGCAAGGGTGGGGAGATTCAAAAAGACAGTTCCTATGTAACACTTGTGGCACTGGATCTCTCACCTACCTGTCTCACCAGGGAATATAAAGGCTCAACTATGCTCCATTAGATGGAACATCCTTGGTCCACAGATGGTTAATTTCTGCTGCTGCTTTAGGCCATGCAGAGCCGTGAATAAGTTTGCTTTCCTCTAAATACTTAAAACCCAGATGTTGCTCAGAAGAATCACTGAAAGACAGTTCAGTTGTTCCGCATTGAGTTTTTAGAAGAAAACGCGTCTTCTTTGTGCCGTGACTGAGCTCAGAAAAGCAATGAAAGAACTCCTGCTGAGTAACGTTATCTTTTGGCAGCTGCAGATACCTCTGGCTGGCTTCTCTGAATTGGCTGGAAATAATGAAAACAAACATTGTTTTGAAGGTTGCTGCAGCTTCCTTCCCAACCTGACAAAGCGTCTTGTCTTCCCCTCTCTACATTAACCTCCGTTCTGATCTGAACATTACAACAAAAATACATCAGCAGAGGAAACAAGGAGATCTCTGTCAGGCTGACATTACACTGGCTGTAATGAAGGAGAAGAGAAGTTCATGACTCCGAGCAGAGGTCTGACCTGCTGTGAAATGCTCACCCAGAGGAGAGGCCTGCCATGGAAGGAACATTGTTGGGATGGTCATGTGGCATGAAGGAATCCATGCCGGGGAGAAGCATTCTTTGTGCTTTATTCCCTTTTGCCCATAAATTTTACAATATACACTGGATGGGCAAACTATGGCCCATGGGCCATATCCAACCCGTTTAGTCACCTTGGTGTCAAGATACTCTTGCTCTCCTCTACTTGTTCCCTGCAATAAGTGAATATAATGCCTAGAAGACAATTGTTATGGTGCTCACATTCTAGAGGCTATAGTTTGCCCTGGTCTACAATAGACTCTTTAAGTTTACTATTATTATTTAATATTTAATATATTTATTCATTGTTTACATAAATAACCTCACTGGCAGTATGATTATTTTTTATTAAAAGCAGTACAGAAATTGTATCGATTGATCAATGAATTCTGTTTAAAGAGGCTGGGAGGGCTTGGGATGGGTGGCCCTTAAGGTTACACAGGTTGATTTGTCAGCGATCAAATACCGACCAATTGCTGATCCAATCTTTCCAGGCGATCAGGAATCGGCAATTGATCAGATCGGGAATAGATGCACCACCACCTTGGGAATCCGATTTGTGGCTGATTTGGACATGAGCCGATCTCCAAAATGGCCGATTCCACAAAAGGCTGCTGAATAGGGCTATTTGGGTCCATCAATGTACTCCGATTGCCAAACGATCGACCAAAAAACCAACATGTCCGTTCATTGTCCGATCTGATTTTTAGTCGATTCCGTTTTTTTTGGGGTCAATCGTTCAGGGTGATCAAACCCCGATTGAATGCCGATCGATTGCCGATCGAACTCGTGAACGCGCAAAGTGATCGATCTGTCAAAAAAGAAAATCGACCTGTGTATGGCTACCTTTACAAGTTCTTTGTCCGACCCCTCTGTCAAATGTAAAAACCATTGTGGCCCAGAGTCAAAAGGTCAAAAGGTTTGTCCACCTTTGCTCTATACCATCTCACTCTCAAGTTCTACCTAGAACCTATACATTCTTGTCATCTTCACCTAGTCCCAACTGAATCACAATTAATGGTAAATGTCAGGCTTTCCCAAAGTAAAAAGTTTCTTTCAGACATAAGCCTATGGTAACTTGATGTTGAAGAAAGTGCCCCAAAAATACCTTGTCAATAGCTCATCTATCCTAAAGTATGACATGCCCTCTTCCTCATGAACATTAAAAATCTTGTGCATTAAACCCAATGATTTCACATGACGTTTGAGTGGGTACCGATAAGCAAACCTGACTGTTGAATGTGCAGTCATTGTTGTTACCCACATTGTGCCCAAAAGAAACCCCACCAAGTTCAGTATGCCCATTGCAATGACAGACACAACTGTCAAGAAAAGGATTGGTTGCCAGATTGGTATAAGAACAGTAGACACCACACCGAATACAATGACAAGCCCGGAGCCAATGCAGGGACATAGGGGTAGGGCTACTTGACCCAGGGGGCTGAACTTAGGGTGTCATGTAACAAGGGGGAAGGTTGTAGGTGGGGCCGGAAAGGGAGGGGCTCGGTAGGTCATAAATCCAGCAGGCATCAGGAAGGACTTCCTCTTGGGATTCGGCCATCTATTGATGTATTTATTCATGTATATATTAATTTATATGTTTGTATTTATGTTCTTTTGTTTTTACTGCCTGTCACAGCTTGGCAAAGGCTTAGCAGTGCCGCATGGATAAAGTGGACGTGGAAGAGTCTTTTGTTGCATGTTGGTTCATCAAAAAGAGAAGTCGCAGATATTGTTGATGTTTATTCTTACTGTATTTCTTGGAAAATAAGGTACCCACCGAGCTGGTACTTAAGGGCTGGTGGCTGGTATGGTGGTTTAAAGAAGTTTAATTTGGCGGCACTGTCTGGCCATCCTCTTAGTTTGTTTATTGACTGTGGCCTATTTATACTGTAAAATGCACTTAACATACAGTCCTTGCCAAAAGTTTTGAGAATGACACAAATATTAGTTAGCTGCTGCGCTGCTGTTAGATCTTTGTTGCGGGTGTTTCTGTGATTACTGAAATAGAATTATAAGCTCTTCATACGTTTCAAAGGCTTTCATTGACAATTACATGAGATTTAAGCAAAGAGTCAGTATTTGCAGTGCTGGCCCTTCTTTTTCAGGACCTCTGCAATTCAACTGGGCATGATCAACTTTTGAGCCAAATCCTGACTGATGGCAACCCCCATTCTTTCATAATCACTTCTTTGAGTTTGTCAGAATAAGTTGTTTTTTGTTTGTCCACCCACTGTTGTTGGATACCCAAACTGTTGTTGGATTGTTGGAAGAAGTTGCAGTTGGAGGGGGTGTTGGTTCCATTCTTTATTCATGGTTTCTGTGTTTTTGGGCAAAATTGTGAGTGAGGCCACTCCCTTGGATGAGAAGCAACCCCACACATGAATGGTCTCCGGATGCGTTACTGTTGGCATGACACAGGACTGATGGTAGCGCTCACCATTTCTTCTCAGGACAAGCCCTTTTCCAGACGCCACAAACAATCGGAAAGGGGCTTCATCGGGGAATATGACTTTGCCCCGGTCCTCAGCAGTCCATTCACCATACTTTCTGCAGAAGATCAGTCTGTCCCTGATGTTTTTTGGGAGAGAAGTAATTCTTTGCTGCCGTTCTTGACACCCGGCGATCTTCCAAAAGTCTTCGCCTCACTGTGCGTGCAGATGCGTTCACACCTGCCTGCTGCCATTCCTGAGCCCCCACAGCTGAATCCTCTTTAGGAGACGATCCTGGCGCTTGCTGGACTTTCTTGGACGCCCTGAAGCCTTCTTAACAAGAATTGAATCTCTTTCCTTGAAAGTTTTTTGGGGATTTGTTCATTTTCATGACAGAAGGATTATGCAATTCATCTGAACACTCTTCAGAACATTCTGGAGTATATGCAAATTGCTATTATAAAAACTTAAGCAGCAACTTCTTAAATTTCAAATATTTGTCTCAAAACTTTTGGCCAGGACTGTTTATAAATCAAAATTTTCCAAAGAAAGAAATGCCTCTAGATGGGACACACTTATCTATAATTCACCACACATCTCATCCAGCCCAGGCCCACTTACACCCCTTCATTCCCCCCTACACTGAATGACTATAACTTTCTAGGCTGGAATGCCACGGAACACTTTCACTTTTTTCAAATTTTATCACAGGGTAAGTTGCCGGGTCGAGAGGATCTACCACAAGAAGTGGTATTATCACCCCGATTCTGGCTACATTACTTCCAATTATATGCTTTTTACCACTCGATCACAGATAAGAGTAAGCTTGCACGTTCCCTCACTGTATTTGAAGAGCTGCTTATAGGCGAAGAGGTACCGACACATAAAGTTTCTACTATTTATTCTCTGCTTACTCAGGAAGAGTTGACACCATACCCGACCTATGTGAGTAAGTGGGAAAGGGAAATAGGGAAGTCCTTCGATCATTCTGAGTGGAGGAGAGCCTTTGTCTTAACCTATGGCACTTCCATAACCAGTAGAGCCCAGGAGACAAACTTTAAAATTATATCACGCTGGTATCAATGCCCAGATGTTATACATAGTTATATACCAGAGAGATCTGACAGATGCTGGCGATGTTTAACACACAAAGGCAATATGAAGCACATCTGGTGGGCTTGCCCAATTATACAGTTGTTCTGGGATAAGATCTTTACAATATATAATACTATGAATTCGCTTTCATTGATTGGTTCTCCGGAGATCACACTCCTATCAATGCTACCTGGCTCTTATAAATCTATAAAGAGCGATATTCTAAGATTTTTCCTTATGGCGGCAAGGACCGTAATCCCAAGACATTGGTTGTCCATGAATCCACCAACGATATCTGAGTGGTTGATGGAATTAGACGAGATAGAACATCTGGAGCGATTGTTGGCTGAAGATAATGGTCAAATGGGAGTTTTTCGGAAAATTTGGGGCCCGTGGCAATACTTTCGCACCACGTCAGATATCCAAGGCCTATTATAGCGGGCATCATGCGATGGGGAGGGCGCCTTCCGGGTTTTGGGGAATGTCCTTTCTCTTCTCCTTTTCCCTTTTTTTTTTTCTCTCTTCCTTTTTCTATGTCTCCCTCTTCCCAATATTATTTCTCCCCTTCCCACACCCCCTTTTTTGTACGTCGTCTTTTGTAGGCTTGGATCTCTACTTCTATGGAAGAAAAATAATTGGATATATACATGTTATGAATAAGTAGATGTTTGTATAGGTTATATTGATGTCATATGTTGAATGTCTTGGAAACTTAATAAACTTTATTAAACATAAAAAAAAAAAAAAAGAAGAAATGCCTCTGTTTTGGATTCTTAGTTATGTATGTTAAAGGGACAAGGTTTTCAGGTATCTACGAGTCAAGACACAGCGTTTTGAAATAGGTTAGAGGTCAGTGCAGGCAGCAGACAAAAATTTCATCAAACAGGCTACAGGTCAAGGTAGGTGGCAAGCAGAGGAGTAAACAGAAGTACAGGCTGTCTAACTGTAGGCCAAGAGGGAGGCAGATGGACACTTTAATGAGTAAACCAAGAACTTGTATTAGATATATATATATATATATATATTAGACTTGAGTTGGAAGATGACATGTAGATAGAGGTAGAATGTTGACGAGCCTAGGGTCCAAACAGAAGACCAAGACAATACCACATGCTCTCAATAACAATATACAATAAAACCATAAAGAGCAACAGAGGCAGATGAATCACAAGAGCATGTGGACCACACTATACAATTTGCGGCAGCTAGACAAAAATACTAATCAAGTAAAACCCCCCTTTGCGGTATAAATGTTTCCTGTGTTTATTTCGTTGTGTGGCCTTACTTCAGCTTTAAAACGCAGCCTATGTAAGTGTTTCCAGTGTATATTTATGTCTCGCTGTCAGGCATGCGGTCTGTTCCAGCATATACAGGTTAAATGTCAAAGGAATGTGTAGCTGTGACTGAACATGCCACGCCACGCTGTATATAGCCCACGTTTGTTTACGACATATTGACCTTGGCACCGGAGGATTTTCTTTTGTTGAGTCAGTTTAAAATAAAAAAAAATTAAAAAAGCATCTTGGCTTAATAAGCATTTTATATAACATGACACTTCTGTAGTAGCTCAGGTAAGGTGTTTTTTTTAGAACACCTACATTTAATGAATTAAAATGCAGAGCCAATACATTTTGTTAATGTAAAGGAAACACAATAACATGTAGGCCTTTTGAGCCCTGGACATAGTTGTGGAGGAAGGTATGTCCCAGTGTCCCACCCAGTCTCCAATATCTAGACCATATGTAGAGAGATCTCTGACAAAGCAAGTCACTCTTAGGGCTAGTGATGGCTGAACTGTCGGTTTTCTTCTCACGGCAAACAGTACAGGTGTTCGACCCGCCCCCTTCACCGGCGAGAAGAAGTCTATAACTCTTCCTCTAGCTGGACCAGGTGCGGCGAGGAAGAATTATTTTCACTAGAGACCAGTGGTGATGGCCGAACTGCCAGCAAGGCGGATAGTTCGGCTGCGAACGAGCATGTTCGCCCTCCTTCTCGCCAGCGATCAGTACGGGTGTTCGACCCGCCCTGTCCGCCGGCGAAAAGGAGCCCTCTATTCTTCCTCCGGTGGGATCATTAGCAGCGAGATCCCGCCGCAGGAAGAATGTTTTCACTGAAGACTGGGTAGAGAACCCGGTCTTTCAGTGAAAAACAGGCTCGCAAACCCGGATGTGACGTCAGTGACGTCACATCCGGTAAGCACACCCGCCTAGAGGCGGGGAACTTGAATCTGTCCGCGAACGGGCGGACTTTTTTAAAAGTCGGACGGACATGGCCGAAGTTCGGCCATCACTAGAGACCAGGTAGAGACACCTTATCCTATTCATATACCGGACAGGAGCCGTAATGTCTGACCGACATAACTTCCGGTTTAGGAACAAGGAACTGTGCATTCCATATACCGGATATATGGTATAGTTCCGATTCAAATTCTCTGCCAACAGGTGATGAAATTTAAGTTCTCCGTGAACAGGCCGATGTCTGACTTTTTAAAAAGTCTGATACGCCTGTTCACGGGCAGACACGGCTGATGTTCTCCCATCACTACTTAGGGCTAGTCTCCATTGAGAGTCCATGATGCCCCAATGGGAGGCTGCAGTTTGGGTGCATTGATTGCTACGTTATACATTCATAACCTATTGTTTATAACAATGCAGGGCCCCGCTTTGTTATTTACACGGCACATGGTGGGCAATGGAGGCAGGCCCATCTTGGCTCATTGTAAACAATGAAGCAAGGCTTTTGGAACATGTTTTATCCTCGTTATGCCCATATGTTATTACCACAGTTCAATAATGCACTCCATTAGGCTAAGGCTCCACTAATGTGGACAGAAAACACATGCAGTAAGCATGTGTTTTCTGTCTGGATTAGTCATGGTTTCCCCGTGATTTACTCACGGATTTGCTGCGTTTTTTACACTATTTATTTTATTTTTTGTCCCTTGCTGTCAGTGGACAAAAACCGCACCAAAACTGCATCCAATTTGCATCCATTGATTTGAATGGATGCAGACAGGCGGGTTTGGATGCGGTTGTGGCAGTGGAGACAGGCTCATTGGCGGTAATGGGAGCAGTTAGGGTGCGGATAAAAACATTCCCCACATCCACTCCCAAACCGTCAAAAAAGTGGAGCCTGAGACTTAATGTATCTAAAAACACAGGCAAAATGAGATTTTTGTGCGTCCCTCATTGGCAATTATGGTCGCATAAAGCCGGTGCATCCATGACACCCAGTGTAGACCAGCCCTTGATGGCACATAATGCTGAATTCCAACAGTTCTATTCACATTTTTTTTCACATAGCCCCTGACTTTATTTTGCAAACAACCAATAGACAGGAAAAACTCATCTTAAGGAAATTGGCGCTAAAAGTTGAACTAACCACCAAAGAAGGGAGCCAAGACCCATGAAGACCTGTGGCATGTGAAGCATACACCATTGTCAAACTACAAACACCCAGCGCAAAAGTCCAGAAAGTGAAGCACACAAAAAAAGGTTCTGTCGGTTAGCCAAAGTCAGAGCGGTCAATGTTCCTTAGGAGCCCAAAAGGACGATGATTCAGGGAGTTTGGGGGGGGGGGGTAGGGTTTAGAGAGGGGGTTATAGACTACATGAAGAAACAATATGGAGAAAAAGTCCTCATTACTGGTGTTCATTGGTCTTTTGTGTCTTCCTTTGTGGTCATTATTAGGCCCTTTAGGGTTACCCAACACAAGGAGAAGCAGGGCATACATTTGAGGTGGTGCTGCCAATTTGAGTGAGTTTTAGTGGCAAGCTGTGCTTCTTACTGCTCTTGCTTAAAGCTTTAATACAAAAGCACTGATTCTGGTAATTCTGTAAAAAAAATTTAGGGTGCAACTTGCAAAGTTATTCTTTAAAACATTCAGTGGTGTCAAGTTGCCAAAACAGTCTACAAATAGATACAAGCTGTAACGGTTCTCTTTAACATGGCATCAAAATTAACAGGAGGTAAGGTATTTGACAAGTGTCTGGCACTGTATGAAATCCAGGGCAAAAACCTTGACTTTGCCTGTCTGGTCTATGGTAAAGAACATGACTCAGTTACAAAAGAAAATAGAAATCTGGAACAAACCCTGGTTTTCCTTTGTAACCAAATAGATGTTTGCTGTCGGACCTGATGGACTAATAGAGAAAAAACACCTTCCAAATTTTACAGAAACATTCCCACGTGAATAAAGAAACGGAGAAAAGAGAACGAAACTGAGAAAGTGACTCCCTGCTTCAGACTGCTTCTAACTTTCCATAACTAGTAAAGTATACCTGAACTCAAGAATATTTAGAACCTTTAGTATGCAAACCTTTGAACTCTTTTCAAGAAGACTGTTCTTAAAAATAAAGGAGTTCAGGGATCATTATACAGGAATGTCAGAGTAAAGATCTAAGAACAACATAGGGGGAATCATTTAACCTCCCTAGCGCACTGCTGAGGTCCAGATTTCTGTACCAAAAGTGCACCATAGACTTCAATGCTAAATTTTTCTTTATGTTGTAGGCCTGTAACTTCCCAAACTATGTCCGTACAAGGGTCTAATAGACATCCTAAATATATTACAATTTGAAACAAAGAATTATGTAAAATAAAAATAAACATTTGTAATAAAATTTATGAGAAAACACAAAAATCAGGGCACAAAGCGATGCTGCTATGTACTAAATCTCACCAAATAAAGTCTCTGGTGCCCCAGATGTGCCCATTTGCAGTTAACCCTCTCTAACCTGGTGTGATGGATGTGGTAAAATCACACCAGGTTAGAGAGGGTTACTGCAAATGGGCAAATTTAGCAAATTACTTTCAAATTTCCCACCGCCTCCCCGATGTGACATCATCACATCACTTGGAGGGGGGGGGGGATGAGCCGGAGGATGTCGCATCTGGGACACCGGGACATTGCAAAACAGTAAGTATGCACTGCCAGAGCCCCGATGTTCACTGGATGGCACCATCTCGTCCAGTGCAATAGTGGGAGTAGCAGCGCTGGACAAGATGGTGCCGTCCCGACCGCTAGGGCGGTTAAAGTAAAAAAAAATAGAAAATTTCACAATGAGCAAAAATACAAGATGGCAGCCTCCATGAAATAGAGAAAACACATTCTTAAAGTGAACTTAATCTCACAAAAAAATCCTATGGGCAATGCTATAACAATTTGTGTCTCTGAAGACCAATGGTTCCCAAACTGGGGGGCAGGCCCTCCTGGGGGGCAGGCTGTGGTGGCACTTGGAGCCCTCTATGTGAGAATCAGAGTCAGCCAGAGACAGATCTTTCCCCACTGTCAGTTCTCATCTCCATCTGCAAATTGCACACAGTCCACCCACCCTCTCCTATCACTGTCAGCCAATGAAGACAACCATGGAGGAACTTGCTGCAGACAGTAGGTAGAGTGCATGTTATGTGTGTGTCTGTCTTTATGTGAATGACAAAGGTTTCTGAGTGATTGGTGTGTGTAAAAAAAAGAGAGTTGTATCTGAAATAAAGTTTAAGGGCTTGTCCCCACTTGCTTCCATTCATTTCAATAGTCATGTCCCCACTAAGGCGGGTGGCTGCGGTCTGAAACATGGGTTCCTGTGTTTTTGGCCTCGACTGCAGCGGCTAAACACCATGTGAGAAGAGGAATCACCGGGCAGATCACACAAGGAAGTAGAGACATGGGGGGGGGGGGGGGGGGGGGGGGGGGGGGGGGGGGGGGGGGGGGGGCTTGATAATGTTCCTATATAGAAAAGAGGGCTCTGCAGGGAAAGTTTGGGAACCATTGCTCTAGACCAGTGGTGGGCTACTGAGTTGATATGGAGGGCCACTTGTGCGGCCCTCGGAA
This sequence comes from Ptychadena robeensis, assembly GCA_036250615.1. Taxonomy (NCBI): domain Eukaryota; kingdom Metazoa; phylum Chordata; class Amphibia; order Anura; family Ptychadenidae; genus Ptychadena; species Ptychadena robeensis. The sequence goes on from CM070032.1 coordinate 12,567,287, forward strand.
TCACTAAAGGGCCGTACTTAACATTTTCCATCTCTACTGACTTGTATAAGCATTTTCTAATGAAAAAAATTACAGCAGGCGGAGCTAGCAGATATTATGGTTAATTTTTTAAATAACAAATTTTGATTTAAATGATACTTCAAGCATTAGGGAACACTGTAGTGCAGTAATGCACATTATTGTGTCATATACATCATCAAAAGGTTATGTGCTTCAAATCCATTGATTATATCGATGGGCAACATAACCTTCTATTCAGCAGAGTTCCTATGCCCTATGCATTAATAGTGTGGTTTCCGGGGGCCTCAAGTGGAAGACTGAGGGGGGCCACCTAAGAACACCCAAAGGGCCGCAGGTTGAAAAGGTTGGGCTGAAAGGTTTAATTTGGCTGAAAGGTTTAATTTGGTCAGTTTGGTGCCACCCCTCCTTTGTTAGTGAAATGGTGTCATGCGGTGCTAACCGCAGACCCTCAACACCAGGCCAGTTCATACTTCAGTTTGCTGTTGATCTAAATAACTTATTAAGATGGTGGGGAATTCCCACAAATCAGGTAACTTGAATTATTATTTTACATCTACCCACTAATATTTTAACCAAAAGTGTCCTTGTTGGTGTATCTCGTACGCGAAATCATAAAAAGCTCTATATAAAAAGATAAGAAAATAAAGTCTGCAGTGGTAGAGCCCTGCTAGAGAAGTTTTCATAAATCTTCCAGGTTTCCAACAGATTTCTGCTCCTCTGTGCATGAAAACAAAGCAGTTTCTCTTTTTCTCTTGTTCATAAATTTGTTGAGTTTGAAAATGCAGTAAAATATTTGGAAATTCAACCCAGAGAGTAAAAAAAAAACTCCTTCTTCCACCAGCTGCACTTAACAACCCTAGCGGTTGAGACGAGCCCAGCTCGTCCGCTGTTCAGGCTCGCCTCAATCGCAGGGGAAGCCGGCGGCGGGGAGACCCTATGCCTCCCCGGAAAGCTGCAGCGATTTACTCTGACCTCCATGTTAATGGAGGAGCGCCAGCTTTCCCTCTCACGCAGCTGTTGTCAGTAATGACAGCAGCTGCGTGTAGAGCTCCGGCAAGATGCCGGAAATGACAGGCAGTGTACTGTGTACATTGCCTCGATCGCCCGTTTACAACCGCGCGATATGGGCGTTGCGCTAGGAAGGTTAATATATATATCCCAGATGTTTAGCGATTGATTGCTCCATGTGCACATCTTGCCATAAAGTTGTCCACACACCTTTAGATCTCTCTATATCCTTTAGATATCCTTTAGATCTACCAACAACTTTGTAGTACAGGGTCCTCTGCGATTTACATACAGTTAGACTTGATGGTTTAGAAAGTCCCTCATATTACATGGTTTTGGTAAAACAAAAGGAGATCTAAAGGAAATTTGAAGGTGTATGGGGACCTTAAGGTTGGGGTAGAAGTGATGGTTCAGTGGGTAGTGCTGTGGCCATGCAGCACTACAATCTCAGTATGGAATCCTGCCCGGGAGATGCATTCACCCTGTGTCTATGTAAATGTCCCCCTGGCACTAACATTTTCTCCCACATTCCAAATACATACAATTAAGTAAACTGCATTTCCCCCTGAAATTAGCCTTATGTTAGCCATACACTGGTTGATTGTGCAGCGATTTGATCACCTTGTGCGATTTAAAATCGATCTTCAGTCAAACATGTATCAATTGTATCACTATACCAGTGGTTCCCAAACTTTCCTTGCAGGGTCCCCCTTATCTATTCAGGAACATTTTCGAGCCCCCCCTCTCCCCACTGAAACACAGGTTCAGAATGAGGGCCCGCCCCCCAGTTTGGGAACCACTGCACTACACAGTGTGATCAGTTTAAAAAATGATAGTTTCCTTTATTGTAAAGCATCATTACTGCTTTCTGAAAAGCAAAAATCAACATGTAAATGTCAACGATTGACTGAAATTCTCCAACATGTCTGATCGCTTGATCGATTTCTGTTTAAGATCATTTACTGGTGGTCGAACGTAGCAGGTGGACAGGAAATACATTCCCCAACAATCGATGAACAGATAGATTTTTTGGTTGAACGCAAGCAAATATTGAACCTTGTATGGCTACCTTTACACTGTGTTAGTGACCTAAGACAAGTGACCTAAGGCTGGCCATACATGGTTCAATATGTCCATTCGATTGTCTTAAGACAATCATTTTTTTGGTCGATCGCGCAGGAATCGATTCCTGGTACGGTTGACCAAAACTGATCAATGCTGAACTAAAAAATTGATCTTACAGTGATGGGCCCACGTCCAGAAAACCGCGCCCAACCGTGGCCAAGAAAACGGTAAAGTGGGGACATAAGTGGGGACATTAAAGAGTGCCAATTTAAAGGGGGGTATTTTTTTCCTTGCTATCCAAGTTTATTTTATGTGTGTGTGTGTGGGGGGGGGGGGGTCATCAGTGTCAAGTAAGGGCATCTGAAAAACGGGGGGGTGGGCGTACAGGAAGTGACATCACTTACTGGTACATGGATCGCTGGTTCTTCTGGCGGTCCACGTACCGGAAGTGCGTCACTTCCGCCGGTCGCCAGGTGTTACTCACCTTCTAATGTCCCAACCGGTTGTGCTGATAATGTGTGAGGCGGGGAACATTAGCAGGGAGAGCTACGCCCCTCCCTGCTAGATTCCGCTAGCTGTTGGATTAAAGGAACCCGGGAAAAATCTGGGATTCTCCTGATATCGGGATTTGGCCGGGAAAAGCCACATAAAAAACGTGACGGCACCTGCCAAAAACGGGAGACGGGAACAGGTATCGGGGGGGCGGGGGGTGGCTTGGCATGTTTTATCAATTTAATCAAAAGTGTTTTATGAAAGAACAAACACGGAACTCTAATGGGAATATAAAGATTCAGACAAATTTCCTGAGAACATGCTGTCCTTGCCGGTAGAAGTTGCCTGCAAACAAAATCCCCATTTGTGTAAACACGTTCCTGTAGCTGAGCACGCCATGCAAACCGAAAACAGAGATCACTTAACCTCATCCAAGTCTATAACTTATACCTCTTATCATCTATTTACCTTCTCCTAGTGTTAGCTCGCACAATTTGAGACAAAACAAAGACTTATTCAGCGAAATTCCCATTACCCCAACCTAAATAATAGTTTCTCCTCATTTCATGGAGATGAAAGCCAAATCTGGAATTGGAGAGGATTCAAAAATGATTTTACAGCCGTGTCATGCTACTTCCAAGCGTCTTCATTAAACCCTAATCCACGCTCTGACATTTTTCTGGAGAAAAAAAGAAATCATCAGAAATGGGAGGTAAACAGCGTTCTGGGGGGAAGGCCAGTTCGATCAGGCATCTGCTTTGTTAAATCAACATGTTTCACAAGAGAAGTTTGTAATACGGTTCACTGAACTGCTTACCGGTTGTGCAAGACACAATTTGCTGCGGCCTTATCAAGAACGATGCGTTATGATAAGATTATATGTTGGTGAGGCTTTTGTAACCCAAAATAAAAATGCCAATTTTAGATGTTGACCTAAAACTGTCTGCTTGAAAGGTCAAGGCAGTCAATGACTTGGCCGATCCTGAAATAGACAGATAGAAACTGTGTAATGTCACCAAAACATTATTATTATGAGAGTTATACAAATTTGGATCTATTCAAAACATACATTTATCAGAATTTTTAGGCGAGTGTTTAAAGTGATTGAGCTTACAATTGGCAGGGGCCTCAACAACCGCCCATGTAAACGAGCCCTTAATAAGAGATGGCCTTGAGCATTGTATCAACACCAAACTTGCTGGAGATGTAGAGAAGGGTTGGGGATATACTACAAAAAAGCATGACTCCAACACAAATAGTTTTTGCATAAAATGAAGTTCAAAGTTGAAATTTCGAATTTGAACTTGATTTATGCAAAAACTACATGTGTTACAGCAAAACTGTTTTCCCTCAATGTTCCCACAACCCTTCTCTACATCTCCAGAAATGTTGGTGATGATATCATGTTCAGGGGCTTTGCAATCAGCTCACAAAGTCAGCTAGTTGAAAAATTTGACCATCTCTACCATTAAGAAGATGGTATTAAGAACACATGCATAGATATGGGCTAGATCAATGGCCGCTTCAAGAGCCGTGCTCGCTCATGGCCATCTATCTGGCCCATATCTAATGCGGCCATCCCTGGTTTTGAGGGACCAATCAATCCCGCTCAAAAACAGGGATTTCGAACATGAACGTAAACTACAGTTAATCTCCATTGCTTTGACACAGCACAACAGTGCTCCACCTACAGCTCCTTCGATGTTGGGCAGCAGTGCGATGAAGTCATCACGCTGCTGTCAGGAATCTCGAATGGCTTATATATCGAGCCGTGTGTTCCCTGCTTAAATTAGATTTGAGGTGCAACATACATGTACAGGTTATGACACAGGAGCAGTTGAGGACCCTGTCCAATTGGGCTTTAGATCGATAGACCATGTGTAGGGTCCTTTAAAAAACGTCCCACGAGCGTCTGTACAGGATTGCCGGCGCTCGAGGCAGTTCATTTTCCAGGCTGCTGCAGGAGTGCCTGATCATTTCCTGGGTATCATCATGACATGGGTTTCCATGGTATCATCATTAGATGTATAGAAAGGTTGTGTGCATGCAAGTTAAGAGGGAGGAGACCTTACCCCATTGCAGTAGCCTTGTGAGGTAACCACTGGGAAAATGTATTTTAATGAGCGTATGCGGGTAGGAGTTGGAGGCCTGGCTTGTCTTGGGGTCTTAAGGAAAGGTTTGGGGCCACTGCTCAATGTAACTAGGTCGAATACTAATGGCGTTTATGTGTTATGAATTTGGATTACTCCGAGTCAATTGATTGGTTGTAAAAAAAAAATACTTTTGAACCCCTCAAGCGATACCACATCTAGAACCTGAACTCCTACTTGTGAAGTGAACGTTTGTAATAGAAAGGTTCAACTAAATGGATGTGTTTTCTTTGTTTGGGGATTTGTATTATAAAGGTCAGGGAAGTGTAAATGGATGTAGATTCGGGAGCAGAGTGACTTGACACAGAAGCCCTTTGTAGACTTAGAAATGTACTAGAAAATAAATGATCAGAAGTAACAAACAGCTCGCTTTCAGAGTATGCAAAGATAAATCCTGGCCCTGCTTCTTCACAGCGGGATGTAATTACACGTTACAAAACATTGACTTTCCTTCCAGCAACATACACGTATTTAAAGGACCACTAAAAATGACTTTGTGCAGAGGTGGGACTAATAGAAGCCACATTAAACACAGACGAAGTGTAATTTATGAATGGTGGTGCATTATAAATAACATCCAACCTTGTACTGTAAGTAAATCTGTCTTTATAGAAAGAAAACTTTTTTGTCATTTAAAAAACAAATTGTAAATAGGTAAGAAACATAACCCTCTTAATTATGAATTTTAAAAGTAATCATTGAGAAACAACCATGAAGCTTATGGTGAGAAAGGATTGAAGGAATCAAAAAGCCCTCAACACAAACAGTGCGTAGCACAGTCAAGTGTTCCTAAAAGCGAAGGTATTTACATGCCCCATCACAAATCCCTAAAAGTTAACCACCAGAAAAAGGATCACCACATATATGGCACTAAAAGGGCCGATAATAGAGAAGAATGCGCTAAAACAAAATTACCTGTAAGGAGTAATTTAAGGTCCCCCGCAGCCCTCCCTCACATTTCCTGGCCCTGATTACGTATAGCCATGGCGAGATGTCACAAGAGTGAAGTGTTTGCTGGGTAATTCTGTCATCTGAGCTCTCCATTGAAAGTACATTGTAGAAAATTCCCTTTTCCCATTTTTACATATTGAGTGTACATCTGCTTTAAGGAAAAAATCCTCAGTTCAGGACAGTGGGTGGAGCCATGCAAATTATTCCTTTACGCCCCATTATCCAAATGCACATTCAGAACTGCTGGTGAAATCATTGAAACTCAAAGAAAGACATGATAGGATGAATAGGAATGAAACTAACACTGAAAAAGGTACTAGACGGAAAACAAATTAAACCATTAAAAGAAATAGTCTGACACACCCCATACTCATGGGGTGTGGCTATGACTTGGCTCCGACTGCACAGAGCACTGTAGAAAGAGGAATGGAAAGGGAGCTATCACTGCTTTAATGATGCTCCATTTCCTAGTCTGAAGAGATCTGTTTTCAGTATTGAAAGCAATTATCCAGCATCATCTATTGGTCGTTTAAAGTATTGCAGGAGGATGGATACAGGAAGACTGGAGGCAGATGCATCTTCTGCCAGTACTAGAAATGGGATTTGCCATGGCTCTAGAGGACAGCAGTAAGTAGCGTGTTTTACAGACTATAATGCACTCCAATGTATACACCCGGCCATAGATGCTTCATTTTTTTTTCGATCTGCTGGCCTTGTGTGATGACGGTTGTGCTGGCAATCGGTCGTGCACCCTTTGTATGCCAGCATTTACTTTAGATAGGGACCAACCAAAGTAAAGAGATATATTTAAAAATTATGGATATGTCTGGATGAATTTAAGGTTTGTGCATTTGATTTGTGGCCGATCTGTGACCGCATATCGAGCCGTCTATGGCCACCTTAAGACATACTCTATACTCTAAAGAATACTATATTCTGATACTATAATCTAAAGAATACCTACAGGCATGTCTGCCAATTGAAGCACGGAGCTCGATCAGCAGACACACCAATCATACAAAAACATTTCTCATTCACATAGAGACAAAACCACACAGAGACACACACATGCACTATGCTGACTGTCTGCAGCTAGTTCCTCGTCCCCCCATCATTGTCTTGATTGGCCGACAGTGGTAGGAGAGAGAGAAGAGATCTCTCACACAGAGGGCTCCAAGTGCCCCCCTAGCTGTGCCCCCCATGGAATACCTCCGCCCCCCCAGTTTGGGAACCATTGCAATAGATACAATGTGTGAAAATGGAGAGATAGCCGTACACCAGTACAGTACAGTGTATATATACATGTTTCTACAAAGAAAAAAACCTATACCTGCCCTTTAAAAGTTCCTGATTTGATTGTAATGTCAGTGTGCAGCTTAAGTTCTCACGTTCATGTCCATATACCTCACTGTGAATAAGCAGCAAATGATTCCAGCCCCATAAGTAACGTCTTGGATGTGTAGTGTGTAATTACTTACATACTAAAGTACACTTAGTAGGACATAAATCACACACTGACACAAAGTAAAGCCGTAATAGACAGTATGGATAAACAACGAAACCTAGAATTTCATGGTAAGGAGAACTAATTGTTCTTTTTCATCTGCCCATTTTCCAATCTACATAAGCCCTGTTGCTTTCCTATTCTTGGGCTCGTTCCATGGCCATGCCCATAGCAGACAGCTGCTGTACATTGGAACAGGATAAGACCAGCCACTACTGTAGACTACTCCAGCTACGTAATTGTAAGTTTCAGCTTACAGTCTAGAGAGATGACAAGGAAAATAAGCTCAGTGAGGGTTGAATTGTAGTGGAAAAAACATGAAGCACATGTCCTCTTATGACGATCTAGTGGCCTTGTTGAGGGACATTTCGTGGTCATCGTGATCCTCAACAAAGACAATTCTTAAAGCAAATCTCCTAAAGCACAAAACTTTCTTATCCCAAGGCTAAAAATAATATTGACAATATTAAAAGGTTTATACTGAAAACCCGTATATTTGTTAGTAGCGTTTCTAAAACGTTGGCTTCAGACACGGATAGTTCACTATCTCTCCAATGTTTAATTGTTTTTGGCTCCAAACTAAAAAGATTCCTATTTCTGGTACCTGTAATTTATCTTCATATTCAATTCCCAGAATTAAAAATAAACCAAATGAAATGTTAAAGCAGGTTGAGCATGAGTAATTATTAGTGAATTGTGCATAGCACATTTAGCTCTTCTTGAAAAAGTAGGTATTCTTATGACCCAATAAATGACAAATCTCTTACATTTAAGGGAAAAATCCTCACTCCTAGACGGTGGGTGGAGCCATGTGAATTAATCCTTTGCGCTTATATCAGAATGCACACCCAAAACCACTGGTGTACAGTGCAAATATAGCCTGAGCTTGTTGGCCATCATCAGCGCAGTACATGGTCTCTATGAAGTAGGGCTTGGGAGCCAAACATTGAAGAACCATGAATATTATGGTGAGAAGGGGCTAAAGCAGGGGTGTGCAAACTTTTGACCCGTGGGCCACAATGTGTTCTTCAATTCGACAAAGGGGCCGGACCAAGAACCTGTAATGGGCGCCTGCCATTGGTGTCTGGATTCCTCACATGCCAAGGTTTATTGATGATGCTGGGAGCGTGGACACTGTAATTAATATTAATTTCCTGTATGCTTTCAACAATCATACTGTCAGGAAGGTAAAAAAAAAGGTAAAGGTAAAAAATTTCAAATAAATAAACTTAACTGCCATTGTTCAGTAAAAATCAGAGACCTTGGTAAGAAGACACTCTGGCTCCCATACGCTCGTTCACTGGACGTTCAGACTCCTCTAAGCATTATGCACGCTCATTTCATAGAACAAACCGAGGGGACCCAGGGCATCATCAAAGTTGCAACAGGCCGCAAAAAAGAGCTAAACCTGTTGGATCTTGCCCCCAGGCCTTAAGCAGGGAACACATGGCTCGATATTGGAGCCGTTCAAGGTTCTCATGATGTCATCGCGCTTCTGCACGATTTCGGCGAAGCTGGAGCACTGCTGTGTCTCCTCAGCCTTTGATTTGCATGGAGACCCCACAGCGAGAACGGCACTCAAAGTGGCCATCGATCTGGCCCATATCTACACATGTGTTCCCAGCTTTAGTTTGCCCACCTCTGGTCTAAAGGAATCAAAAAGCCCTCTCAAGCAGGGCATAAATAAAAAGAAGGCTTGACTACTCACTGCTTAAGTGGAGTGGAGCTTTTTGATTCCTTTAGTCCCATCTCACCATAACCTTCATGGTTGTTCTTCCAAGTTCCCAAACCTACGTGTGCAGTCCTCTTCTTCCAGTATCTAGCATCTCACATGCATAGGAGATTGGTGGGTCACACTTTTCTGTGACCGATTTTCTATGAAAATCTAAATATTGCCTGTCAATCCAACAATGACAAATGGCACTACCATATGGTGAAAATGATACCAAATCAATTCCTTAAATTGAATTTGTATCCAGTTATCAAGATAAAGATGTTTGCCTCTACTCCATTATCCAATTGAATAGCAATCAACCAACAACACCTAAAAACCCAATGTCAGGATGAGGTACTGAGGGGGCGACCAGGCAGGCAACACACACTGAGATCCAGACAGAGGTGGTGGTGACAAAAACGGATTTAACGCAGACTTACAGGCAGGGACAAACACAGGTGCAAAAGTCCAGGGTACAGGGGTGTCCAGGGTTCAGGTTCAGGGACAAGAAGCATGAAGCCAGGGAAAGCATGAAATCCAGACAAGCAAACAACAGACACAGCAACAATGAACAGCCAGCGTGGTCTGGATAAAACACACCTAAATAGCCCTAAGCTAACGAGGAAGGTGTGAGCTTCACCCAGCCCATGCTTGCAGGGAGCCACCTGCTGGTGACTGTGGGACCAACCCATGGATGAGCAATCACAGTGTCACCAGCAGGCGGTGACCGGAACAGCCTGGGTCCTCACACCCAATTTCATACTAAGATAGACAACGGAAAATTCCTATTATACTTACCATAATTATCCTTGCTGACGTGCTCCAGGTCAACATATTTCCACACTGGTCCAGGACTAGTTATTGAACAGCAAGTGAAGCCAGTGGTGTTTAATTGATGGAAACATGGTCCTATGGGGTTAAAGGGACAGAGCCAACTCATTGTGTATGCTGACATGGAGCTATCAGGAAAGATATTTTCCAACATGGCCAACCCCAGCTCTATGCATTTGCAGCTCCATTCCACTTTTACTCAATTGATTCTTAAAAAAGATCTCATTTGTTTTGCTCCTTTCCTCCCCCTCTAGTTGACCATCCTAAGTATCCCCTATGGTGGATATCCCGTTGTTTTCGTGGTTGGGGAATTAACTACCCTTCCCCTACTCTGGATATCCCGTTTTCACGGGGCTGCTGTGTGGCGGATATTTGCGGTGTCGCGGCCCTCTCCACTCCTCTGTTGGCTGACTGGTGCCCCCCTTGGTGAACTGCTTGGGTGAGTCGTTAGTGTTTATTTTATGCATTTTGCAATCATGCTCTTGTTGTTACATAGTATCACCTAATGTTGGATATACATGTTTGGATACTGCACAATATATAATAGTTTTTTCGTATAATTGACAATATGAAATTATTTTTGTATATGGATGCTTTGTGAACGTGATGAGGATTAAGCCATAGGGAGCTGTTTTTATTAACACATACAAATGTAGTCATCATCTGTTTTAGATTGCTGTATTAATAATGTTAGAAAACTGATGACCACTGCCTTATTATATGAGGATGGGTGTTATTACATGTAGGAGATTTTGGTCATTAGGAGCCATTGACGCCTTAAATATTAATATCTTTAACAACGTCTTTGAGATGGTTGTTTAACTGCCATGTTTGCCCTATATAAATGATTTAATATGATATATTTGATGTACCATATCACAGATTGACCCCTCCCTGAAGAAGCCCACGGGGGCGAAACATGTTGGAGGTGGATTTGCGACCAACCCGGTTCATGTTTGTATATGGGTTACTCACCAGGGTGGCCAATGTTTTTATGCTATGATTGAGGGGGTCATCCCTACGTATGTTGTGGCTCTGACCCTTCTTTTATATTGTATGTGACCTTATAATAATGTGAAGTTATCAATAAACTTGTTTGATTATAATTTAACTGAAAAGTGCCTTAAAAACCCTGCCTATTTGAGGTCAAGCCGACTGGCTCTGGAGGTATGGTTTGTACCCCACTCCCAGTCGGACTGGCTCCACTTTTCTTTCCTCTTTAAAAAAAATATTGATTTTTAAACCACCCGATTAAAGTATTGTACATGTATGGCTTTCTTAACTTTAGGAAGAGTTCCATTATGTCAAGATATATCAGGATGCGGAGCTATGACTTGGAGCCATGGGAGGCTTTTTTTTTTTCTTTTTTACAGAGGCCATGACTGCACAGGAGCATGGAAAAAGTGATGACTGCATAAAAAAAACATTTATCGGCTACAGTGGCACAGCTGGGGGGAACATTTCCAAAATATATCTGACTTTCTGTTCAATAAATCTAGAAGGAACGCTGCCAACACTCATGTTCAGCTGTAACAAATCTCTGTGACTCGCGCACTGTTTGCACGCATCCATTTATCTCATAACTTTTTCATGGTTTACTTATAAAAATTATGTAAGAACAAGCTTTTTTATATGGTAGTTTGTTTCTTGTTTTTATTAGAAATGCATTTCAACATTTCTGCCCATTATCCTAAATTGATGTCCATGTGAGATGTGCACAAAGGTCTTTTTGTTCATGAGTCTCGTAGCTGCAAAATGGTAAAATAACATTCTAAGTCAATCAAAGAACTTGTTTTAGGTCCATGTAGTGACCTTTTCTCAAGCTAGAACTTTCATCGGTATAGGTAGATTCTACACTCAATATTGATCCTTCAAAAGACTACACATGACTGCAACCTACTGAGCTTCCACTCACTAGTATAATTTATATGGCACACTGAGGGGAGTGGGGACCACAGTCATGTGTCAGCAATTAGGTTTCAGGCCTGGGCCTCCTCAAAGGTTTGCTCCATCATACTTAGAGATGCCGGGTGGTCTTCCTGATGTTAATACATGTTAACCTGCAACTTCAACTGGTGGGTACTCCAGTTTCCTCCTATATACCAAAGACATACTGGTAGGTTAATGGCTTTTCTTAAGCTGGGTACACACAGCTCGATGAAGAAACAGATTAGAGCAACATTGGGCGCCTGATGTTGCTCTAATCCAGTGGTTCCCAAACTGGGGGGCGCAAAGGTATTCCAGGGGGTGCAGGCCCTTATTCTGAACCTGTGTTTCGATGGGGAGGTGGGCTTGAAAATTTTTCTAAATCGAAAAGGGGGGCCCAGGAAGGAAAGTTTGGGAACTAATGCTTTAATTTTAATTTAATTTAATCAAGATTTAAGCCATCCATGGTTCTGAAGGAACTTGACCAAACAGGTTTCCAACATGTTGGAAAAGCTTGGTCAAAATACATTACATTGAATGGGGGCCGGTATGATTTAGACTATGACCTGGACTTTTTAGTTACATATCAGTATGGTAGGGGTGATTGTGAGCTTCTCCGAGAGACAGTTACCAATATGATTACATGGTATTATGTACCACATAGTGCTAGTAGAGGTTCCCCAGGAACAGGAAAGTCATATGCTAGTATTAAAAAACTCTTTATTGTTGTATTGTGAGGACTACAAAACACATATAAATACATATAAAATATCAATTCATAAAAAAACACCCTTCAAGTACACCCTTCAAGTCCATATGTGCAATATCCTGTGCAGTCTCTTATGTCTGGAGGATTTCACCCATCACATGGGCTTCTTCAGGGACAGACTGATGTCACTAGGAACATACTTACAAATGTTACAATTCATTAAAATAAAGTTGATTACTTCAAATAGTAAAACATATCTGATTATCATACATGTTACCTCTTATCAAAAAAAAACAAAAAAAACATAAAATTTACTTCAACTTATTTTGATGAATTGTAACATTTGTAAGTATGTTCCTAGTGACATAAGTCTGCGTCTGAAGAAGCCCATGCAATGGGCGAAACGTATCAGACTTAAGAGACTGCACATTTAAATTTATAGGCTTAAGGACATATTTGAAGGGTTTTTTTATGAATTTATATTTTTTCTGTATTTATATGTGTTTTGTACCAAGTCCTCACAATAGAACAATAAAAATTTTTAAATGATAGATAGATAGATAGATAGATAGATAGATAGGATCGATAGCTCGATCGCTCGCTCGCTCGATAGCTCGCTAGCTCGATCTGCGCTCCTGCTCATAGCTCGCCTCGCTAGACTCGCTCGCTCGCTCGATAGATGCTCCTCCGCGATCGATCGCTCTCTCGCCTACGCTCGCTCGTCTCTCGCTGCTCGCTCGCCTCTCTCGCGCGCTCTCTCGCCTCCCTCCTCCGCTCTGGGCTCGCTCGCTCTCTGCTCGCTCGTCGCGCTCTCGCTCGCTCGCTCCTCGCTACGCCTCGCTCGCTCGCTCGCTGCTAGCTCCTCGCTCGCTCGCCGATCGCTCGCTAGCTAGCTGCCTCGCTCGCTCGTCGGCTCTCGACTCAGGAGGGTTACCCCTGAAGACCATAACATGTATTAATATAAATAATAATCAGTATTTATTCAGCCTACACTATGGGGAATCCTTGAGGGAAGCACTATTTCTTGATGTCTTAAGAGGAATTCTGATGAGGACAATGGCTTTAGAAATATGTTGCTGGTGGCGTTCCCCTTTAATACCCAAGCCTATTTTGCAGCCTCATGCTATAGATGTCACACTTGCTACACCACTTGGCAGCATTAATAAGATTACCACTGTAATTATTTTTCTATGTAATACTGTTAATACGTAGCCCAGAGCAAGACACTTGTACATGTTCTAGTGCTGTCAACCTGCCAAAAACTACCATCTGGGTAGACAAATAGAAACCGTCTCGGCTGCTCGCATCTCTGTATTACCCGCCTTTGTTATACATTAGGGCCGATTTACAAGAGGAAATAAGAGCGACCATTCACTAGGTTAATGGTTAATGAAGAGGCTACAATTCCTTATTAAAGAGATGAATACAGATTAGAAGTAATTATCCTTCTATTATGCACTGGCTGTCTAGTTGACCTATATGGGATTCTGTACATGCTCATACAATATGTATTATTCAAACACTATTAACAGTAACAATATATTTTTGTTCTACACAGAGGATCAACAACCTCTTAAGTACTACAGGGTTAGAATTGCTTGTCAGGAACAATAGATACTAAATTTTGGCTCACTCAGGTTGTATTGTGAACAAGGGGAAGACTATGCCGGTGGGCACATGAGACATCGGAGATGTAAGTTAGTGGCCCTAAGCCAGTGGTTCCCAAACTTTCCTTGCAGGGCGCCCTTTTCTATTTAGGAACATTATCAAGCCCCCCCCCCCCCGTCCTCATTCAAATACAGGTCAAGAAAGAGGGCCAGCGCCCCCTGGAATACCTTCGCGCCCCCCAGTTCGGGAACCACTGCCCTAAGCCATGATAATTAATCAGATTGCAGGATTCACATTCAGTGAAACATATTGGGAATGCAAATAGCTTTTTTTTTGGATCCAGAACAAAATTACTTTGTGGTCACAAAACCAAATCTGCAAAGGAAGTAATGGAAGATCGTGAAAGGTGCATCAAGCTAAATTACCCAAATCAAGAAAACACTTTAATCATGCAAACCAATAAATAAATGTGCACAGAATGCATCCTTTTATCCAGATAAATATACTTCTTTTAAAAAAGGTTTAGTTGATAGAGATGGTCACATTTTTTTGGAGATGTAGAGAAGGGTTGGGGGTATACTACAAAAAAGTCTCTAATACAAATAGTTTTTGCACAAATGAAGTTCAAAGTCAAGTCAACATTTTGAAAATCTGAATTTCGACTTTGTTTTTTTTAACTTGATTTATGCAAAAACTACATGTGCTAGAGAAAAACTTTTTTTTTTCAAATGTTCCCACAGCCCTTCTCTACATCTTCAGCAATTGTGGTGATGATACCATGCTCAGAGGCTTTGCAATCAGCTCACAAAAAAGCAAGTCGACCAGCTCTCCTAGTTGACTCCCAGGCCAAACATTCCAGGCCCTTCAAACTTTGGTTTTCCAGTTCATCAGCTGATTCCAATGAAGAGAGGTTACAGACTGTAACATCTTTACTGTCCCTTATTTCCCTGTCATATTCAAAAACCAGTTTTATGTCAGGCTGAGATGAAACAAACAAGACTTATTGAAATAGGAGAACATACTGTATTTTGCGGTCAGACGCACCCCTACATACTGCTGTCTTCAGCTGGGAGTCAGCTGTCAGGGGCTACTCGTGGCTGACATACACAGCGGAGGCTTTGAGTGTCAGTACTTTCTATTTCCCTGCTCACAACCACACAAATCAGAGGGTTTGCTTCTGCTGTGTATGTCAACAAGACAGCCTCTAACAGCTTCCCTGCCTCCACTTCCTGGATGTAGCTGAACAGAATTCCCAGAAGGCAGGACCAAGCAAGGAACGCCCATCTGAGAAGATTGCTGCCCAGACTCTGGATGAGTGGTGCACATAGATTTTTTTGGTTTGGAAAAGTACGACTTATGGAGTGAAAACTATGGTAGTTCTACTGGTTTACAAAACACTTAGAATAAGAACTAACTCTTCTCTCTTAGGCTATGTCTCCACAGCGCTGTGTGATCCGTCGAGACCCCTATGTTAAGCGCAGTGCTTGGCAGGGGTCCAGACAGATCACATATACAGTCGGATGCTTGTCGGATGCTCTGTTCTCATGGCGCTGAGCTGATCCGCCAATGCAGGGGTTAACGTTGTGCAGTAGAGCAGGTACAGTGTATGTGATCCGTCGGGACGCCCGCCAAACACTGCACTTAACGTAGGGGTCCTGACGGATCACACAATCTGTGGGGGCCACATGCTGGCCTTTGGGTGTTTTTCAGTGGCCCCCCTGAGTCCTCCAATTGTGGCCCCCGAAACCTGTTAATGCATACGGTATAGGAACTCGTCTGTCCACTGATCCCCCTTGATCATCTTACACGGGAGGAGGAGAGGAAAAGAATAGGGGCACATAACCTTTGAATCAGAGGTTATGTGCCCCATAGATATACTTAACCTCCCTAGCGGTTGAGACGAACCCTGTTCGTTCACCGTTCAGGGTCGTCCCAACCGCAGGGGAAGTCGGCATCGGGTACACCCGATGCCTCCCTGGAAAGCTGCAGCGATTGCATCTTCATGGTTCACGGTGACGCGGAAGGGGGCGGGGAGGGCCAGCACCATAGACCTCCATGTTAATGGAGGAGCGCCGGCTTTCCCGCCCACACAGTCGGCATCAATAATGACACCGGCTGTGTGGAGAGCAGCGGCGGGAGGGAGGAAATGACAGGTAGTGTACTTTGTACCATATTACCGTGTACCCTAAATAAACAAGTGGTGTTATTTAAAAATGAAACATAATGTCTTCTAGCTCAGCCTGCTGTAATTTATTTATTATAAAACTCTTATAGTCAGCGTAGATTGAAAATGTTAATATGGAGGGCCACAAGTGCGGCCCTCTGCATTGCTAAAGGGCCACATTTGTGGCCCTCCATATCAACTCAGTTGGCCACCACTGATTTAATATATGGGGTCTGTCACTTTACCCCCTTCTAAAAATTAGTAAGTAGTACTAGAGAGTACTAGAGAACTTGGTCTGCATACTGTTTGCATGAAAAGGTTATGATCTTTCTACAGTACCCTTTAGTCCCTGATCTAGACCAAATATATGACAAATGAAGTAAAGGGAAAGTCTGACCTGCAGGTTCATTAGTGTCAGGAGCACAGAAGATAATTCAATCAAGACACCAAAGAAAGTGGCATCAGAGGGGTCAGAAATGGACTTGTTTCTAAAAGTGCACGTTTCCCTCGAAATACCAAATCAGATTTTTATTAAAGACATTCGTTCCATTTAAAACACTGCAGAGAAAACCAAAAATAGTCTGTGCGCTTTTTAAGAAATAATATCTGCGTGCATTCCTCCCTAATACTGCCATTTACATGAAAATGCTACCGTCCGCTGTAAAAGTCTGTATATAAACCCTTTTTATGAGCTGTCTTGTTTATTTGAACAGAGCTGCTCCTTGTAATGGGGCCTGGCTCTGATTACCGAAAATCTTCTCGTGCTCAATTCTGGAGATGCCATTACGGACTATGGCCATGTGATCACCATAGCAGCTGTCCTGCAAAGATTCTAATATTGAAAGGATGGTTAGTGTCAGCTCACGTTTCACGTTTACTACAGATTAGCAGTATGTCAGAGATCTGCCGTTCTGAAAGAGAATAAATACAAGTCACTAGTAACTGTCATGCACAATTAATGGCTTCTGTATTTAGGTTGAGGCCTAAAGCTCGGAGAATGTGCTTTATTTTGAAAGACAAGAAAGTGAGATGTGTCTTAGTAAACATGTTGCTACTGAAGTAGGGGTCTTGTGATCCCTTCAAATCTGCCATTTGGAATGGGTTGGGTGAACTCCAATCAGCAGCCACTTAGTCCTCATTCAGATCAATCCTGAACATCCAACTGCAATTTCAGATTAACAGGAACCCTTAAACTGCATTGGGGGGTCCGCTTGGCTTTCAGTCAACAAGATACAACGTAGGTGCCCAACCTGCGTCCTGGGGGAGCATGCGGCCCTTTGGGTGTTGTTCGCCTGCCCCCTTGGTCCTCCACATGTGGCCCCCAAAACCACATGTGGTTTATACCCTATGCACTGTTAATGCATAGGGTATAGCAACCCAGCTTTCCTAATAAACTTTGGCGGTCCTACATCAGTAAAATTGGCAATGTTGATCGGCGAAACCAGGTCTACATATGACCGCTGCACCCAGGGGCAGGAGGGGTGGTGGATGCTGTCGGGTTTTAACTGCCTGTCAGGATCTGGTCCACCACCTGCTAAAATATGTCGACGGGATGGGCTGGATCCGTGTTACGTGCGGCCCTTTAGTGATGCCGAGGGCCCTCCATATCAACTCAGTTGCCCACCACTGAGATACAACATAGTTCAAATTCATGCATACCGGAGTGGCTTCTTCTGCTGCTCTACAAGACAGGTTGCTGTCAGGTGCAAATAAAATAAGAATATGTGAAACCTGACTTCTCTTGCCACTTGTCCTTTTCTAGTCCACCAAAAAATGTTATTGTACATATCTAAAACATTAGATCAGAAGCTTCAGCAGGAGAGCAACTTGTAACACACATGGTGAGGGCACTATTATGGCCAAAGAAAGTGAATTCCCTTCGAAAGGCTTGGCTCTAGTGAAAAGCACTTTTAATGCTATATTGCGGTTACAGTTTGGTGAAGACCCTTTTCGTACTCCGCATGGCAAACAAACCCAACTCTATAAAGTCATGGCTTGCATAGTCAGAAAATGGCCTGCAAACTGCCTTTGTGATCAACTGGAATGTGAGACAGGTTACCTTATCCATCAATAAAGCAAAAACAACCATATGCTATCACATCCCATTCATGGTTTGCAATGGCCAACAAGTGTATGCAGATATGAGTGTCACAGCCAGCCATATAGTGGGCAAAGAAATGTATTTCTCTTGGTTCTTTTTTCCCCATAATAACTTTATTGAAAAGGTCCTGAGACAATTACAGCATGTATACATAGTACATGAAAGCAATTTCAAATCACAAACATAGTTTTTTTTCTCTTGATCATATCATTGTGGTTTTCAGAGCTTGCAGATTCAGGGTTCAGACATTTCATTTGTAGTGCATCAGTTATTCAGATAGAAAAGAGAAGGGTACCCTCATAATGACTGGATAGCGGGGTTATATAAAACAAATGTCTATTGCAACACAGAATATACACTTTGAATTACTTAGGATTCCCTGAATAGGAGAAAACAGTGATGCAATTATCTGACAGGACCATTAAATATGTTGACAAGAGGACCAATTAGGCTTGAGTGGTGCCAATAAGGATTGAAGGTCTGGCCTATCCACTTATAAATGGCTATTTTCTGCTCTTTTTTAATTTCATTACTATCCATCCTTATTTGTAGGGATTCCTTTGACACATCAATCATTGAGATATCTATACAATATTTCGAGTCTTCTGTGCCATGACAGATCTTTAAAAGGTGTTTAATTTGAACTATTATGCCTGATGTAAATTGTCTGTAATGCTACCTCATCCCAACTAGGCAGGGTCGAATTTTTTTTTTATTCGACAATTTTGATGATTTCGAGTTAATTACAAAGCCCCTGAACATGTTATCATTCCATACTGGTCACATCCTAATCTTAGTACACAGATGCAGCCATATTGAAACACGAGGGGGTTGGGATTAGAGATGGTCGAATTTTTCGACCAACTGACTTTGTGAGCTGATTGCAAAGCCTCAAAAAATTGGTATCATCACGAAACTTGCTGGAGATGTAGACAAGTGTTGGGGGCACACTACAAAAAAGGCTCTAACACAAACCGTTTTTGCATAAATTTAAAAGAAAATCCAAAACTTCTGAGAATTTCAACTTTGATTTTGAACTTAATTTATGCAAAAACTACATATGGTAGAGCTAATTTTTTTTTCAAATGCTCCCACAGCCCTTCTCTACATCTCCAGCAGTTTTGGTGGAGATTTCATTTTCAGAGGCTTTGCAATCAGCTCACAAATTCAGCTAGTCGAAAAATTTCAATATGGCTGCACCTGTGTACTAAGATTAGGATGTGACCAGCATGGAATGAGGAATAATCATGCCGAGCCACCACCACCCAGAGACAAAGTGCCCAGAATTCGGTTAAATAAGGTTAGCCTGTATAAAGGGCGCCTGGTTAGGTTTCTGATGAATTTTTCTGAAATTCCTTATCATTGTCCTTTTATTGTTTGTCCTATATCGACCCTTACTCCAGACATGCAGGTTTTTGCCAGGCTGGCGTGTAAATGTTTGCCAGTGGTTATGCAACTTTAATTTCAATGTAAAATGAGTTACCTTTAGCCTAAAAAAAGCTGACATTGACAAAATAGGGGATAGGTGAAAACTTGGGTTTGGTTTATAGGAGCGAAATGATGGGAAATTTCCTAACCACGATAGCTGCCAATGGACACACAACCAGAGTTAAAGGGACATATTCAGAAGAAGGGAATCGGACGTTCACCAAACACACAATACAGGCGAATCTTCTTGGTGAATGTTAAAGGACAGTGGTTGATTCATCAGTGGTAAATGCTTACAGAGAATCACATTCACAACTTTGTAAAAATACAAAAAAAATTACTCTACACCTTCCTATTTGTCTTGGTGACTTTAGTTTAATCCAAAAATGTTATGGTCATTACTAGACAAGTAGGGGTCTAAATACTTTTTCAGTAAGGAAAGGAGAGAAAGACATCTACCCAATAGGTCATTAAAAATAGTTGATCTTGACTATTTTCTGTGGCCACATAACCAAGAGCCAATCTTTTATTTTTTCTGAATGAGTTTTCTGATCAAATTTCCAACCAACTGAAAGTAAAATGTTAAATTGAAATTCTCTCTTCTTCCCTCTCACAAAAAGGCCAACACAGGAAACATGGTTTGCATTTCTTTTCCTAACGCTTTGATTAGGGTTTCGGCACTTTCGGTTTTAAATTAGTTCTGTACATTAGGTTTTATTTTTCAACAAATTTTTCGGACTATAAGACCCAGTTGCTAGAGCAGGAAAACCAGAAAAAAAGTGTTCAAATCAATTGGGGGAAAAATCCCATGCAGTAAAAAAACAAAAACAAAAAAACAACTGATGGGTTTTCTAGGTACTTAGATCGATTAGTATGTGATTGTACTATAGAGCATGTGCACCATAGTAGGATTGTGAATTGTGTTTAAATCGATCACACTGTGTGATGGTATTGATTGATGTTAGACATTGAATCTAAAGGTAGCCATACCAAAATCCTTTCGATTGCCAAACAATCGGCCCAGGGATCGGACGTTGCTGTCGGCCCTTCGAGAATCGATTCCTGCCCCCCTTGAGTGTTCAAAAAAAAAAAAAAAAAAATCAAAGAAGAAATCGATCAAAAGGTGATGGGACATGTAGGTTTTTCTTTGGTTGATCACTGTTACATTGGACCCTTTACCGGTTAGGGCAAAAATCTAGCAGGAATCGATTTCCCAAGGTACTGTGCACATTGATTTATTATCGATTTAGCGATTGCATGTTAGGGTTGCATCGTAGAACCATCACAATGGAATCACAAGGTGTATGGCTAGCTTAAGATAGATGGCAAATAAATCGATCCACGTATGGCAAGCTTTAGGCAATGTTTCGAGGTCGGGTCCGTCGATCCACATTACCTGCCTGCAGCACTGGCTGTTCCCATGGCGTTCTGCTGAAAGGTCAATGTAGTACAGTACGTATACCTCTGGCCAATGGATCGCCAGAACACCATGGGAGCAGCCGGTGCCATAGGCAGGTAAGGGCTTGTTTCCATTGAAGCGTTCCCGTGCGGTTGTAAGGGCTTGTTTCCACTAGCGCGGAACTGAGCGGTTAGGTGCGGTTCGGTGCGGTTTCGTCCGCCCACAACCGCATACATTGGAAATGCATGTGGCAGTTTCCATGTATGCGGTTGTGCGCGGTTGCGATCGGGCGCAGACGCGGATGCGGTTTTAAACGCAGCATACCGAGTTTTTAACCGCATGCCGCGGCGATCCGCATTAATCTGCGCCAAACCGCGCACATTGACATGAATGGGCGCGGATTGGAGCGGTTGTGCAGAGAACAGGGCGCGGATTTCGTCCGCATCCATTGTTTCCCTATGGGTGCGGTCGGGAGCGGTCGGGCGCGGTCAGGAGGATTGGAAGACAGAAAGACACTGAGAACCACTCTCCCCCTACTTCCTGAGTAAAAGAAAGTAAAATAAAGTTGTTGGTAAAGCTGTGAAGTGACACAGACTTGCAGCAATTGTAAGTACTCATTTATTTGTACATTTAGGCCCCCCATGTACCCCCAAATAGGAATAGAAGAGTGATTACTGTAGATGGGCAGTTCTTTGGCCATGCTGTTTTAGTACAATTCTGTGTAAGCATGTGTTTATTAATAGAATAATAATTATGTCACTACTGTGATCATCATGTATGTGACCAGAATAGGATAGTGTTCTGTATAGAGGCATCCATCTTGCTGTTTTCCATGAGAACAATACAGCATGAAGTGAAAATTCCAATAATGCAATTCAGCAGAAACATTAGAAAAAAAAACCACTTTGCAAAAACCGCGCAAAACCGCTTTGCAAAAACCGTGCGAAACCGCGCAAAACCGCATGCCCAACCGCGTGAAACCGCGTGCAACCGCGGGCCTCGCGGTTGGGCGTGGCTGCGGACAACCGCAGGCATCCGCTCGGCTGTGCTAGTGGAAACAAGCCCTAACACCGCGGCAACTGCACGGCTGAACGCATGGCATAGTTGTCGCATGTTTTCGCGAAGCGTTTTTTTTATGCAGATGCGGATGCGGTTGGGACGCGGATGCGTTTCAAAACGCTGCAGCTAGCGTTCAGAAACGCGCCCTAAACCGCATCCGCACCTGAATGCGCACAACCGCACCAGTGGAAACTATATTGAAGTTTCCAATGGATGCGGTTGTTTGTGCTTGCGGCCGCGCAGGGCCGCATCGATGGAAACAAGCCCTAACATGGAGCGGCTTCGTCGGGTCCCCGACAAGGAATGTGCACAGGGTGACACGATGGAGATGATAACTCCTGAAGACTCTTGTGCATTCCCTAATGCCCATTATTATTACTTGAATGACTTTTGCATAACTACTTTTATATTAAATATATGTTTAGTTGGCTTAAGTATGGGATTCTGCAGACTGAAACTCTTGGAATGTTCCCCCACTTACTATATTTATGTAGATGTATTTGGCTTTATATAGTAAATACATAAAACTCGCTATATATATATATATATATATATATATTTTATACTGCTTTAGCGCCATTAGCATAAACGTTAATGAGTCAGGATGGTGGGTGTATATCAGTCAAGTGCTATAAAACTCAGATCTCCTGCTTGGCACATTCAATGTATCTGTTTTATTAGACTCCGGGCACTTAAGTTTTAAGTGATGTTAACTAGCACCGTACAAGTGACAATCTCTTCCCTTTGTGCTATATACACAAAAGCCTATAAACATTCTTAATTCAATGTTGCCGGCTTGGAGAGTGAGTCTCTGAGTGTCATCATGTGGCAAGTCCCCATTCAAACTAATAGCATTTGCCAGATATTTACGGACATGACCGTTCTCTGTCCAACAGAGCTTTGGGGGGGATCTGTCGCCCCAAGTGGGGGCGCACGCATATCGGCCGAAAAATCATCAGCGGCTCACTACGTGTATGGGGGCCTTTAGTCTTTGGGCTCTCAGCACTGCCCCTTTTCCACAATGAATATATAAATAGCATGCAATAGGGGGAAGGGGCAGTGTGAGTCTCTGGTTTCTCAGCATTGCTTCTGCTCTCAAGTGAATTCAGGTATCTTCACACTCTGAACATTCTGCTTGAACATGCTGTATATTCACTCTAAAAGATGTTTCCTCCCTGATTTTGGTAGAAAAAAAAGAGGATTCCTATAAAGCCTAGGTGCCCAACCTGTGGCCCGGGGGCCATATGAAGCCCTTTGGGCATTGTTCCGCAGCCCCCCCTTGGTCCTCCATATGTGGCCCCCAAAACTGAACTGTTAATGCATAGGGCATAGCAACTCACCTGTGAAGTGGTCACACGCTGACCCAGCTTCCTAATGAACTTTGGCGGTCCTACATGAGTAAAATTGGCAATGTTGATAGGAAAACCAGGTCTACATATGAGCTCTGCACCTAGGTCAGGAGGGGGGGGGGGGTGGATGCTGTTGGGTTTTGACTGCCTGACAGGATTATGTCCACCACCTGCTGAGATATGTTGACAGGGGGAAGGTCTGGATGGATGTTATGTGTGGCCCTTTAGTGATGCCGAGGGCCGCACCACTGAGATACAACATAGTTCAAATTCATGCATACCGGAGTGGCTTCTTCTGCTGCTCTACAAGACAGGTTGCTGTCAGGTCCAAATAAAATAAGAATATGTGAAACATTAGATCAGAAGCTTCAGCAGGAGAGCAACTTGTAACACACATGGTGAGGGCACTATTATGGCCAAAGAAAGTGAATTCCCTTTGAAAGGCTTGACTCTAGTGAAAAGCACTTTTAATGCTATATTGTGGTTACAGTTTGGTGAAGAGTGAAAAATGCAGTACTTTCTACTGGGAACAATTAATTGGGACATGCAGAGAAAAAGATATACACAAGTCCTAAGATATAAAAAAAATTAAGTCATATTAAGCAATCAAACAATATCTAGACAAAAATGAATATTGGATATAATGGAAATAAAATAATAGACTTAAAAAATTTGCTATTAATAATAATATTGAAGGTATCTTAGGGAGTCTACAGATTAAAAATGTTGCTTATCCTACAGTAATGCATCTTCCTATACACCGTCCTCTTGCTTTGCAGTAAAACTGAACATATATCAAGAGAAAGTCTATTTAGGAGGCTTGTCTATTCCCTGGTTCCTCTGCAAGGGAACGCTAAACCAGCTGCATCTTCGGAGGTTTATCCATGCATTATAATAAGGGCTGTATATTTCTGGCTTGGCAGCTTGCTAAAATGGTTTTCAACTGCAGATAAATCTGTAGCATCATAACCGGGGGAAATTGATAATGCAGAAATATGAAGGGACTCGGGAGATGAAGGTCTTCTACAGAAACAGTAAGAAATACTCTCTACAGACAAATATTGTTGCCATTTTTTAACCAATAGTTTTCTGGTTTTCTAAATTTGCCAAAATATTTGATTGTATTACAATTTAGATGTATCTTTTTACCATTTCTTGCCATTCCTGAACTGTAAATGTTCCTCAGCTACCTCCTAATGAGGTCACAACCTCTACATGTCACATAACTTCCAAAATTTCGCTGTTGGAAATGAAACTCTTTTCCATAGGTAAAGAAACAGAAGCACTGTCACCTGCCAGTCAAGCAATGGCTGGCTTCTGCTGTCTAAAGGAGTTGAACAGAGATGGACGAACTGTCTGCAGGGTGGACAGTTTGTGGCAAACATCACATGTTCGCTTTTTATCTCTCCGACGAACAGTACAGGCGTTCGACCAGCCCACTTCGTCGGCAAGTATACGTTTATTGTTCTTCCGACGGCCGGATCAGGCATGAAAAGATCCGTCCAGAGGAAGAAGTTTTTCACTAGAGACCGTGTACAGACCTCGGTCTCGGGTGAAAAATCAGGCAAAAAGCAGAAGTGATGTCAGTGATGTCAATCACTATGCGATCCCTGAGACGTCACTTCAAATTTAACACAATTCAAATTCCCCGCGAACTGGCAGGCGTTTTCTAAAAGTCTGATCCGCCTGTTCACGAACGAACAGGGCCAATGTTCGGCCATCACTTTGTATGAAGAAAAGAAGATATCTCATCTCCTATCTATGTCCATGTTGGATCCAAGGAACAGCAGATGATCCTCTTAATTAAGATTGTACTTTAGAAATGAAAGTTTATTTCCCCCCTTATTTTCTTTTCCTAATTTTTTAGTTTCAGATAGAGATATTGACCTGATTGACCTGACCAAACTATGTAGCAGACATGTGTGGAGGTGAGAGATGCAGTAACTGCCTACCCATCACCCTTATTTTGCTTAGGGACAGAAGCCACTCATTGCAGATGAAACCACTGTCCAGGGTAGAATGAGCACTGGGATCTCTGTATGCACTTCCCATTAATAAATCTAGCCTATGCCACACTAGTTTACATTGGTGGTAGGGAGCTATAGTCAGCATATTGGCTCAAGGGGGTTAGCACCATTCAGCGCTAGTTCCATCACAGTCTGGCCGCTATCTGAAAGGAAAGAAATCTGAGCAGCCTGACCTCAAACTGGTTCCATCATAACCTAGGGTATATACAATGGATTAAGGTGGTATCCGCCTCTCATATATACGATTATGGAATAAGAAAAGACATATGTCTTTCGGCTGGTTCTATGTGATATTAATTTGGACAACCCTTACATGTGTCTTTTTTTCCTTCACTATGAAACATTAATTTTAAATCATGTTTCAATAAAAATGTATTACATTTTAATAAAGTGTTTATTATTTTGATTTATGTAGCTATAAACTAAATGTCTCTCTTTCTTCACAAGAAGGCTACTTCTTTCCCTCCTTGTGTAAAAAATAAATATTTCTACTATCTGCAAGGAGTTTGCATGTTCTCCCTGGGGCTGCGTGGGTTTACTCCCACACCCCAAAGACATGCTGATTACATGTTAATTGGCCTCACCCAAAGTATCTTGTATGTTAGTTACATATGACTTAGACTGTGACATATGACATATGTTTTTTAAAATGTACATGACTATGGTAGGGACATTATACTGTTAGATCCCTGAGATACAGTCAGTGATATAACTATATATACTATGTAAAGCGATGAGTAATATGACAGCGCTATATAAATATGGAATAGTAATAATAATAATATACGATCAATGCTCCCAAATGCCAGTAAACAAAAGCCACGGGCAATACAAGATGTCGTGCCTCAATTGCATCTCCCGTAATTGCCCATACATAAATCGACTTTCAGGGTGGGCTTATAATCACCCACCCAAATATTTCAGCCGCTTATAGTGACTGTTGCAGGTTAGCCGCCCTGTAAACTTCAATGGGAAATTAAAAGGACAAAGTGAATGTAAGAATACTAATTCATTTGTTTAATGGTTGGGATTAGGCAACGATTGTACATATAATTACACATGCCATGTTCATCATAGTATTGTCCTCTCTTAATTAGAGATGGTCGAATTTTTCGACTTGCTAACTTTGTGAGCTGATTGCAAAGCCCCTGAACATGGTATCATCACCAAACTTGCTGGAGATGTAGTGAAGGGTTGTGGGAACATTTGAAAAAAAGAAGTGTTGCTTTAGCGCATGTAAGTTTTGCATAAATTAAGTTCAAAGTTAAAGTCAAAATTCCGGTTTTCGAAATTTTTACTTGACTTTGAACTTAATTTGTGCAAAAACTATTTGTGTTAGAGACATACTTTCTTTTTTGGAGTATACCCCCAACCCTTCTCTACATCTCCAGCAACTTTGGTGATGATACCATGTTCAGGGGCTTTGCAATTAACTCGAAATCGGCGAAAATTCGACCATCTCTACTCTTAATAGGACTCATCTTCAGCAGCAGAAAAAGCCGAAAAGTATTCTGTAATTTAAAAGAGTAATAATAACCAGAAATACCATGCTGTATAGTATAAACAATATGTAATGAAGAAGGACATCAGTCTGCATTAAGCCCACTCACTAAGCTTAATAAACCCATCATTCAGCTTCAAAGTATCCTGTCCGCTGCGAACAATTACTATACTCGGCGCCACAACAAAAGAATGTCCTTATCAGTTAATTAATAAACAGAGCATAACAATTAACAGCTTCATGGTGTCTCAGTCAATAAAACAATCAGTTCCGTGCCCCACTCAATTAATCAGTAGAATGAGCCTTAGCAAATTGCATTAGGAAGTGGCCAATGTTCCAACAGTTTCAGACGCCTTTCAGTGTCTTATGACTCTGTTAATGGATTTGTATGCCTGTATCCATCTTGTTTGCTTGTTTTGGAACATATAAAGATTGTATTTACCGGCCAGGTAGCCAGAGAAATAGACTATGACAGGCCAGAAATCCGCAGCTAACAGACACCTTGTACATGAATTTGTGATAGTTGTATTATAAGATGTATCCCTGGTACACCACATGACTAGTTTCCTCATTTTGCATCTCTAGAAACACAGAAAACTACCCGATTTAGCACTCTATAAGACCCACTTTGTCCCTCCTCTAATCAGTGAGAAAGTTATTGTATTTTTCGGACTATAAGGCACACTTTTCCCCCCTCAAAATGGTGGGGGTGGTGGTGGATGGCAGCATCTTACATTCTGAAGGCGCGCAAATATCATATCTTAGCTCCCCGCCAGCCCTTGTGCTCTCCCAGCAAGGTTAGCTGGGAAAGTGGAGGAGCTGCCAACAGGTGGATCTCCCATCTGTAGTTCATTGTTTTTATCAGCTGAGGCCCACTGATATAAGCAGTGAAGAACAGAACCAGATAAAAGACCAGCCAGCTCTGCCTGTGTGTGAAAGCTAGACTCACGCTTCCAGCTCTCACATATAGAGTGCCGAGCAGTGTGTAATGGTACAAAACACAAAGCTAAGAGACATTTACCTATGGTCCTATAGGACTATCTTAAGGCCCCCATACACGGGTCAGATTCCTGTCTGATTCCGGTCCGATCGATTCCG
>CM070032.1:12602852-12620357 GCA_036250615.1 Ptychadena robeensis
AATATGTCCATGTCATGTATGTGGGGGATTTTTTTTTTGAGTTTACTTCCGCTTTAACACCTGTTCGCAGGAGAGAGGAGCTGGGTGTGTCTCCACAAAAGGATATATAACCACAGTGTCGAGGCTCCTGATGGAAGTTGGAGACATGGATTCTGACCAAGTAGGAGACAGGGGGCAAGGAGTGTGGGGCCCAGGCCTGCTGGAGCAGTAGATACAGGGGGGCTCACAGGGAGTGTGGGGCCCAGGCCTGTTGCTGCTGAGAAGTTAAGTGTAGGACAACAATTCATGTTGAACATTTGAAAGCTAGGAGACTTGGTATTTTCAAGAGTCTTTTGTTTGGATTGCCTTTAACCCCTGCGAGGGCATGTTTTCTGTAGACTGTTGGCTAATAAATACGGGCAGGAAGCCCTAAAGAGACACGTTTGGTGGATGTACCTATCGTATATATATATATATATATATATATACCTATATGTATTGTGACAGGGTGTCCTGTTATTTGCATGGGAAAGTGCTTGATGGTGTATATATTGCACCTAGGTTTAGGTATTTTTTTGCAATAGAGGCTCCAGGGAAACAGTGTGTTTGGTTTCTGATATGGTTCAGAGTGAGAGTCGTGGTTTAGGGCCCTGGAGCCGGCCAAGGGAAGAGAAGGGAGGGTCCCTTGGCCACCCGGTCCAGGTCTAGGATTTGTTCACACAGGTTTCAGGTGTGATTAAAGAATAGTCAGCTGCTAGCTGACTGGGGGTGTGTGCATAGGAACATACACAAGCTTGCTGGAGACAAGCTGAGAGCAAGGACTGAGCACTCCAGGTACTGTGAGTACAAAACTGAGGCAGGTAGTCGCCCAGCCGGGCTGTGCATTTTGGCTTGGCGTTTTTGTTTTGTTTTTACTTTGTTTATCTGTCGGACAATAAAGCCATAGGCGGATGCCTGGATTTGTGTTCAAGGAAAGTGTTTTTGCCTCTTACTTCTGAACCACGATCCCTGCAGCCCACAAGCAATTCCCCAACTTGCCACAGTATATATATTGTGGGGGATCTGTAAATGAGTTACATCCACCAAACATGTATATATATATAACGGGTTTTTAATAAAAGTGTTGATCTCATTCGTTTGACCGGAACTTCACTATTTTTCTCACCTTAAAAATCCGCAGGGGCTGGCCCCCCCCTCAATTTTGGGGCTTAGTTCATCCCACCTGATACAAATATTTTGAGTATTGGATGTGGTGAGGCTCTTACCGGCTATGAATCCCTAAAACCCCTCTTTATCATGTGATATGCTTAAGGTAAACTTCTACTGGGACTGAGATCACAGTTATTCACCAAAATTCTCTACAACAAAAAATGTGTCTGCAGTGAAAGGGTTAAGATCTATATTTTTTCCCTCAAATTCTTGAGCTTTTCAATACCTGGATTTATAGTAATTTCCCCAGAGCAATCAAATTCAAACGTTCAATGCTCAACGGTTATTTTCCAGGACGAGTCTGAGCATGATTGGCAGCGGTTTAGAAAACAAGTGACAATTCTTATTTCTGAGATTCTTCAAACAATTAGCCCTATGTGGGTCTAAACTTTGAAAGTTGATAGTTATGAAAAGAAACATGCTGATACAGCGAACACATCACTGTGCCGTTTCTCTAGAACGGCCTGGGCTCATAAGAATAAGGGCTTGTTTCCATTACGTCGGGAGCCCTCCGCTAAGCGTACACGCTTAGCGGGGGTCCCCGACGTAGCAGATAGACTTACCTGCTCGGCGGACGGGTCTGTCTTCATTGCGCCGACCCGATCCGCCGGTGTCAGGCTGAACGTAGTCGAGTACGTTCAGCCTGTACACCGGCGGATGTCTAAACAGACCATCCGCCGGCAGGCTGAGTCTATGGGATACGTCGGGACCCCTGCTTAGCGTATACGCTTAGCGGAGGGCTCCCGACGTACAATGGAAACAAAGCCTTAGGTAGAGGATAGGTGGTCATCAGACTGAGGACATCTAGTGGCAGAAAATAGGAACTGCAAAGGAAAACTACACCTAGAACTAGAACTAAACCTGAGATTGGCAGCAAACGAGTGCAGAATTAAATGTTGCTGTGCATTTTCTAGGCTGTTTTATGGCAAAAAACGAATTCTTGTGCATTTAGAATAAATAGATTTTTAGACGAGGGCTTCTAGGAGTGCTGGAAGTAGGATATGGGTCGAGTTGAGTGAGCTAGCACTGGCAAGCCTATGACACAGTATACAGATTTAAGTAGAAAAGACATGTGTTGTTGCCTCTACCATACCAGAAACTATAACAGATGGATGGGGATGTAAATATAGATCTGTCAAGTGACTGTATGTATACATATTTATAGTGGATAGACACACCCGGAAATTTGTATTCTATTGTCACAAAACACATGCAATATGGATTTTCATCTCATGTCCTGTCCCTGCTAAGCAGATCTTTACATTTGGACATATTGTGCTTTGTGTACTTTTTCAAAATCATTTTAAAAATTAAAACTGTAATAAAGACCAGCCCATGAAGATCTGGTCTTGTCTCCGCCCCCTTCTAGAATATTAAGCCAGACCTGTCAAACTCCCGTTTTGGCTGGGAAAGTCACGTTTTTTATGTGGCTTTCCCAGCCAAATCCTGATTTCAAGAAATCCTGGATTTTTTCTTGACATAACACTGATCTAGCAGGGAGAGGGAATTACTCTTCCTGCTAATGTCCAAGCCTGCACATTAACAGCACAAGCGGGGTGGTACATAAGCAGGGAGAGTAACACCCTCTCCCTGCTAGATCAGCACCGGCCTGGCACCGGAAGTGACGTCACTTCCAGTACATGGAAAACGGAAGAACCACGACTAGTATACCGGAAGTGGCGTCACTTCCTATATGCCCCCGTGTTGTTTTTCCTCAAAAATTGACAGTAGTGTGTTAAGCAGGGAGGCTGTTGTGGGCGGGTCAGCTGGGCCCCTCCCACTGCTCTTGTTCCTGCATTGATGATGTGCTACTGGTGCTCAAATCTGAGTTTTTGAAAAGTGATGAATGCAGATCATCAAGTTTCAGAATTTTTCTTTTTTTTATTAAAGGATTTAAATTTTTTTTGCCTTATTATACATAAATATATATATTTAGATTGAATGTTGAGGGGTCAAATGTTTCCTAAAGGGAGACTCATTATGTTCAATTGTCTCAATGTCAGCAATGAATATCAAAACAATAAAAACAAATGTGTGAGACATAAGAGGGGACATCTTTCTGTCCTGTGACAACCCTCGGATCTCCTACACCCTGCAGAGATAACCTCTCATTTCCTGTAAAGTCTACCAAACAGGAAGTAGGAAAATCTCTTAAAGCCCAGGTAAACTATAAAAAAAGAAACCTATAGACGTTATGTCTATAACCTATAGACGTCACCTACATCCAGTCTTTATCCAAGAAAAAATAATACTTACCTTTTCTGTCTTCTCGCTTCCACGCCGCCATGTCTGGAGTGTCTGATCCTCCATTCAACAAGATAGAGAAGCGGGACTCTTCTAGTCTTGCTCTCTCCACCAATCCGGCTCTGCTCCACCATGCCACCCGATCCAGATGTGGCTTGCAGTGGGCGCACGGGGACATGGGAAGACGTCAACAGTGACATCTAATGCAAGGATTACACGTATAGATTCTTGCACAATCGATGATAGATTTGATCAGGATGTTTAATATTTAGAACGAACATCGATTGTGCCTATATCGAATGTATACACTCATTTTTTGATTTTGATTTTTACAGGAAATAGCTTCATTCAAATTTATTAGATCAAACAAAAATTATCGAATTAAATTATTTGACATGTTCGATTTACATTCGATGTTTACCAATTTGATCAAGATTTACCAACATTTACCAACAACGGATCAGCTTTTAAACTATTTTCTTTTTTTGATATTTTTCACTTTTGTTCGATGTTGGTCGATTGAAACTTTTGTACGCTTTTAGGCTTTGTTTCCATTGTACGTCGGGAGCCCTCCGCTAAGCGTATACGCTAAGCAGGGGTCCCGACGTATCCCATAGACTCAGCCTGCCGGCGGATGGTCTGTTTAGACATCCGCCGGTGTACAGGCTGAACGTACTCGACTACGTTCCGCCTGACACCGGCGGATCGGGTCAGCGCAATGAAGACAGACCCATCCGCCGAGCAGGTAAGTCTATCTGCTACATCAGGGACCCCCGCTAAGCGTGTACGCTTAGCAGAGGGCTCCCGACGTAATGGAAACAAGCCCTAAGATTCTCATTCGACCGATTAAATCTATCTTTTGGAATATATCGAAGGAAAAAATCGACATGTGTATTGCCACCTTAACCTTCCATGTTTTCCTGCACGTGCCGTGGTGGCACGTCACTGGCGGGGTGGAGAGTCACTGTATTTCTACACTTTTACCTCTGGTGCTGATAATAGAAGGTAGATGCGGAGGTGGAAGATACGCTTTAACCATGCTGCATCTAAAGTAGATGTTCAGAATATAGTTGTCATGATGAAAGGCAGGTCCATGGCTACATACCAGATATATATATATACATTTATGACCAACGCTCACTTTTATTCTATACCGCCATACCGAGAACTCTCTAACAGGAATAGTGCTGACAGGGAAATGAAATTACATGTGTATCATCAGCTTTGAGTCACATTCTGCTTTGTCAAACACTTTCCAGCCTCCATAGTAAATGACTTCTCTCACTGTATACTTGTTAACTCCGGGAGTAAATGCAGCGTTCATGGCAGCCGCAGTAAATCACTGCACTCACCCCCACCAATCAAGACATCATATATCACAAATGTCTTGCCGGTGATTCTACTCCCTGCTTATGGAGCTTATTACAAGGAAGGAGATGTGACACGTTCTGTTCTTATAGTGTGCTCATAGAATTTCAAAGCTGAAAAAGTAAGGATACCCCACACACCTTTATGACTTTAAATCCATACATTTTTATACAGCGGTTCAAGATTATATTGCAATAATTAGAACCATTTTAAGGAGTGGGAAAGTGGAGATTTAGTGTGGTGGCAATAGTTATTGACTGAGTTAATTGTATATTTTGTATAGAGCATACCTGACTCCCCTTAGATCAGACGTGTAAAACTCAATCACGCAGGGGGCCAAAATTAAGTCATGGGCCAATCTTAATATCTATTGAAAAAAATTCTAAAATTCTAAATCTCTTCAGATATAACGATGAACCTTTTCATATGGAAATAAATGTACCGTATTTTCCGGCGTATAAGACAACTGGGCGTATAAGACGACTCCCAACTTTTCCAGTTAAAATATAGAGTTTGGGATATTCTCGCCATATAAGACTACCTCTCTCTCTTTAAACGCACACCAAATAAAAAATGTTATGTCTACTCTGACTTTCAACCCCCAGAAATCTAAAAATGTAATATAGTGTAATATATGTGTGTGAATTATAAAGTGAAGTTTTTGTACAGCTATTTAATGTGTTCTAGCTTTAATCTCAATCTCCCTGCAATACCAATTTCAGCCACAATGTACAATGTCGCTGGAGAGCACACTTGCCGTCAGTAGCAGCCAGCTACTTTTACAGACATCGGGAAGGAGGGGACAAGGGGGATTTTGCAGGTCTCTCCCTCTGGCTCCTGTCGGCCAGCACACAGTGCGGGGAGCATGGATCGGGGGAGCAGACCTCCAGGCTCCCCCCTAGGGGGTCAGCCCCCCCCCTAACGGCGACACCTACCGTATAAGACGTCGACCCCCAACTTTTGAACACATTTTCCTGTATTCAAAAGTCGTCTTATACGCAGGAAAATACGGTAATATTTATTAAACATTGAATATGGAACAAGCAAAGCATAATACTAAAACAAATGTGAACTTTTGTTTAATAAAAAGATACATCTGCGGCATTATTTTCTTAAATAAAGGTTTTCCAGATTTAGGCCAACCCAAAGTCTCTTAAGTCCGATCTTATGTCCGAGATGTTCCACAATAAGGGGCCTCTTATGTGATACTATTATATGCCACAAGGTTTCTGGGCACAAACTGTTACGTTCTACATAATGAAATGGGTTCTCACATTGCTTGAAAGCTCAAATATTTTGTGCTTTTTGGGTTTTTTTTTAATTTTCCTCAAGTAAACTTGATCATTAAACTATGAACACTGCTATTTTCTTGCAATATACACAGTGGTGTGCAACTTGTTGCCAGGGTGTTGTGACTTCTACATGGTCCTTCAAGAAGTCAAACATTATTAAAATGTTGTCACTACTGGAGCAGTGTTCTCCCCAGAATTTTTTTTCAGCCGGGCGGCGCGATGACGTCATCGCGCCGCCTGCACCGGTCCGGCGGCCTCTCTGATAGGCTGCCGGCCAGCGGCAGCACACAAGTCCTCTGACAGGCGGCGCCTCCCCCTTCTTCAGGAGCGCGCCACAGCCACTGAAAGACTCCGGCCCGCGGCTCCGGTAGTGTGCCGCGGGCCGGAGTCTTTCAGTGGCTGTGGCGCGCTCCTGAAGAATGGGAGGCGCCGCCTGTCAGGCTGCTCGCCGCGGAGGACTTGTGTGCCGGGCGGGGACTAAAATCTCCCGGGCGGGCCGCCCGGCCAATCTGCTCTGGGGAGAACACTGTGGATCAACCAGTAGTTTTCATAACTATGAGACACTATGGGAGTATTAGTTGTCTTAAGTTGAAATTTGCTCCTCACAAGATCCTTCTCTAGAAGATAGAGTTTCCTAATATACGTTTTATTTTCATGTATATTTTTCATGGACAACTGAGGAAAATGTGTTCATGGTGGTTTAGCTCTGATGTGGCATCACTTGTGAGGTGTCTTCCTGCCAAGGTACCAGGAGCTCTATCAAGGCATTTAAAAACGTTGTGGATGGTAAGGCGCCTGGCAATGAATTTAAAGGATCACCAAATTCTTCTAAATGGATCCTTTTCACTGTAAGGAGAAACAATTTCAAGTGGTCTTGTCTATGACTGTCCAACCAGAGAATTATCATCATTTATATAGCACCAACATATTACGCAGCGCTGTACAACACATTAGAGTGGAGATACAGCACAGTATAGTATATACAGGTACAGGTTATGACACAGGAGGAGTAGAGGACCCTTCCCGGCCGGAATTGAACGGAAACGTTGTGCATGGTAAGCAGTCTGCCAATGGATTTAAAAGGATCATCAATTTGGGAGAATATCTTTAAATGGCCAACATAACGAAGTGGAAAGGAGGCCATTACACTTTCTATTAAACAACACTGGGCTATTGGATCTCATCTGCAGATTAAACTTTTAAAACTAAACACACAAATTAAATGTAAACTTTTAACACATTTACCTACAACCAAAGAATATACAATTCACATACAATTATGTGAATGGACACAAACATAAAATGTCAGGTATTTACAACCAATGGTTGTAAATGCATTATAACCGACCTTCCCAATGCAGAAAGGTGCAGAACGGTGTGGCACGTAAACAGTTACATCTTAGCCATAGTACTCGGCGCCGTTGCAGTTGTTTCCAGCAATA
The DNA here is from genome assembly GCA_036250615.1 of Ptychadena robeensis. NCBI lineage: Eukaryota > Metazoa > Chordata > Amphibia > Anura > Ptychadenidae > Ptychadena > Ptychadena robeensis. The sequence goes on from CM070032.1 coordinate 12,610,387, forward strand.
AAGGAGGGTTTACACTTGTAGATTTTTTCGTTTGATCAACAAAGAACGAACAATTTTTGGTTGATTGAACAAAAATCTGGAATGGCCAAATTGTTAGATGGATACATTTTGTTTGATCTCAAACAAAAAAATCATTCAAAAGGTCATCGAACATGTTGGTACATTTTTATCTGGTTTTGTAATTTTTAATGTATTTTCATTCGATATCAGAGATGAATGAACAAAAAATCTAATGTTACATTTGATAAATGAACATCGAGCAAAAAATCAAATTGGCAGTTGATTGAAGAACAAATCTAAACATGTAAACCCACCTAAAAACCCCCCCCCCCCCATACACACTTACAATCTTACCATACAATTTCTGTACAAGCAATTTTGTTCTACAAAAACCATGTATATGAGGACCTTTCTAAACCTTCACCACATTACTTGAGATTCTATCAGGCCGAGGACCCGGCCTAACTAATAGCAGTGATATATACTTCCAATAACTTTGCATTCTATCAGGGAGGACCCGGCACTACATAGCAGTGATATATACCTTCCAATCACTATGCATTTATCAGGAGTACCCGCACTAACATAGCAGTGATATAACCTTCCAATCACATGCCTTCTATCAGGGAGGACCCAGCACTACATAGCAAGTGATATTTACCTTCCAATCAATATGTATTCTATCAGGGAGACCCGGCACTACATAGCAGTGATATACCCTTCCAATTACTATGTATTCTATCAGGCAGGACCGGCACTACATAGCAGTGTGTGATATATAGCCTTCCAATCGCTATTTATTCTATCAGGGAGGACCGGCACTACAAGCAGTGATATATACCCTTCCAGATCAATATGTATTCTATTAAAAGATCAGATGGAGACGACACGGACAAACTACATAGTATGGCAGTATAGATTTACCTTCCAATACTTAGTATTTTCTATCAGGTGAGGAACCCCCCTGGCGACAAGATGAGGCATAACAGTGATATATACATTCCAATCATCACTTTGTATTCTATCAGGGGATGGATACCTGCACTACATAGCAGATGATATATCCTTCCAATCACTATGTATTCTATCAGGGAGGACCCGGCAGGTTCGCAATAATAGCAGTGATATATACTTCCAATCACTATGTAGTTCATATCAGGGGAGGCCCCGGGCACTACATAGTGTTGTTTGTAGATCTCATGTCATGTTGGGTGACATTTTCGTAGATCTCAGATGGAAGCATTTGCCACTGTTAGATTACAGTACAAGAAAGTAAGGGTAAGGTAGCAAGGATGCTGAGCCACCCGTCAATGCAGTTACGTATACGACATCTTACTAAACAGTTATTACTCACTGGGTTTGTATTAGTGTTTTGGTATTGCTCTCTAATTTGCTAATCATTGGGTTTTTCAAACAGTAGCTATTTTCATTCGGAGACATAATTAAAAGGAAGTACCATTATTAATTAAAGTTGTTAAACTGTAGATGAGAAAGGCAGATCCGCGGACCCACACGCTTGGTGCACCCGGTCAACATGACGCACAGAAGGGTCCTTACACCCCGGTAGATACAGGAAAGGTTTAAGGCCTTTATGAAGTATTCACCAAGCATGTGCAGGTGACTGCTTAAAGCATAGCCAATAAAGTCTAGAATTTTTTCTGTTGCAATCAACTAAAAAAGATCATTTTTGTGGGGGTGCAGGTGGAAATCTTGTGATTGATTGTATGTTGTTAACTGTAGTAACGAGATATTATTGATCAGACTTTTGGCTATTTGTAAGATAGACTGAAAGTGTTAATGCATTTCAATTACAACCAATTAAAATGTTACCAACATGTCAAATCCTTTTTCAATAAATTTTTTTCCACAATTTTAATGGTTTAGGTTGATCTAACAATGTGGCTGCCTGCATAGATTTGTTCAAATTCCAATCAACCAAAAAAAATTGATTGAATGAATTGAGTGTTTGATAATGGATGGAACAAATCTAGTCGTGGTATGGGGGGTTACAAGCTAAGCAGTAACGTCTAGATTTTCGGTCAAGTCAAACTAAACAAAAGATCAATTTTTTGGGGTCAGGGAAATCTGTGATTGATTGGTATGGTTTGTTAACTGTAGTAACAGATATTGAATAACTTTTCTGTAGATAGATGCTGAAAGGTGTAATGCATTTCATACAACCAATTTTAAATTACCAACATGTCCAATCCTTTTCAATCAATTTTTTTTCCCCAATTTTAATTTGTTTAGGTTGATCTTAACATGTGGGCCATAGATTTTCAACCAATCAACCAAAAAAATTGATTGAATTGAGTTGATTGGATGAAAAAGTTATGTGCCATAATGAGGTATATACAATCCATGGAAATTGATTTGACCAGACAATCTTCAGATCCTTCTTCAAAAAGACCTTACCAATGACGGTGACATATTTAAAACATCTAGAGAAAATTTTTCCTTTTCAACTATTTCAAGTCAAAGTAAAAAATAAAGTGAGCCGCATAATAGCAAAAATAACTGATTGCATGAGCTTGTCTGCCATTTTTTAACCCCCCAATATGCTAATGTATATTTAAAAAAGAGTTTTGACTAGGCCAGTGGTACCCAAACTTTCCCTGCAGGGATCGGGTCCCCATCCAAGGCATTGAACGGGAATCTATTGCTCAAAGTGGTGCGCATGGATTACCATTTAATCAATGAATGCTCCAGCACCTGCGCTCAAGTGCTTAATTGATTGTATGGGCATCGACCCGTGTATGGGGGGCTTTACTATTAAAATTGGTTGCTTCAGTTTTGCTTTAACACCATCAATATAAAACCATAAAAAAAAAATTTTGTACTTCGTATCACATAAAACTCAGTATTGCTATATTATATTGAGGCACTTCCTGTTATATGTGACTGTCAAATGGGGTTTTGTGTGGTCATCTTGTCAATGGCTCTTGGGCTGGCACTGGAGTAATAGACAGAGGAGTAATACAAAATGAAGAAGACATCACTGCATCCGACATCGTCCTCCCCATCGGAGCTCTCCAGCAGTGGAGAGAAAGCTTGTCTCTGTAGGAGTTCCGGGGGATGGATGCCGACTGCATGTATGAGAGGTGGCCTCCAGGCGAAGCAACTCGGGCGGGCGTGGCTTCGGTTTGCCAGTACTTAAGATGCTGGCACCAGGAATTAAAACTTGAGGAAGGTAAGTATGTTTTTTTTGGTGTAACAGTTTTGCAGTTGCTTTAATGGAAATATATCTGTATACTTTCTACTTCTACATCTAAATGCAACAAATAGACATATAGACAGTGTCTCCTATAGTGGCCAACATAACGAAGTGGAAAGGAGACTATTACACTTTCTATTAAACAACACTGGGCTATTGGATCTCATCTGCAGGTAAAATTTTTAAAACCAAACACACAAATTAAATGTAAACTTTTAACACATTTACTCACAACCAAAGAAGATACAATTATGTGAATGGACTCAAACATAAAATGTCAGGTACACAGAAACCCCACACATACAAGCAGGGAACACACGCATAGATATGGGCTAGATCGATGGCCATCTATCTGGCCCATATCATATGCGGCCAACCCTGTTTTCGAGCATGACCAATCGATCCCGCTTGAAAACAGGGATATCGGCTATGACCGTAAACCACGGTTGATGTTCATTGCTTTGGATGGAGACCGTGGGTCTCCATGCAAAACATCATCAGAGCTGTGCCTCCAGCTCCTTCGATGTAGGGCAGCACAATGACTTTATCACGCTGCTGCAGGGAACCTCGGACCGCTGGTATATTGAGCCGTGTGTTCTCTGCTATAGAATGGAATCTGCTATTTGATTTATAAGGTTCCCATACACGTGTTGATTTTTTTTTAAGATCAACAAAAAAAGATAAATTTTTTTACTCGATTGGACCTTTATCGAATATTTGTAATTAGTTAGATTGAGGTAAAATTATTCGATATCGGACATGTCCGTAAATTTTAATCGATTGCACTGTAATCGAGACATGCATTTTACAAACCGATCGAGGAAGCATTCAAGGCATGCCTACCACTACAGCACTTCTGCTCGAATTCGATGATTAACAGATATCAATCGATTACTCATCATGTTGTACATTTATAAATAGATCAAGGTTCAACAAATTGATTTTCGATAGAAAAATCTAACTATTCAGTCTAATCGAATAACGATTTTCTTTAAATCTACGTGTATGGCCAGCTTTACTATTCACTGCCACACAAGCTGGAGATTATGTGAACCCAGCATCACCAAGCTGAGAAGTTGATAGTCAACACTGTCTTGTCCTGAAGTTTTGAAACCTTGTGGTTACCCAGACTGGGCTTTTGCTAAAACATCAACAAGATCTGGCGGAAACAGCAGACTATCTCAAATTAGTGAAAGGCACATAATCCAGAATAACACGGTTAACCACAAATGTAGACGGAGTATCAGGAAAACAGAGCGGAAACTAAACCCAACATCTTTTCCCAATGTCAACACAGCTACACAAGTACTGGGAAGACCTAATACCCAAGCAAAGCAAAGCTATTTTTGCACTTCAATACAGCAAACCGACACTGGGAAATAAAACGCATGACCACAAAAGACTCAGCAGGATAGGACTAACTCCTCTGGCTCAGTCAAAAGCCTAAAGGACACGAGATACATTTTTGTGGACAACAAGATCTGTTGGGCAGATGGTTCAAGAGAGAAGTAAAACATGGAACAAACTTGTGTAAAAGTAGGTAGAGGCCTGCTACATCATCCATAAGCAGCCTATATTTCCATTATGAGAGCTCAGTGGTATTTACTTCAACAGGGAAACAACAACACACAAAGACAATACACTGGTAGCAAAATACTCTTGTAGCACCTCAGGAGCTTGGATCGGAGCAGCAAGTGACTTATCTCCAGGAGTGGTGGGTTCACCAGGAGCCCAATTTCCCAAAGCTTTAGTAGAAGGCCCATATGCTGTGTGTACCCAAGTCTGAGACACCATTCCTGTGGTGAACATCTAGTACCTGACTAATTGCAGAAAATTTTGTCGATTGCAACAATTCCAGCTTGCACCACCTGGGTGAGATCGGGTACCAGAGACATTGAGACCTTTTTTCTGAACACGCAAGTGGTGGGTATTCACCAGCCTGTTATACCTGGCCGGTATATCAGGGCCTATTTCATTACTATGTCTTACTTTATATTTGTTTTGGCTTTCAGGTCAGCCTTTACCTGCATTGGTCAAGTTATTAAATGTTCTTTGTTTCACCGCATATATTCTTATTTCCTGACCTGTAACACTCTTTTAGAACAATGGAAGTTCCCATATTCATGCATTTTCCCTAAAGATGAAAATGCATCAAGCGATTGAAGTTTGGTGGAAACATGCTCTCTAACACCCTACCCGACTTAAGTTGCCTCCAGACGCACTAGGTATCCCACCTGAGAGCTGAGACAGACGAAACCCTATAGGGCACCCAAGGGAGCAAGTTCACATCCAAAGGGTTAATGCAAGAGTAATCCAGGTACATGGCAGCAGTCATACATGAAAAACAGTTCAACAGACACTGTATCCAAGGAGTTAACCAGAAGAGTCGTCCAAGTTCAAAGCAAGGGTCAATGATTCAATCTGAGGAATAACACAATTACAAGAACAAGGAACCCAGCAGTCCAGGTTACTGATGCTATCATGCGCAGGGCAGCCATGCATCATCCAGGTTTATATTAGGCAAGATATGCTAGAGGCCTATTAACAGGAGCAGTTTGCACTGTAGCTCTCCCCATGCCTGCAGAAGGTGGACACAAAAACCCAGCATGGACCGAAGCTGCGGTGCCTTGTTGGGCGGACTGCACAATGGTGACCGAAGGTGCACCTGAAAGTCCTGGTCCCTAACATCCTGTCGGGTGGTCCTGACATGCCGTCAATTTATAACCTTTGAACCCAAAACATCTACAAAGAAGTCCCACACCAAAATCTTTGTAAAAGTAGAGAGATATGAAAAACCCTCAAGATGCTATGCTTACCTCTGACGTGTTTCACCAGCATTTGGGCTATAAAATTATTTATTCCAGCCAACATACAAATCAAAAGAATGACTTTCATCTTTATTATTACAATTAGATAATGCTGTGTTTTCTACTCATGAGGGTTACACTCCAGAGAATTACCTCTACTAATAAACAGAAGAATCTGCTTGATAGGCAGGAAAATGTCCACTTGTGGTTTAGGATCTATAAGTAAAGCCCCCCATACACGTTCCAATTATTCTCCCGACCGATTTTTCGTCCGATCCTGTCACCCGATTTTCACCTAAAATGTTATGGTCGGTCGGCTGGCACAAAAAATCGGAATTCGAATTATCACCGATCCATCAGCCCGACCCTATTTATTAACAGCAGATCGACCAAAAATTTACGGACAGGTCCGAAGCGGTCCCGATCGACTTTTTGGCTGATTTTGAGAAATCAGGATCGGTCGGGTACATAATTCCGAATCCGATTAATCTCCCGATCGATTAATCTCCCGACCCGATCGGTCGGTCGGGCAAAATTCGTACGATAAATCGGAACGTGTATGGGGGGCTTAAACTGGTGTAACCAAATATCTTACAAATATAACATTGGAATGAGAAGAAATCTTTGTCTACAAAGTCTTGAACTGCGAGGACCCAGCAGTGGGACTCGCTCATGGAAAATGGCAAACTGTGTCAAACAAAATCATAGTTATGGTAAAGTCAACAGTAACTAGTCTCTGTTAAAGGTCCAGGCAAAGGTCCTCAACTGAGTTAGAGAGAGGACACGCGGCTCTTCACCCCACAGCGGGCCAAGCACACAGCCACTGAACACCATAACCTGCAGATGACACCGGAAGCTGGCACGGCGTGATGTAGTAACAATTACCCCAGGAGTTTCCCTGAAGTAATCCAGAAGTGACCCAATGGCTAAGGCCGGGTATCCACCCCCATGGAACAACAGTACGGGCCCATAGTGGCTGGCACGGCAGTATGGAGGAGCGCGTGCTATTTTGCCTACCGGCTGAACGCACATCGAGTTGTCTGGTTGGGTGAAGTAGGCCACAGTCGAAGCAGCTGAGAAGGAGCAGCTGGCACAAAAAGGTGCAACCTCAAAGGAGGAGCCTCCTTCTTAAGTACTGAGGCTGACCTAGGGCATTCTGGTCTGGCATCTTAAAGGGGACCTCGCCCTCACTAAACAACTCCCAGCCACTACAGTGCAAACTCTTTAAAATTAGATTTCCACCCAACTCATGTTGTGTCCTTGGGTCGGAAAGTGAGGGGGAATTTTCACAACAGGACAATTGACAGAGGTTCCTAAATCAAGAAAAAATTACTCGTGCATATATACAATTTATCACAGGCTTAAAGTTGCATTTAAAGCTCAGAGAACAGAGGTAGATGCTAATCCTTATAATAAGTCCCTTTGGTCTCACAGTGACATCTCCCCACACAGCTTGATAATGTTACATGAAATGATGGAAGACAAGATTCTACTAATCCCCCCAGCTAATCGCCGAGGATGTACAAGTTGTGGCCTAAGAGGGAACATAACTTTGTATCGCTGGTTTTCCATGACTGACACATCATAAATCTCCTGAATAATATATGCGGAATAAATGGAGGGTCCTTCAGTACACTATGTTCCCTGTGTAAATATTTCTCGGCGAAGTTATTTATCACACCGGCATACACGCATGACAGTAATCACCGCCTCAAGCCAAACACCATGAGAAGCTCATACAAAAGAACCCCCGTGGACTCTTTAAGTCCTGAAAAGATTTTACATTTATTTGCGACACGAGTTATGACTTTGAGAAGCAGTAATATGTTTACACTATTCTCTGAGTTCCTTGCTTAACATCCAAACACCACTTATTATACATCCCATAAAAACATTACGACGTATAAATATTTACTTTTACATCTCCTAAAGCAGTTGTAACAGTTATGCCCCTGCACCAGCTCAACGTCTCTGGGATCATATTTAAGCAATATTTTTTAGCATAATGGAAACTTTTTGGAGTACTGTTCTGAAGGGTCATGTGACAACAGATAACTATTAAGCTGGTATTGCAGGTCGAGGGCTTCTACTTCTCTTAAAGCAGTTGTAACATTTATGCCCCTGCACCAGCCCAACGTCCCTCAGATCATATTTAAGCAATGTTTTTTTAGCATAATGGAAACTTTTTGGAGTTCTAATCCTAGGGGTCATGTGACCACAGATACCCATTAAGCTGGTAATGCAGGTCGAGGGAAGGGTATGGTAACTGGCAGGGAACAAAAATGAAGGTTAACAAGAAAGAGAAACTGCCCACTGTGCCCATAGATGTAAATTAATAAATGGCGAGACCAAGCTTTCAATGAATAATAAGGCCAAGCCAATACTGCAAAATGTGGTCCACATGCCCCCCCCCCCCACTACTGTGCTGGCAGTAAGCATGAGGTCATCAGCCTCTCCTGACCACTCCAATACTACTACACTTAGCATGTGTGTGCTTCAACAGTGCGTATAGGGGGGTTTACACATGTAGATTTTTCTGCCAATTCGATTTTTATTTCCATGTTGTTGTCGAACATCGTTCGTTCATTTATCAAATGTAACGTTAGATTTTTTGTTTGTCCATCACGATATCGAATGAAAATACATTCAAAATTACAACGACAGATAAAAATTTACCAATATGTTCGTTGACCTTTCAAACTATTTTTTTATAGAAAGATCTAGCTACCTGATCCCTACGTATTTGTGCCACATCCCAATATTAAATTTTGTACAGGAAAATACGTTTATGAGAATGAGGAGCGGGTGCATAATACACCAACATTCTACATCTCTAACGTAGGGTTTAGGGACTTGGAGGGACTTTAAAGGCACGATGTCAACAGGGTGATAAGTCTAATATACATATAATTTATTATAATAATATAAATACATAAGTATGGTTACAGTACACATGATCAACGGTTAGTCAGTAACATTTGTGATGGTTACATTCATGATAATTACATCAGGTCAGTAAAAAACATTTTACAAAAATTATTATTCTCACACTCATAGTATTGATGTATAAAATATTAGTGCAAAATAGGGAATCATATCTCGACGCGTTTCGCCATCTGGCTTCTTCAGGAGATTCTATGTTATCCCGTTGCTGACACTATTAAACATATAATATCATGAGTATTGCTAAAGTAAATACAGGTCTATGAGTACCCAAATTGCATGTGTACATTTACTTACATTGTTATGAGTAGAGTTTATAATTCCATTCAATGTGTATAAGTCAATATGTATATTAGACTTATCACCCTGTTGACATCGTGCCTTTAAAGTCCCTCCAAGTCCCTAAACCCTACGTTAGAGATGTAGAATGTTGGTGTATTATGCACCCGCTCCTCATTCTCATAAACGTATTTTCCTGTACGACCTTTCAAACTATTTTTGGTTTGTGGTTCAACAAAATGTATCCATGGAACAAATTGGACATTCTAAACTGGGCTTGCGGAGGTATTCCAGGGGGGGGACACAGCTAGGGGGGCAGCCGAGGAAGCACTTGGAGCCCTTTATGTGAAAATCGGGCTGTCAGCCAGAGAGAGAAGAGTGAGATCTGCAGAACTCCGCTGCCAATTGGCTCTCCCCGCTGTCAGTTCTCTTCTTCCTCTGAGGATTGCACACAGTCCCCCCACCCTCCCCTATGACTGCCAGCCAATCCGACAAGCCTGAGAGATGGACAAACAGGAAGACAAATAATGGGGGAACTAGATGCAGACAGTAGGTAAAGTACTTGTAATGTCTGTGTGTTTTTGCCTGTATATATGTAAATGATGAATGTTGTGTATAATTGGTGTGTACAATACAATGGGTATTGTATATCCGATGCATGCCTCTGCATGATTGGTGTGTGTATATCTGATACATGTCTCTGTATGATTGGTGTGTGTGTATATGAT
>CM070032.1:12649972-12660326 GCA_036250615.1 Ptychadena robeensis
GGCACAGGACTTTAAATTTAATTCTCTGGACAATGGGAAGCCAGTGTAGAGATTTGCAGAAAGGGGCAGCAGATGAGGAGCGGTTAGAGGAGTATATGAGTCTGGCAGCGCCATTCATGATGGACTGGAGAGGTGATAGTCTAGTAAGAGGAAGACCAGAGAGGATGGTGTTACAGTAGTCTAGATGATGATGAGAGCGTGTACCAGGAGTTTGGTGGTCTCTGGGGAGAGGAAGAGGCGGATTTTGGAGATGTTGCGGAGATGGAAGTGGCAGGATCTAGCAATGTTCTGATGTGAGGAGTAAAGGAGAGCGCAGAGTCGAAGGTGACACCAAGGCAGCGAGCTTGTGAAATAGGGGAGATGATTGTGTTATTAACTGTAAGTGAGATGTTGGGTGGGGCTTGGAAGGTGATGGAGGAAAGATGATGAGTTCAGTTTTGCTCAGGTTGAGTTTGAGGAATCTGTCAGCCATCCATCAAGAGATTGCCGATAGGCCCTGAGAGATGTTGTCAAGGACAGAGGGAGTGAAGGCCGGGGTAGAAAGATAGATTTGGGTGTCATCAGCATATAGATGGTATTGCAGACCAAAGGATGAGATGAGTTTGCCAAGGGAGGAGGTGTAAAGGGAGAATAGGACCGGGCCAAGGACGGAGCCTTGTGGGACGCCAACAGGGAGGGGGGTGTGTGAAGAAGAGGAGCCATTGAAAGAGGTTTGGAAGGATCGGTCAGTCAAGTAGGAGGAAAACCAGGAGAGTGCAGGGTCACGAATACCAATAGAGTGCAGGGTCTGTAGAAGAAGAGGGTGGTCAACAGTGTTAAAGGCAGAAGAAAGATCCAACAGAAAAAGCAAAGAAAAGTTGCCTTTGGCATTGGCAGTGAGCAGGTCATTGGCAACTTTAGTGATGGCTGTCTCAGTGGAATGAGAAGGTCGGAAGCCAGATTGGAGGGGGTCAAGGAGGGAATTCACAGTCAGATAGTCGGTGAGTCTTGTGTATACAAGGCGTTCAAGCAGTTTGGAAGCAAAAGGAAGAAGAGAGATCGGTCGGTAGTTGGAGGGAAGAGAGGGGTCAAGTGATGGCTTCTTCAGTATGGGGAGGATTGTGGCATGTTTAAAAGATGATGGGAAGATACCAGAGGAAAGGGAGAGGTTGAATAGGGCAAGTGTTTTGTGGTTTCCTGACCGAATTCGTGCAGATGATGCTTATTAGCATATTGGAACTTGCGATGCTGGCATGTTACAGCTGGTGACCAGATGGATTGATCATAACAACCAAAAGTTCTTTTTTGAGTGCTTGTGAAAATAATATATGAAAAAAACATTTGCAATTTTTTTAATTGCTGTTATCATTGTATTATAATAATTAAGTAATGGTTAACATTTTGCTAGTTTCTAAAATACTATTGTTATAAACTACGCTGGATATGATGCATTTTGGGGTGATTTCTAACCTTTAACCAATGACATGCATTGTCACCACCTATTTATACACTATCCTATCAGCTCCTATCCATACCCCCCTACATCACTTCTTGCAATATCAGGATTCACCTGTTTTTATCGATCGTAAATATTGTTGGTACGTGTATGGCAGGCCTAAGGAGATGTAAGAAATTCTTTACCAGCTACATTAAAAGGTAGACCATTACGTTTAGCGAGGGGCCTCATAGCCAAAGGTGGCACAAGTTGCTGAACATACACAGTTCTATGCCCGTATGATCGTGGGGCCGTGCACTCAAGCCACAACACTTTTGCTCCCTCCCTATCCTGTCCCATACTTTGTAATGGAAATCAAACAGTGTTTACCAACATGATGGCTTCCTTTTTGCCCAAGCTTTCTTGATTGATCCCGCTAGAGGAAAGGCTGGATGGCTCTATTTTTTAATAGATTCCAGCACAATTGAGCGGCGTGACCGCGCACTGTGCTCAATTGTTCTAGAATCTTCAAAAATCGAGCCGTGTATGCATTGCTTAAGAAAGGAATCCAAAACCCCTAATTTCTATTAGGAGATATTTTTATCAGGTTGCTCTGAAGTCACATCATTCCACATTTAGGCACTGACCATCCAACTAGCTCCTAGTCCCGTCACACACAACTGAAAAATACAACTTGATTACAAAGACCTGACGCATTTCACCCAGGAGGGCTTACTCATAGCAGACATAGCTAGGTTCTAATGTCAGCAATGTGCCATTGAGATGCTGAGTAAACTCTTTTAATGACAACAAACTCCCTTTGAAGTCTCTTTAGAGAATAGGGAGGCCAGTATATGATTTACTTACATCTGTGTCCAGTTTATGTTCCCTCACATTCATTCATATCAGCAAAGATTGGTTTATGGATCTCTGGCTAGGGCTACATATTGGATACTTGATGACATAAGAAAATGAGTTTATCTATCTTTGGTTTCAAGTATCATCTTCCCACCTCACCTTTCATTATGTCCCAGTACACCAACGCAAAAAAATTTGTAATGCACTTGTATGGCAGAATGCCCTTCATTCCTAACCTCCCTAGCAGTCAGCTTGTCCAAGTTTTTCAAAGACGCGTTACTGGCAATCAAAGCAGATTACAGAGGGCCCATAAGGGCTGGAGCTGACGCTTGTGTATAATATTTCATACATATATACATATATATTTCAACAAACATACAAATATAACTTAAAATTAAAAAAGAAATGAATTAATAAATAAATAAATAAATAATAAAATTAAATCTACAGAGTGATAATACGCAGAAATGTGCTCGTAGTCTAGGCTTAGGTATTCCAACAAGAAAATGACCCACGGCATACATCATTATTAGTCCAACACTTCCTCAAGGATACCAAAACCAAGATCCTGGAGTGGCCCACAAAGGGCCCAGACCTCAATCCTATTGAGAATCTGTGGCAGGTGCTAAAAGTGAATATCCATGCTAGAAAACCATGCCATTCAGCTAGAACATTTTGCAATGATAGAATAAGCAAAAATACCTCAGGAGACCTGTGCCAACCTAGTAGCACTACTCTGGGAGACAGTTGTCAGTTGTGGCTTAGAAAAGGGACACTATGATTATTAATGGCCAGGGGGCCAATACTTTTGGATGTCACATAGTTGCCCTTTCTTGTTTCAGCATGGTGTATCAATAAAATGTCAGAATTACACTTAGTAGACATTGTTTATAGTGTATTTGTTTCCAGAATAACAAACACTTGTTGTTAATGGTCATTTTCATGGAGAAATCAAGAGTGTTGTCTCATTTCATAAGGGGGGTTAATAATTTTGGCCTCAACTGTATTGGGTCCTACATAGGTCCTTTAGATTGTTGTATGCAATATGGGTGAATAACAAAACTACCGCTATTACGGTGCAGAGTTGTGTTTAACAAAACACACACAAATGTACATGTAGTTCTGATCTACATGAGTTGTGTGAATAGTCTTAAACAAATAGAAAGTTACACAGATCCTGGAGTGTCATTGTAATTCCTTACCACCCACTGCATGTCACCACAGTCTGAAATCTAATTGCACGGAATGCAGAATCCTGCTGTCCTCTGTAACAATAGTAGCTTCACGATGGCGTCTAATTTCTTGTAATTAAACTTTGGAAAATGATCAGATTTGTGGCGCTTTGCGACATGATTGAACAAAGTTACTAGATGAGATGTGAAGCACACAGAAAAAAGATTTGATTCCACTTCTAAAAAAATGTGATATATTTCTGCTTCAGAGGGCTCTTTCACATCTTTGGACTGAGTGCAGAACAAAACCGTAATAATCCCTCCAGAATGGAGACTCTGCACAGTGCGCGCCCGGCTATGCAGGGGAAATATCATTATGCTTCCAAGCCACGGATAGTTTGCCCAGTCTAAACACTTCAGCAAGTGTTAGAGGGGGTTGCTATAGCTGTGCAGTGCCAACGGCTTTGTGCTCGATGAGAACAGAAACTACAAAATAAATGAACTGCTCTGATTAATGAAGGAACTCAGTTCTGAGCTTTTTTCTACTAGACATAAGACTTTGGCTTAGACTTCACTATGTGTTAAGAATGCGCTGCGTTGACGGATCCAATAAACGCAACCTATGCATTAGGGGTGCGTTAGGGATCTGTCAGGGATGCTTTAAGGCAGTGGTGGGCAACTGAGTTGATATGGAGGGCCACAAGTGCGGCCCTCAGCACCACTAAAGGGCCCCACATAACATTTTCCATCTATACTGACTTGTATAAGCATTTTATAATGAAAAAATTACAACATGCAGAGCTAGAAGACATTATTTTTCATTTTTTTAATAACAAAACTTGTTTTTAATGATACTTCAAGCATTAGGGAACACTGTAGTGCGGTAATGCACATTTTGTGTCATGTATACATCATCAAAGGTTATGTGATTCTATTCTGAGGTTATGCGCCACATACAATAATCCCCCGTTCGTTGGTGGAATAGTGGGAGCATAGGCACACTTCTTCTTTAGTGGCGCGGTCTGGGTTGCTGATTGGCTTTCATGTGCTCAGCAAGAGCGAGTCCCTCTTCTCCTCTTCCCTCCCGAAGAAGATCCTTGGCGAGGACTATGCAACAGTTAGATTTCTGGTGTCGCAAGTGGAAAACCAAAGGGGAGCCGCCAAGGAACGCCCAAAGGGCAGGTTGGGCACCTGGGCTTTAAAAGATGCATTTGTGACGTATCCATTTTTTTGTGTTTTAAGGCTATGTTTCCATTATGTCCCAACTTAGCAGATAGACTTACCTGCTCGGCGGGGGGGGGGGTCTGTCTTCATTGCGCTGAGCCGATCCGCCGATGTAAGGCTGAACATAGAGTACGTTCTGCCTTTGCACCTGCTTAGCGAAGGGGTCCAGATGTATAATGGAGAAAGGCTTCACTATGCGTTAAAACCCTGGGTTTGACGTTGACGCATCCATTGAAAGTCAATGAATGTGTCTACACATCTGTTGATGTGATCCGTCAGACCACTGCATTGACATTAAAGTAACGTAAGCCAACGCAAGTGTATATGCATTGACGCACCCATAGAAAATGTATTGAGTCTGTTGAAATGCAATGGTATGGGTTGTTCGATGCGTTGATCAATCCGTTCATGGTAAAAAACAAACACAATTAAAATGGATACGTCACAAACGCATCCCTTAACGCTTTCCTGATGGATGCCTAACGCATCCCTAACGCATGGGTTGTGTTCATCTATCCATGTGGGAGTGCCCAACCTGGGAATAGGCTTTATAAGGTCCAGTATTAGAAGGGGAGGTGTATACCTTGGTGTGTTCGAGTAGGGACCAGTTGTGGTTTGGATTGTTGTCCTGGACACAAGCCCCCGTGGGTAATTGACACCACTGGTCTGTGGGGCTGGAGACCTGGATACAGACGAGATGTAGCTAAAGACATCTCCCTGCCGGTGGGGCGCAATAATCAGCACAACTGCACATTGGAACAATTAACTGTGTTTGTTCGATAGTACTCTCAAAGTTCAGAAGGGTCGGCCAGCAGAGGAGCACATGTGGATTTTGTGCTAAGGCAGTGGTGATATTGTTCCTAAAAAATGTCCCTAAAAAGAAATGGGGGGCCCTGCAAGTAATTCTGAGGCAAGTAATATTTTAAACTGTCAATCAACCCATTACTCACGAAACATCAATTGGCACTATTTCTCCAATGAACCCCATATTATTATTATTATTATTATCATCATTTATTTATATAGCGCCAACATATTACGCAGCGCTGTACAATACATTAGAGTGGAGATACAACACACAATAACACACAGGTACAGGTAATGACACAGGAGGAATAGAGGACCCGGTTGGGCTTACAGTCTAATAGATATTCGTGAATACTTTCTTGGATTCAAGATGGCCAACGTCAAAGTCAAGCACAGAGAGCCCATTACAAGAATAAGTAAGAACCATAAAATATTTGTGGGAAATAACTCTCTAACATCTAATAAAAAATTTATATTTTGGAATTACTGGTCAATCTGAATCTTCATTAGCTCTGTCCTTATAGAAACAGCACACATGGTTCCAAAAGCAGTGCTCAGGCTTATATAAAGCCTACAGTTGGCCTTGGGGAAAAAGCCTAAGGGACAGGGGTGGGTTGGGGGGTTGTGAAATCTGCTTGGTTGTCACAGGTCTGCCCCCCCCAAGTCTGCAGTATTTTTGTAACTGATAAATGTAAGCCAGGGATGGAAGACTATAAAAATCTATTCACTTCAGCACCAGCCCCAGAGAGCTAAGCCTTTACCTTATTATCTGTTCTAGTAACATATCCGTTTTAAGAACCTCTACAATTTCTCAAGAGTGAACTGAATTACTATGTAAACACTCGGTGGTACTTGAATGAAGAGAATTAGAAGCTGTAAAATCAGTGCTCATCTCTGAATCTTTATATAACTATTTTCAATTGTGTTGTCAATTTACTTGAAGGATGACAAGGCTTATTGTCTAGAAGTATGGGTTATGTGACTCAAAGAGCACATACAATATCCTTTTCCATTATGAAGAGCCTCTCATATGGGGTTTTCTTTAGATCTGCCCCTTGACACATCTGAGTAACCTTCTAAACACCAGTACAGTTGGTCCTACACATACTGTAGGTTAGACTGTCAATCACACACAATTGTCCCATTTGTTTCCATTTCAGAAACCATTCAGAGCCATATTTAATACAATGTTGGTTGTGTTATGTTTTTCCACAATTATCTAACCCCCTACGGTATATGGGTTGGGCATAATTCCATCATTGACTTTCTGTGCCTTTCTACTGGCCCATCAAAATGGTGAGTGCCCCCAATAACAGAGTGTTTTATCATAAATTTGATCTGTTCTAGATTTTGTGACCACTCACCATTGTGATGAACCAGTAGAAAGGCACAGAAAGTGGAGGATAACACAACAAACCATATAGCTTGTTTGCAGCTTAAATTTAATTCTTGAAATGGAATGGTATGAATTGTGAAGGTACAAATCAATGGGTTTCTTAGGATCTGTTACAGGGCACGATTTCAGGGCTGTGTCTTTGTAATAATACAGACCACATTTACATAACAGGAAGTGGGGTTAGTCAAGCCACTTCCTGAAACACATGGCCAACACAGGAAGTGAAGGGAAGCCAGCACATGGGTAATACATCACTTCCTGTGGTGGAGACCCCACCCCTTCCTGGGCGGGCATCGCCGGGCTAGTGAGTTGAGGTTGTGGGCACTTCTAGCGAGTTCTGATCTTGCAACTGAGCTGAGAGGAGATGGGCGATGAGGACCTTGTGGGATGATCTAACAATCTTGGCTAAGTACCCTTTGTTTATATTATTATATCTATAGGCCAGTTACATTTTGTATGTACTTACCTGACCATGAGATAAATGTAATGTGTTATTGTTAATTGTAACATAGTAAAAGTGTCTTGTATGTTATATCTGCAAAGTTTCAAGTAATTCCTGGTAATAGTGCTTACATATTGTAGTGGGAGACATAACTGAGGCTTATATTACCACCATCCTAGGATAATAAGGCTGAATATTGACCACCATCTTATGATACGTGGCGATATCTGGCCTTGATACTAATAAGGAAAGATATTGCTTGGGAAACAGTAATAAGCGATAATCTCCCCATTATCAGGATCACTGACCAACAAGGAAAAAGGTAGTCAAGTGAAATGGAAACCAGTTCTGACCTAAACCATTCCTATTACCCTATTGACCTAAATCTTGACCATAACTCTATCGACCTTAACTTTGCCTATTACCCCATTGATCCTAAACTTGACTATACCTATTTTGATCACTTGGCCAGTACCCTACTGGACTTAACCTTGACTTTATCCCTTTTTAAGTAAACCCTTAATAAACACCACTAAACCAGTGGTGGGCAACGGAGTTGATATGGAGGGCCCTCAGCATCCCTTACGGGCCAACGCACATAACACTTTCAATCCATACTGACTAGTATAAGCATTTTATAATAATAAATTGGCATAGCTAGAAGATATTATTTTTCATTTTTAAAAAACAAAACATTCACGAAAGCCAATCAGCATGCTTAGCCGGAGCCGGAGTGAATCATTCTCTTCCCACTCTAAGTGGGTAATTAGTTAGGTTAGGTTTTAGGGGCCGCAAGTGAAGGACTGAGGGGGGCCACTAAGGAACGCCCAAAGGGCAGCATGGGCTCTAAACCATGACCTTAACCCTTAAAGTACACAGCTGAATCTGCTTACAAAAACATTATATGGACATTATGTCAGGCTTCAAGATGGAGAAGGGAGACCCTTCCGGACTCACTCCCTCCACCTATCCGCTCCACATCACCTGATTCAGATGCTGCAGGCACATGGGGACATGGTAAAGGAGACGTCAGAAGTGACGTCTAATTTCCCAAGTTCCCTTGGGGGCACCACGGCACAAGTCACCAGTAGGTGGAGGTTTGCAGGATTTTTAAAGATTTACCGGGTAGGTTTTCTTTTTTTTTTTAACTTTTGACCGCCAATCTGCCCTATTATCAGCACCAGAGAAGGCAGTGAATGGGAGGCGGTAGGTCCGCTTAAATACCAGATGGCAATCTTGGTAGCCCTAGTCATACTTGGCGCTGTTTGGTGTTTCAATGCGTCTTAATTCCTAGATCTGTTTTTAACATCACATTGCAAGCTTTAGATATGAATTTTTTGCATTTTCACCGGCAGCGCAGCTTCAATAAAGAATACTAGGGAGAAAAAAAAGAACTGTACGTACTGTAGACGGGCTCCGTATCGAAAGGACTTGCTGCTGTCATTGACGCGACTTCCTCTGGGCTTTAATCCAGCGTATGTCTGTTCTGTAAAACACAAAGAAGTCGGCTCACATATTTCGCATGACGGATAAAGTGCTGAGGAGAAATCTGTAAAAGACATTTTTACATTATCTAACATTTTCCAGCCTCTCACGCACATAATCATTACAGTAAATGAAGCGGACGTACAGTGGGAAGGGGAATGTTTTTAATTATCTGTATGTGTCACTTTCACACCCCAAATATGATGCTGCCAAGAATTGGTTCTTCACATACAATGTGTGACATGTAAAACCTTTAAGGGGATTTAAACAGATCCTGCCACCAGTTGCTACACTGAGAACTAAACTTGGAAAGGAAGTTTGTTAAAACTTGGGGCCACCTTAGTCCCCTATGACATCAGAGGCGAGATGTGTCAAATTGTGCAATACGATTGCCACATAATACAGTTAAACATAATTGTAACGGACAGTGGCGGATTTGGGCATAGGCCCAGAGCGGCATCATGTTGTGGGGGCGGCATCTAGGCATCCAAATTTTTTTTCCCAAAGGTCAGATGTCTCCCCCCAGCCCGACCGCCTAATACTAGCACCTTCAGCAACCGCCCCAGAAGTGCTCTCCGTCAGTGACAGGGTGGGGCGTCAGAGGGGGTGGTTGACCAGGGCACCTATCTCCTTAGGACTGTCCATATTAATGGAGCTGAAAAGGGTTATAATCTCTGCGGAAGTTAGTGTGGAAACTTCCCCCACAAAGCAGAGAGTTGTAATCCCCTCTACTTTCTTCACCCCGGGACAGGATCACACAGGAGACGTCTGGTCCCTCAAGAAGGTTGAGTAGTTGAGGGTAGTGCTTGACAAAGCCTAGAAACCCATTGTGAAGGTTGTGATCTAACGAGTAGAGATGGTTACGAAATTTGGATTCGTTTATTTATTTGCAAAGTTAAGAGTTAAATGCAAAGCCCCTGAACATGATATCATCACCAAAATTGCTGGAGATGTAGAGGAGGGTTGTGGGAACATAAGAGAAACAGGATTGTCCTAGCACATGAACGTTTTGCATATACAAGGTTCATTTATGTCAATTTGGACCTAAAAAGTTTTGACTTTAATGCAACACTTATTGTTTTGTAATGTTCCTACCCTTCTCTATATCTCCAGTAATGTTGGCAATGATAACATGTTCAGAGGCTTTGAAATGAACTCACAAAGTCAGCTTTATTTTTGGAAGATTCCATCACTAGATCTGCAAAAAGTTTCTGAATCATACCATTTAGAGTTGCTTATTTACGCAATTGTTTACAACTTTGAACCTGTATTGTTATATTTAAACATCTAAACAGAAGAGTTGAGACATTTTCAAGACAAAAATACCTTGCTCCTCCAATGACTTTAGTTAGCCAATAAACTGTATCACATGAACGCCAAACTTTCTGAAAAATCCATTGCTAAAGTCCACCTCACACGCTTTAGATTTTTTAGCCAATCGATCGCCGTGCATGCTCAACGCAATTCAATGCCGGGTTCAACGCAATTTTTTTCTTATTAACCTCCTTAGTGTTCATGACGAGCCCATCTCGTCCAGAGTTTGTGTGAAAAACAAA
>CM070032.1:12671151-12681366 GCA_036250615.1 Ptychadena robeensis
GTGGGATACAGACAGAAATAAAACAGAATAATAAAACTCTTTCTAGACTAAATAAAGAAAATCCCTTGACTAGAGTTATACATGAAAACTGAGCTTACTACAAATCATGGCATTTAGGCTGAAAAGCAAGAAAGAGAGAGCGGGGAAGGGAATGAGCATCCTGGCCTCTGGTGTATAATGTTTGTTGTGGGGTCAGAAGAATGTCCTATTTGACAAATCTTCCGGACCACCAACGGTGAATGCAACTCTGACCTCACCAAGCCTCAGCAAGATTCAGACAATAGTCCTGTTGGCTCTTACATTTCTTAAAGAAATATTAACCACTTGGTTTGAATAATACAAAATAGTAGGCAAGCTAAATGGGGGGAGAGGGGGCTTTGCAAGGAATATTTTTTTGGCAGTGATGTCATGACCTCATCTGCATCAGAATGAATTAAAGGATGGATCACAAATGCTGTCAATGTATTTTTGTATTGCATTCTATATTTAAAGCCCCCCATACACCTTACAATCTTTCCATACAATCTCTGTACAATCAACCTTTTTTCTACCAAAACCATGTAATATGAGGACCTTTCTAAACCTTCCAATCACTATGTATTCTATCAGGGAGGACCTGTCACTACATAGCAGTGATATATACCTTCCAATCACTATGTATTCTATCAGGGAGGACCCGACACTACATAGCAGTGATATATACCTTCCAATCACTATGTATTCTATCAGAGAGGACCTGGCACTACATAGCAGTGATATATACCTTCCTATCACTGTATTCTATCAGGGAGGACCCGGCACTACATAGCAGTGATATATACCTTCCAATCACTATGTATTCTATCAGGGAGGATCCGGCACTACATAGCAGTGATATATACCTTCCAATCACTATGTATTCTATCAGGGAGGACCCGGGACTACATAGCAGTTATATATACCTTCCAATCACTATGTATTCTATCAGGGAGGACCCGGCACTGCATAGCAGTGATATATACCTTCCAATCACTATGTATTCTATCAGGGAGGACACTATACTTCATAGTTTTTGGTAGATCTAAAGGAAATTGTATGGCTTGATCTAAAGGTGTATGGGGGGCTTTAATCAGTTTAAAGATCTCACACTGCACCAAGCCATTGGCCTGGCCTGTTTGGTCATTGTCGTGATATTAACCATTCTCTGATCTGTCCACACTTTCACAAATGCTGTAATACAACTTGGAGAAGAGTGAAAAGGTTCCTCCAGTATAAATTTAGATTTCTGTGTAGATGCTGTGGAGTATAAATAACAAAAAAGGACCAAGAGGTGGACCTCTCTGCATCAGCTAAGGCCAAAGTGAGGGGACCCTTTAATTATATTGTCCCTTCTCCCGACTTTTTATTTTATATCAAGACATAAGTAAAGAGCACCCTAACCTTGGGGTCAGATACCTCCAAGAAAGGCCAATAATTATTGTTTATCTAACCATGCACCCCTCAACCAGTGTACAGCCACCTTTAGACATGACTTTCTTAGTAAGGAAAAAAAAGTTCTATAAAATATTGAGCTCCTAAGATTTAAAAACTAAACATTTATATTTTTGGATTTGGTCTAGAGCAGTGGTTCTCAACCTTTTTGTATCTGCAACCCCGGAAGTGATGTCACAAAGTGGCACTTCCTATATTGGAACGTTTAAGTGCAGGTGCAGATTGTCACACTCTGTGACATCACTTCCGGCACAATCAGGTAAGTGTAATGTCCAATGCCTTATATTTTCTCACCCTGCTTGTGCAAATGATGTGCGGGTGGGAAGTTAGAATGGAGTGTAACGCCTCATACCTCCTAAGTAAGAAGGTAGGGAGCATAAAGGTGGGTTTACACGTGTAGATTTTTTGTTCGTTCAACTGCCGATTCAATTTTTTGATAGATTTCTTTGTCGAACATCGTTCGTCCATTTATCGAATGTAACATTAGATTTTTTTGTTCGTTCATCACGGATATCAAATGAAAATACATTCAGAATTACTAGGGACAATAAAAATTTACCAACATGTACGATGACCTTTTGAACGATTTTTTGTTCGAGGTCGAACAAAAATTATCCATCCAACCAAATTGCCATTCTAGATTTGTACAATCAACCAAAAAATCGTTTGTTTTTCGTCTATCGGACAAAAAAATCTAGACGTGTAAACCCACCTTTACTCTTTCAACGAACTTACTACCCCGCTTGTGGTCATCAGCGATTATGCTTCCAGAGAACTTGGCGACCCTAGTGAAATGATTGTTCGACTCCCATGGGGGTCCCAACCCACAGGTTGAGAACCACTGGTCTAGAGACTGAAGCCTCAACTGAAATTCCACATATTAATATGATATAAGATATACATATTTTACATATTACAAATGATATTAGGCTCTAATGGTCAATTCAATATATATTCTAAACCCCTGAGCATTATGCCTGTGACACATTTTTAAAAAAAGCACAACACAGGCAATTGTGGTGGATTAAATTGTGACTCTCCGCTCTCCCTCCACCCCCCTACACATAACATGAAGGTTGATGGTGCCAACCTCCACCTCTTTGGTGTTACCAATGCTGCTGAACAGGCGGACCCAGAAGAGATCACTGGGTCTGCTTATACTCTGTTTCACTGCAGACGATAGTTGAGTATCCCCCAAACATAGTTTGCGGTGAGGGAAGCAAACTTTACTTGAAGGGCCCCCCTTTTCTATTTAGGAACATTATCACACCCCCTCCCCATTCAAACACAGGTTCAGAATGAGGGCCCGCTTCCCCCTGGAATACCGTTGCCCCCCCCCCCCTCCCCACATTTGGGAAAAACTGGTGTAAATACTCAGAAGGTTATGGCACCAACCTATAAAAAAATTATAAAAATGTGTAATGGGAGAAGTAAGAAGAAGAAAAAAGGCAAAATGACCAATAGCAGTTACATCTGCCCACTGAGTCCTATTCGATGACTTGAGCCCAGTGTGCCGCAGAACCAATATATCAGTCCCCAGTCCCCCGTAATGGAAACCATAAACACCCCTAGTCCCCACCAATCCAATTTACTGCATTATATTACATAAAACGCAGAACCAAGCTGTATTTACGTATAATAAAATGCACATAAAACACAGCCAAAGAATTAATAGAAGCTCAGCCCAAGCATTTTCTGTTTGGGAGTTCGTAGAGTACAGACATAAATCTTTCAAATAAAAATATACTGTAATTACCAGCGTAATTAAGGATTAAACTCAATCCTTTAACTGCAAAGAAGCATGAAAGGGAATGTGATGATTGCCAAGACGATTCTTTACAGGCGTGTATGTGACAGAGATCCTGAGCCCCATGCCACAGAAGAAGGTTCAGGTTCTATAAAGAGGGAACGTTGGAGTGGGGTTGGGATTATCATGCCTAAGCACAAGAAAGTGGCAAAAATACTATATGAATATGAATTAAATATATTATGGACAAATATGAAGAACACTTTAATATATTTGATCAGTTTCTTAAGCTGTTTCTTTTATAGGGGCAAATAATGAACTAAATAGCTTTGCCTTAGTTTTAAAGAACTGCTGACAATATTTCTTGTCATTTTTAAATAACCAGCGTTTTGTGGAATAACCCCAATTTGCACATCCATTTTAATGCTTTCCACCAGTTTTTTGTTTTCACATTCGTGTTGGGTAACTTCATATGTCCTACTCTTGTTAGATGGAGAATTGTTAATTAACTACTCATATTTACATATATGCATGTTTTATAGTTGGTTCTCCCTGAAGAAGCCCTGGAAGGGCAAAACATGTCAGAGGAAAACTGACCACAATTGCTAAGTCTATATGGACATGTAATGATCATATATGAATGTAGAATGTATATAAAAAACTTGGATGTACTGTATTTATGTGTCTTTAGAACAGATAACAGGAAGTAACCTTTGTTTTATATGGGTCCACAATAAAATAAAGACTTTTTAACCGTATAATATTTTCTGGCTATATGTGAGTAACATTGTTATTTGCCACTGAAAACCCCTGATAGTAGTGCTCCCTGGTAGGAAAATTTTTCTTTTTTGACTTGAACATGTGGGGTGTGGTCTATTACCTATACACCAGCTACGACCTTTCTCCGATTTTTGATCTAATTCATCAAGAGAAAAGCCTGATTTCCCTGGCTGTGTGGCATGGAGCTGCTGGAAATTGCAATTCTAGAAGTTGGAGAACATAGTCTTAGCGGTAGACTTTTTGGCCGTCACAAAGACACATCTGACCAATTTCTGTCTTGATGAAGCATGCCCAGATCATCAAGGACCCTTCTCTCTATATGTTTTGAGGCTACTTCATGTAACCATAAGAAGACCAGGTGTTAGGCATAGGTGGAAATTGAACTCAAGATGCTCTTTAGCAAACCCCAGCCTGAACTTCTCCCCAGTCTCAGTTAGCCAGTCTTTTAAGGTCATCTGATGTAGGTCTTGGCTCGAGTGACATTTTAATCAGGGTATTCGTTTTTGCCCTCTACCAAAATGGAGCTTTGGTGTGGCTGTTGCCTGACCTTATTTTTGTGTACTGCCATCTTTGGCAAATAG
The DNA here is from genome assembly GCA_036250615.1 of Ptychadena robeensis. Lineage (NCBI taxonomy): Eukaryota > Metazoa > Chordata > Amphibia > Anura > Ptychadenidae > Ptychadena > Ptychadena robeensis. The sequence goes on from CM070032.1 coordinate 12,675,730, forward strand.
CTTTTGCCTGTATCCTTGTGTCAATAAAGCCAGGATGCTTTTTTCAACTCAAAGTTTTTTTTGTTTTCTCCTGTTTTGGCATTGCCAATAGTTTTTTTATGAACCCCCATTTACCTTTGATGTACTTCTGGTAGTGTTTTGGCATTAGGGATGGTAGAAAAATTCGCAGTGCGAATTTTTAAGTATAAATTTCGAAAATTCCCATAGTCTAAGCCGAAGTCGATAGCCGAAAAAGTCAAAAATCAGCCTGATATTTCGACTGAAATCGAAATTTCAACTTAAGTTTGTGTATAAATTGGGTTGAAATCTCAGCTCTGATTGTAAAGCTCTGCTACTATGTACACGGATTCTTCTATTACAGCTCATACAGCAAATCCAAATTTTGCAACTTATGTGAATTTTTGACCTTATGCGAATTTTAGGCTTTATGCAAATTTTTGAGTGTTTACGCGAAATTTCGCAGTCGAACCGAAATTCGATTGGGAAACTTGAAATTTAAGTAGAATCGAATTTTATTCATTTCGACCATCTCTATTTGCCATCCAAGTGGCCACATTGCAAGTGGAGAGTGTTAAATACAGCAGTGCTTTTCCTCAATTAACTGTGCATTAAGGGCATGGCAAATGCCCTTAATCAGATGAGAAACTGATTCTATTCTTGAATTTAACAGGCACTGGCATTGAATAGTTGTAATAGATTTTAAAAAATGAATAGCAGCGGTCTCTTATCTTTTTCTGGAGGTTTTCTGGAGGTGTATATTTCTATACTGTTATGTACATACCTGATGACATTCCTATGCAGAAAAATATGTATTTCCTTAGTTGCTGGCCTTCACAGTGTCCCATCTTCCTGAGAATATATTAGCCTTGTATAGACAATAAACTGTTTACAAAAAGCTTAGCTTGGAGGAGTGTAAACTTTTATTGTATAGTTATACTACCGTTCATTCTTGAGCTTGTTTTGAGTGCTAGAGTGCTTAATGGATTTCACACAATGTTTTCTTTTTTAAGTTTATTCTGCTACAAGAAAACTTAGAAGAATTTCAGAGGGATACCTAATGGATAATGTTACAATTTATAGCAGACCTGGACATTTAGGGCTTGTCCCCACAGGCGAAGTTTGCCATGGGGCGGTGCAGTCCCACGAGCCGCCAGCCGCTCGCGGCTGCAATATCACATTCAGCCATCCTCACTGGTCTTCCTCACTGATCGGCAGGAAGGGGTCCACAGGGGGTGCGGCTGTTTCCACAGACATGAAAAGAGAAATAGATGGCAGTTCATCTATCTCTTTCTTCATTGTTTCAGCAGGGCTCTGCTGGCATAAGCAATAATACAGTTCAGATGGGAGAACTTGCCATGGCTGCATCTCTCATCTGACAGCTCCTTGGTTAATCTCCTTGGCGGGAAGCCAAGGCACGGACCATAAGACGCAGGCACTCCCATGCACCCCCCCCCCCCCTCCCAATGAGTGGGGTGAAAAAGTGCATCTTATAGTCTGTAAAGTACAGTTGTTTATTAAACACAACATAGTCCAGTTAAAAAAGCACAGCAAGTCCTGATGTTTCTATGAAAGGGACGCTCCTTCCAAACAATAACCTAACCACCTTCCATTCCATCCTCTCTTCCTGAAAACCAAAGCTGTCACCTTGCATGGTGATTACAAATGTTTGTTTCTGGTAGGCTCGTTACATTTAAACAACACCAGGAAAATTATTGGCGTTTCTGATAAATTACACATTGAAAAACACTTATTTTTTATTAAAAGTTTAGGTTAGGGGAGCATTGGAAGGTACAGGACACATTATGGACATCTTATCTTTCTTATGGGAGAAATAGTCGTGACTTACAACCAACCCTTGCAAATTATTTGAGTTCATAAGCCAAGGGCCATCTGTATATTTAAAGGTTGCCTTATATTTAGGTTCAGAATGTCATTAGTGATGGCCGAACTGTCCGCAATCCTTCTAGCAGTACGAGTGTTCAACCTGCCCCGTTCACTGGCGAGAGGGAGCTCACTATTCTATCTCCGGCAGGATCAGGAGCCGTAAGATCCCACCGGAGGAACAATCTTTTCACTAGAAGACTGGGTAGAGAAACCGATCTTCTAGTTAAAAGCCTAGTGGACGGACCTGGCCGAAGTTTGGCCATCACTAGGTTTCATGCTTAATTACCCCGGACAACACCACTCATTCATAAACTGCCCCCATTGAAATGAAACGGGTGCCTGGTGTTCCCAGCAGTTGGGAAATGCACGGTCAACCTAGCCTAAAGCTGGGTTTACACGTCAAGATTTTTGCTTCGTTCAACTTCAAATTCGATTTTTTGATATATTTTTTTATCGGATTTCGTTCATCCATTAATCGAAGGTAATTCGATTTTTTTTAGATTTTTGTACAACCGACGCAAATATCGAATGAAAAAAAAAAATCGGTGGAACCACGAATGAAAAATCTTTCAGATTTGATTTTTTAGGAAGTGATGTATTCTGTGGGCGTTGCTAGGCTCCAATTTCTATGAGGGCTTCTCAGTGCTTCGTTGGAATTTGAAGAGGAAAGATGTCTTTGACCCCAAACGAAAAAAAGCGGCACCTGTATACTCACTGCAGCATACTGTACACACACACACCTGTATACTCACTGTGTATTCAAACTCATACATACATATCGCTATTAACAACGGACATTTGATATTGAAATATATGTATTTTTCTAGAGCACGTTGTTACATTTGTCCACAATGCAATTGTTTTGTTCGGAAATTTCTACTTGGAAAGAAAATATAAACAACATCATAGACGAATCAAAATCATACATTGTAAAAATCGTAAACATTCATTGCGCAGGAAATACGTTATGCTAATGGTTAAATATCGAGTCAAAAAATATCAATTGAAATAAGGAGCGTTTGTTTTTTGACACGAAAAATAAATGACAGATGAAAATTTACCAACATGTTCGATAACCTTGTGGACGATTTTTGGTCTGATATCGAGCAAAAAAAATCCATCGGAACAAATGGCCGTTCTAGATTTTTGTACAACGAACCAAAAAATCGTTTGTGGTTCATCTGTCGGATGAAAAAATCTTGACGTGTAAACCCACCTTATGCTAGGCAAACACATGCCGACAAACGGCCGGATTTTAATCTGACCGACGGGCGTGCGCGCTCTCGCCGTCAGGTTAAAAATCGGCCGCTAATTGGCATGTGCCCACATGGGGCGACAGATCCCTGTCGCCCCACTTCTCGGCCGGCCAGAGAACGGACATGTCGGAAAATCTCTGGCCGGCGCGAGCCAATGGAAGCCGATGCCATAAGCTGCAATGAAGACGGCGTCTCCATCGCAGCTTATGGCCGGCACACAAAGGGTACCTGGCCGATTGAAGGGGCCCCATAATGCAACGGGAGGCTAACGTGATGACGTCATCACGTTAGCATCTCGGCATACATCGGAGCAGGTCGGTCTGACCTGCTCGGTGTGTGAATGCCGAGCATAAAGCCTGTAATGTGTTGTTTTACGATCTGCAATCTACATGATCTCAAACCGTCTGAACTGTTTATATTTTACTTTAACGCAGGCATATTATAAGATTAGTTTTATATAGAACTACCTTCCAGAATAATCATTTTTGAAATGGCATGCGCTCGTACAGTAAAATGAATATCAGGTTCCAGTTTATGTAATATAGAGTCCACACGAAGCACAGTATGACCTTCCTCTGACTCACAATCCACCCTCTACGGTGCTGATCCCCCGAGCGTGATACCTTCTATTCCAGCCTCTCATAATTCATTTCTTCTACATTTATTCTGTTACAGCGCTGGCTGCAGGAAAATAGATTGCCGTTTGATGCATAATGTAATGCAATCAAGCTTTGACACGTGTATGCATAGTAATCAGCGTACAATACCTGATCTTTGTGTACCTGGACTTAAATACAAATATGGTTCTCTTTAAAAGCCAAGAGCTGAATCTTCATAGTTGATCATTTGAAACCCATTCAAACATTTTTACTCTCTCTCTCTCTCTCTCTCACCCCATTAGACTTGCTGCTAACACTTTCAAAAAAGCCCCAAAAACCTACCTGTAGCCTGGCCTACGCATCTTCTCATTACTAACATCACTACCATGCCAGTCGCACCTACCATGCCATTTCTAGGCTTCCAGGGGTCTTATGCAAGTTCTTGCTTTGGACCCAGTGTCAACCGGGAGAGGTGGCGTGTGGTTGCTGTTGAATGGGAGGGGGGGGGGGGGTTGGTGGGTGCTATTGGAGAAGATGAATAGGAACACGATGCCGCTTCTTTTCCTTCCCCATCTACTGCCCCAACCCCAGCCACCTGTGAGCACCTTAGAACTCCATGGGGAGGAAGGACATCTGGGACCAAAGGGGGGCCCTATGCACACGCATATTCGCCAAAGCAGGAGAAATGGACCAGCCCCCCTATTGTGTGATGTGATAGTACTGTTTTTAAGTTACATACTGGTTTTGACAAGATAGACTAGGAACTTTAAAGATCTTCCCCAGTGACCTACTAATGAAATCCCCATTCATTTCATCATCACATGTGCGGCTTCAAGACTTCTCTAGGGACGCCCCTGCTCTCTGGAACTCTCTCGCCCCATTAGACTTGCTGCTACTTTTTACACTTTAAAAAAAGCCCCAAAAACCCACCTCTGTAGCCTGGCCTACCTATTGTCTCATTCCTAACATCACCACCCTACCAGTCCCACTCTCTGTGTTGTTTCTAGCCTTTTGGGGGTCCTATGCAAGTTCTTGCTTTGGGCCCAGTGTCAACCTGGAGAGGTGGGGTGTGGTCGCTATCAGTGGAGCTCTCGAATGGGGAGGGGGGGGGGTTGGTGTGTGGTTGGGTGCTATTGGAGAAGAAGCATAGGAACACAACCCTGCTTCTTTTCCATCCCCCTCTACTCCCCCAACCCCCCTTGTCAGCAGCTCTGCACAGGGAGGGAGCACATCTGGACCAAAGGGGGCCCTATGCACACGCATCTTCACCATAGCAGGAGAAATGGACTAGCCCCCCCCCCCCCCCCAACCTATTGTATATGCTGTTCCCCAACCTTTGAGATTGTAAGTGCTCAGTTTTATTTCTACTTCACTACTGTTCAGCAGCAACCAAAAGGTAAAAATTGTTTTTTTGTTAGACTGACCGTTGCAAAACTCTGAATAGTAATGTTATAACAATTATTCTTATTCTGGCACTTTCATCCTTTGTGTTAAACATTCCTTTCCTAGATTCACAAAAGAACACCGAATATTACCGCTCAACAACGCATGCTAGAGAAGTCAAAATAAAGGCAGACAGCTTATCGTTTTATCTTGCCAAGGTTATGCAATTTTCAAGCCCATTTCATTTTCATAAAGAAAAGCTCAGAAAATGCGAACCTATATCAATTCAGATTCTTGTGGGAAGAAAAACATATAAATCTCTTAAGTGGAAACACAGGTGCTGGTGTGTGTCTGATACAGACCATGTCGTTGGAAACTGGAGCTTAAAATTACAAAATGCTTTATCAGCATCCTCAATGCCCCCATACACCTTACAATCTTACCATACAATTCCTATACAATCAGCTTTTCTTCTACCAAAACCATGTAATATGAGGACCTTTCTAATCCTTCCA
>CM070032.1:12710194-12721265 GCA_036250615.1 Ptychadena robeensis
ACTGGGACTTCCAGTCTCTCCGCCCATTAACCCCTTTCTTGTTATATTGTCTTTTGGGATTTTGGCCATATACCTACTGGGGAAGTGTGGTAATTCCTTTATGCAAAAAGCAGAGTGATGATGTCATGACGTTGCTCTTCACAGCTCATCTGTCAGTCCCCGCTCACTACGTGTGTGGGGACTTTTATAGAAAGTGGCATTGCGGAGTGTCACTTCTGGTATTTTGAAGTGTAATATCCCCTCCTATTTGCTTGCCAGGAGATGGTGGGTGCTGGGTGGATTACAGGAGGGTCTCCGTGGTTCCCTTTAAAGTCAGTTTGCTGTTGTTCCGAAAGTTTGGGCCCAGGTGTGTTCCAGCATATTATATTGGCTTTCCACCGCTGTGCTGCATTGTGAACTCTTACAGATTGTACCTCTTTCTGCTTACATTACAAGTTGTTATGCAATACACCGAATAAAGTACAAGTTGCACTTAATTGGTTCTTTGAGTGGTTCCTAGTTTCCTACATACCACCTGCCCGACACGTCACCCTCCCACCCAGATCAAGCCGTCCTCCTACCTAATTTTTTCTTGCACTGGGTGCACAAATTCCCAAATGTTTTGGGATAGTAATGCATTTAGTAGCCCCATCTTCTCAGCAGCCCTGGGGGACTAAAGCTAGCCATAAACGTATAGATTTTTCCGTGATCAACCATCGATTCAATCAGGATGTTCAATATTTTGATTGAATATGGATCGTACCTATATCGAATGTATACACTCGATTTTCATTGGACCAAACATGGTGTGCAATGAAAAATCAATCGTATAGACTCGAACGAGGCACCATTCGATTTTTATGTCGATCAGAAGTGCTGTGGTGTAGGGGCGCAGCCAAAAATACTTCAGGTTGTTCGGTATACAAACGAACATAATACAAACGAACATAACAGGAATGAACGTGTGCTCAGTCCATCTCTACACATTAAACTGGAAGTAGCTCATTGCTCATTTTTCAGATGGAACCCAAAACGATGGAATGACCTAATGAAACGCTCGATATACATTGGATATAAATAGATTTTTTATTCGATATCGAACAAATTGTTGCTCGATTGAACAAGTTGTTCGGTTCTCAATTTTCATTCAATCGGTTAAAAAATGAATCATTTGACATCAATCAAACTGGGTATGGCCACCTTAAAGCTGGCCATACACGTGTCGGATTCCATGGCCAATTGATCACTCACCCAATTGATTTCGGCGATCTCAGCGGGAATGGGAGCTGCAATCCATCAGCCAATTAAAAGGATCCGATCACTGCATACCACCTTGTCCGAGTGATCGCGTCCAATTGATCGGGGGCTCAGAATTGGATCTGACAGAGAACCAACATGTTGTAGCAGCGAGTCTGCTGTCAGGAGGCAGTGCGCAGGACTGGGAAACCAGTTGCCAAATCAATGCCACAATAACAGAGATGGGCGGGCAGCAGACCACTTGGCCCCCTTAGATGGTCAGGCCCAGGCCGGGAGGGACCCCTGTACTGACCTGACGGCGGCCCTGCTTCTTACTGTATTATGAGAGGAAATCTGAAACCAGACATGAAAGACATTCTGCTCTATACAGAAAAAATTGGAAAACGAATGTCCTAAAACTGATAAAAGATCTCGGTGGTCACCTTGCCCACTACAGACAATGCTGTGTATTTATATTGTGTGTAATGGTTCTTCTTTTCTGACTGGTGGAAGCTCTGTCTTCACTTATTAGTCGTTATGTAACAAAGGTCATGAGAATGGCTCTTGATGTAACGTTACAAACATTTACATTCCACAATGATATGGGAACCAGAAAACGACATGCTATGAGGCTTGTTTATACCATAAGGCACGACGGACGGCAATTACAATGTTATAACGTTTCTCTCAAAGGCAACCAGCCAGATAACATTTGATAGCGAGGGTTTGTATTGTTCTTTTCTTATTTGTTATACTGTCCACAGATCCGAACATGTCATCATCAGAAGACAAAAAGAATCGGTCTTTAAAAGGGCAGTATTTACCTAAGGGTCCAGGGACAAGTCACAGGACTCAACTTTGTATTGGCAAACAAACTATTTTTAGGCTGTTTATCAACCAACCAGAACCTGACAATATAAGCAAATCTTTCCTGGTAAAGTCTCTCCACAGGCAGAACATTTTGATTTCGTTTTCGAAACAGAAGGGCAGAGTTAATGGGTCAATGGGTCAATTGTTCCTTGTGTGATTTAAATATTGACTGTCAGGCAAACATCGCTTGATTGTACCACCCCACAGTGTAATCGATGTTCCAAATAATCGATAAACGTCATTACCACTTTCTGCCACAAGAGGGCACCTGGAAAGCAAAAAACAACCAAACTTTTCAACCAGAGCCATTTATCTTTTTTGTATACATGGCTTAAGTAGTTGAATGTCAGCAAGAGTACTCCTTAAGTCAGTCTTTGGCTCGACTCCTTTACGAATGGACCAGTTGGCTTCCATTTAGACCTACATGATGTATACTGGTGGAGGTCTGGGCATGCTGTATACTGGTGGAGGTCAGAAGCAGTGCTTCTGAGGGCCCTTTCACACTAAATGCGTTTTTTACATTACATCTGCATTTGCGTTTTTGAACAATTCAATGAAAAAGTCATATAAAAGGCATACAGCAGGGAGTTTTCAAAAATGCTTGTGGAGACGCTGTGTTTTTAAAAACCCAACGCATGCAGTGTAAATGGTAACAATGGTTGTCTATGAAAAAATGCAGAAGAATGGGGGGCGATCCCAACGTGCACGGTTACAAATACTGATTAAAAACTTCGACCAACATTCCAAATAATAGTACGAGGAGAGGAGAGAGGGACTAGGTGAATGACGTGTATCTATCTCTGCATACCCCGTGTGGGGAAGAAGAGCGACAGCTTTATATTATCCTGTGGAATCTGTGATTTTTCAGGATTTGTGTCCCCCGGTTCGCTTACTGGGGCTTTGCCTGCACATTGTTTTTTGATTGATTTTTGTTTTCATGGACAATAAATGAACTGCACTTTACGTTGATACCGAAGCATCCATTACCTTAGGGGGAGGCTGCTTAGTAGAGACTACTGATCTAAGTGGACAGCGGTTGTACACTCTTACTACTGCATTGAATAGTCACTGTTCTCAGAATGCATTACTTAATAGTACCTACCTACAATGGATGGATAGTCATCATGACTGTTTGAGACCTTGTTGAAGACCCTCGACCTTGAAAGTCCCCCCAGTCCCTGGAATCCAGGGAAAATCTTTATGAGACGGACGGGAGTGATTGACTTGTCTGGGATAGTGGATCCCGAACACGTCATTCACCTAGTCCCTGTCTCCTCTCCTCGTATGAAAAAATGCAAGCAGTAAAAAAACGCAACACATATAGTATGAAAGGGCCCTTACCACCATATGGAAGAGCTATCATTGGCAGCCCTGCCTTAGGTCATCCAGACACTTTCAATGAACTTCTCTCTTTTGATCATATCTGGTCTTGGTCATGTTTTATCCTCCTGTTCCTGCAGCACCTCCCCTGAATTACTGGCTACATATATCTGTGCATCCTCAGCATCTAGTTATGGAGGCGATTAATGATTGCAGTGTGTCCAGGTATGTAAATACATAATTTCTCTGCTGCAAACTTAGAGACTGTAACGTCTTTAATGTAGATGACCACTAGACTTTCAAATAATTTTGACATTCAATAGCATTGTAAAAAAAATTTAAAATAAGAACTATTTAACTTTCGTTACTTTCAATCAGTGGTTCCCAAACTGAAAGTATTCCAAGGGGCGCGGGCACTCTTTCTGAGTTTCAATGGGGGGGGGGGGGGGGGGGGGGGGGTCTCGAAAAAAATGTTCGCTAAATAAAAGAGGGGAAACGTTTGGGAACACCAACTGCTTAAATACTGTATCTATATGAACTAAGAAGTGGTTAGTGAATGCAAGAGAATACGTTACATTTACAGTTCAATAACCTCTAAATCCATCTGGTATTATATATCCAAATAGTGAGGGGCCGAACCTCGGCCATGGTTCGTACCGCGGACCGGGCCGGAGCGGACCTTTTAACCCAAAAGTCCGCCGTCCGCCCCCCCGTCCGGCCACAGATTCAAAACCCCACTGCTAGGCGGGGAATTAGAACAACGAAAAACAAAAACCAACCCGGATGGTGACGTCAGTGACTCACCATCGCACCTGGAACGCCAATAGTTCCTGGTGTGCTTACCGGATGTGACCGCACTGACCGTCAACATACCGGCGTGTGCGAGCCGCTTTCCACTGAACAGACCGGGTCTCTCACCCGGTCCTTCAGGAAACATTCTTCCTGCGGCGGATACTCGCTGCGATGAATCCCACCGGAGAAGAATAGAGGGCCCTTCTGCCGCGGACAGGCGGGTCCGAAAACACCCTCACGTCCCGCCGGCGGAAAAGGAGGGCGAACATGCGTTCGCGCCGAACTGCCCGACCTTGCGGGCAGTTCGCCATCCACTACATTATAAATATAAATATAACATTATAAAACAAGCACAGGTTCACAAATAATTTTCTATGGTTACACCTACACGGCAATTCTCAAAATGCACCCAGAATCGTCCGCACCAGGTCTGTACTGACATTCGAGGGGAGAATTTGGTTGGGTAGCTGTCAGTGACTCACGAGCCCGGGACACTGAACTGCAAGTGGGGCGTGGTAGGGTCACGGATATTGTAGGATCGGTTGGCAAAGAATTGTCAAGGTCAGGCTGATGAGGAAATTATTAGCAGGTGGTAAAATCTTTTGAGAAATCCTTGAATAATATGTTTGCCTCACCTATTTATAGTAACACCGCAACAAGCGAGTCTGCATTCTTTCTTTCCCGTCATACTTTGACTGGTCAAGGATAATGAGAAGTTTGTAAGGTTCATTCCCGCCAATGTAGTGAAGCAACTGACCACCCCGTAGGGACGCGTGTGTAGGGGAACCGGGTAGCCAAAAATGACCATGAAAACACGACTTGAAAAGACAGTGGAACATTTATCTGGCACACATGTCATCAGTGGAAGGAGGGTTGGGACAAAGGCTGTTCCGACACATCTGAGGTCACTATTCCTACTCCTGGCAGCTTTCTTCTCTCAATAGCACAAAACTCACAGCAGACTCTGGCCCTAAGCTTCCCCTAGGCAGCTTCTTTGCTCTCAATAGCAACGAGCACAGCACAGCCTGACTAATTACTCCTGGACCTTGCGAAACAGAACCTCAGACTGCCAACGATCCGTCTGCCTCAGAACCTGATAGAGTCCCCCTTTAACCCTGGGATGTCCCTCGGCGCGCTGCTGCTACTGGAGACCATTTACCGACCCCGCACCGAGACAGGGTAACCGGAACTCGCCCTTCTAGCTGGCGGCCCCCAGACTCAGATCCCTCTCTCTCTCCTGACCCCCAGCTAGGCGCAAACTCATCACACCATCACTTCTCCATCACATCACTCCCAGGGCCCCACCATCAACGGGAAGCTCCCTGGAAAAGACGACTCACATCCGTCTCTGACTTATAACACAACTTCACCCTCCCATTCTCTGGAAAAGGCGCAATTTCCTCCCCGGACCCACTCAGAATCAGGTAAGAAGGCACAAACAATAGATACAATCACAGACCTGGCAGAGAGCCAAAGCCTATGCTGACAGACAACCTCTAAAACTGCACAACTGTACCTGTGACACCAACTCCCCTCCTAAACAGTTAACTCATCAGGCTCACTGTCCCTGCAGGGGCTACACTCACACACCCCTCCTTGATGGACAGGTGACCGCACACTGTCCTAAGACACCTCCTTTGAACAGCCTTGTATTACACCATGGGTGGGAAAAAGGGGGAGTAGGGAAAAAAACATTCTTGTTACTGACACCATGGTTTAAGGGGCTTAAACGTTTCAAAAAGGACAGTAAAAAGAGATATAAAGACCATTAGCAATATACGGATTTTCAAAAAACAGAAGCAACATCTTTATAACAGTAAAATAAGAAACACTTGTAATAAGAGATCTCCTAGTCTCTAGGTATCAGCACACTCACTATATAGACATCAATAGCATTGCTAGAGAACACTTCTCACCACTGCTAAGGGAAACACGAGCCCCTCTAATCACAAAATGCAGTAATGACACATATTATACAAAAGTTAAGCTCCCTTAACTTTTAGTGGAATGGAGATCCATCAAAAGATTCCTGAGGACACAGTTTTTCCTCCCAGTGGGCCCTCTCCCCACGCAGGAAAAGAAAACACAAGATGCTCTAGCTGTAGTGCCAGCACAATCGGCAGGAGCCTAGATCAATCGCACCAACAAGCATAGCAGACAATATTCAAACACCTCACCATTCATGGCAGCCGCCGAAATGCAAAGTCCTGAACCAAACTATCATTTACAAACACAGCCTCTAATGCTGTACCACTCCACCACACAATTGGATCAGCAGAGCATCTCTCAAAAGAAAAAGGGTTTAACCACACACCCTTCTCCTCCAGAAGAGACACACCACCTGACCCTGTTCTGACAACAGCCAGGCGCCCAACATATAGGCGACCAACTGCTAACAGAACAGCATATTATCAATAAACAGTACACCTTATACTCTATAATATCTATTCTGAAGTGGCACTTTAAACCACCAGCCGGTGATACACTTCAAATATAGCATATAAACACCATACTTATACTACCTGTCTTTCTGCTGCACAGGCCTCAAACATACATGAGTGGACAGTCTCATGTCAGCCTGACAACCCTGCACACAGAAACGCCAGTCTCTCAATACAACATATATACCTATTACTTTACTGTACACGATCTCTACTCTATACCATCTTAAACAACTATTGTAACTACCAGCCGGTAGTCACCCTTCAATATAGCCTAAACACAGTTACCATCACCTCTGCTAACAAGAGAACCGGCCTCACTAGAGGAGAAGGATGTAGAGAAACCAGTGGGCCTGACTCCCTCAAACAAAAAACACTCGATTTACCTATCAATTTAAAGCACAAAATATACAAACCCTTGGTCTCTAAAGACAGGTGAAATATCTACCTGAGTCCATGACAATTCCATCCAGGTACACATCACTGGCCGGCAATGGTTTTACTTCACTTAGGAGAGAGAGAAGGAACATACCCAAAGAAAAAAATCTCTTCTAGCTCATCCCCCTAATGGGACACAGCATACTCAATGGACCTAGGACAGCTCAGTCCTGACGAGTCTATCCCAGTGGGCAAACTAAAGACGCCCAATACACACCCTTCCTCCACCTCAGGGCAAATAGAGGACACCCTGGTCTCCTGTGTGTAGCGATCATGAAAAAGAGGCACTGAAAAAAACGCCTTAAAAAAAAAATAGAAACATAGCTCCCCGCAGGTGAAACACACAATAGGTTGAGGAGGGGAATGAAAAATGCAACCAAGACAGGTCATCTTTAGAAAAACCGGAAGATCGTCTTCACCCACCATCTGTTGAACTACTCCAGCCGGTAGTAACATCGGTCAGGCCAGCGATAGTACTTTACCATCCTTGTACACGCTTATCCCGCCAAACTCTTGTGCTCAGTCGCCGCTGTGGACGGTGATCACAACTCTACCCCATGTGCACATGGACCGGCCATAATCCATCAGCTCTCACCTGTAATACTCGAAACCGGGGAATAGAGAAGAATCTTCGTTCCGCTGACGTCTACGGGACATCCAGATATCATCCCAGATCTCGTCTTCTAGCCACATCTTGTGCCGAAGAACCCTCGATCTCCTCACATGTCTTCTTGGACAGTAAGGAAATACTGCCATCACCGTACTAAACCCACGGCCCCAACTCTTTTCGATTCACGGATCCCGCTGTCCCTGGCCCAATTTAGGGAGATGCCGCACAGGCAGCTGCCCAGGAACGGACATACGATTCAGAGCCGACACGAACTACAGTCTCTTCCCTCTATGCAAGCCCCAGGAAACAAACTCAAGTATTAACGGAGTTCTCGATTAATTGGATCGGGCCCTCCATCTCAGCACCCTCATACCTTCGCAGGCTCACCTTCACAGACTTCAGGTAAATTCTCCACTCCGCTAAACCGAACTCATCCACCAAAACCACTCGAAGACCGAAGGAGGGTCACAAACATGTCGGCCTCCGCAGGCTTCTTCTCAGCAATGGGCAGTCCTTTATGGAGCTGGAGCAGCTCACCCAGCTTCTCCTCGGACGATCCGCATGGCTCAGAACTTCGGGAATCATTGGTCACGGATCCAGGTCGGGCTCGGGCACGGCCCCGACATGCGCCTCCGGGTCTCCGGGTCTTCTCCCGACTCACTCCCAGCAGGCCTACCCGCACCGACGTCTCGGAATCACTCTCAGATACAGGGGGGGTCATCCCGGTATGGTAGTCCAACGGCCGCACACTTGCAGGAAGCTGGGTACTGGTCATGTCCATCAGAAACGACCCACAGGCTACGCACCGGCTCCAGGGTCTCACGGTTAGATTCACATGCTCGCATCCCTGACAGGCGATACCCATCCTCTCCGATTCTCCATCTCTCATCAGGGCCAACTCGCCTCTCAGCAGGAACCGAACTCCGGTGTCTGTAATGAAAGTGCTGCTTCTCATACCGGACGCCGACATGGGCCCAGCATTAATGGCTCTATCAGCTCCTGTCCCTGGCAGGGGCTACAGTAGGAAGGAAATGAGGAAAAAGGATGGGTTGGGAGAAATCTAGGGAAACCGCAGAGGATGTAATATTGTAAAAAGAAAAGGCTGGAGGGGAATATGGATGGAGGGAAAGGTACAAAAACCTTTACAAGAGGGGGTATCACCATCCACTTCAGGTGGAATCCCCACCTCCAGAAAGGTCACTGTAGGAGAGGGAGTACCCGACTTGGTGGGACCTGCAAAGGAAGGAGCATTGGTCACATAGTGCTGGAAGTGAGTGAGTGTGTGCAGCGACCGGGAGAGATAAAAGTGGCTGCCAGAAGTATTTGCGGTAATTTTGTTGGAGATGAGACCCCAGCCGTCCGCCCTAAGGCTATGTCTCCACATCCGTCAGGGCCCCCTACGCTAAGCACAGTGCTTGGTGGGGGTTCCGACCAATTAGATATACTTTACCTGCCTGGCGATGCAGGGGTTAATGTACTGAACTACGTTGACCCCTGCATTGGGGAAATGGCTCAGCGCCGTGAGAACACAGCGTAAAGCAGGTAAAGGGGGTCCGACCGATCACAAAACGTAAAGGAGACATGGCCTAAGGCTTAGGCTCCACTGTCCATTAAAACCCCTGCACTGAATGCAGGGACCCTAAGGGTATGTCTCCACTGCGTTATAGGCTCTGTTTGGTACCCCTTCGCTAAGTGTATTCCTTGGTGGGGACCCGATGGAGCCGATAGACATTACCTGTCTCTGGCACCGGCTATTCTCTCTTACTTCTGTAAATTCGCCAGCTGGAAGGTCAACGTAGTGTAGTACGCCAACCTCCAGACGGCGGATCTGTAGAAAGAAGTGAGAAAAGCCGGTGCCCAAGACAGGTAATGTGTGCGGGCCCCGTCGGGTCCCCGCCAAGGAATGTGCTTAGCGCAGGGGGACGCGACGGAGCTGATAACGCAGTGGAGACAAACCTTAGGGTTTTGTATTTCATAGGTCAAGGTTTTCTATATACCATATAAACTTGAGTATAAGCCGAGTTTTCAGCCCCAAAAATTAGCTGAATAAGCCCTCTCTGCTTTTTCTAGAATCAGGGTCAGAGTGCCTGTCGGGTGTTTGCTGGTCGCTGGATTGCAGGCGTGAATGCTCTGAGATCGGCTGGTGAAATGTAACTGAACAGCACCACACCACCTATCCCATGTATGGACTATCTGTTAATTTTTACAATTTCAATGAGAAAACTCCACTCCTTATGGTTTAAACATGAAAATAAGTTTCCATCTCATGTATTGGCCCCAATAATAATAATAAATATTTCTTTCAATGGAAACTTATTTTCATGTTTAAACATAAAAATTGCCTTGAAAATCCATCCTGTAATAACAATATATCTGTGATCTCTTAACTTTATTGAGGTTGTAGCACTAAGATTCACCTGTTTGATTCATTCCGTGGGGCAATGAGGCTTTCTCTATATTTTTCTCATTTACAAAACTCCACTGTAACTCCATCTGACTTTGCTTTTCCCTCCCTCGGCTTATACTCGAGTCAATACTTCTAAAATGAGCTACCTTGGCTTGTATTCGTATAAATACTGTATCTCTCTCTTTTTTTGCATTTGCTGTTATTACCTTGATTGACAGTTGTATATTGTATTACGTATGTATGGTTTGTAAAATGGTTATTCTACGATTTCTATTCACAATGTGACCTGTACAAGTTGACGTTTAGTATGCTCCTCCTGTGACAACACAGTGAACCTGATTTAAAAAAATGTGATCTTCCTAAAGGAGTCATACCTGTCAACTTGATTAAGGGAAAAATGACAGGAAGCTGCGTTCCAAATACAGGAAGTGATGTCGAATTTTTCAACTAGCTGACTTTGTGAGCTGATTGCAAAGCCCCTGAAAATGATATCATCACCAAAATTGCTGGAGATGTAGAGAAGGGTTGTGGGAATATTTAAAAAAAAGTTTAGCTTTAGCATGTGTAGTTTTGCATAAATTAAGTTTAAGTTGAAATTCAGATTAAAAATTTTTTGACTTGACTTTGAACTTAATTTGTGGAAAAACGATTTGTGTTAGAGACATTCTTTTTTTTATAGTATACCCCCAACCCTTCTCTACATCTCCAGGAGGTTTGGTGATGAAACCATGTTCAGCGGCTTTGCAATTAACTCAAATCGCCAAAATGGTCGAATTTAAAAAAAAAATCGACCATCTCTAGTGATGTCACATGTATTCAAACGATCTGGTCTGCCTCCCCTCCCTCCTATTTAGTAACCTGTTCCCCTAAAAAAAATGCACTCTTACATTTTTGCCTCATGCTGAAATATAAGGCATTCCCCTGAAAATAAGGCACCCCCCGAAGATACGGTACTGTAACTCTGGACAGGGGGGATCA
>CM070032.1:12728448-12746038 GCA_036250615.1 Ptychadena robeensis
TAGAAAAACTGTATATTTACACCCCGGTAATTTTCCCTTATTGGCCCATCCAGTGGCAGCATACCAATAGGCAGATGCACAGCCCATTGGTTTGTTGCCATGATGCTCCAGGAAACAGGAACCTTGTATACTTTCCTTAATTTTTTGCAGTAATTTTCCTTTCACGTCAAGCACTTTTTGTTTTTGTTTTGTACATTGAGGGGGAACTTATCAGTCCCCCCATCAGTGACTCACATTGGACACACACCTTTACCTGACATTTTTACACCGCCAATAACACCACACCTAATGAGATGAAGCTTTAACAATAATGACACCGTGCATTATGAGCTCCTGATTACAGCTACCTCGTGAATTGCATTAGGCTGATGGTGTTATGCAACTGGACAACCCATAAAGTTTTATTTAACACCCATCAGATCATCTGAAGAAGTTTCTGGATGAGATAACGAGCAGCCAGTAGCATTTAATAAATAATCACTAACTATTGTCCGAGGGGTTGTAAAAGTTGTTAGCTGAGGTGATGTTGGGGCGGAGGAGGTTGGGGGGGATGAGTGGGGGGGTCATGATTCCTTTTAAATAAACAAGTATTTTAACATTTTCATGCCGGTTGCTACAATTATGAAAGAGTTCGATGTGACTTTACCCTAAATTTTTATTAAGATAAAATCCGTTACTGTGAACATATTTTAGATAAATACAGCTGTCAGACAGAAGATATGATGCAAGAGTATATAATATAGTGGAACCAGTAAGAGGTCAGTTTGTTGATGTCTGTTAGTTGGACATCAGCGCTCCAATTTTTTCCATACAAACTTTCCATAATAGCTGTGCAGACAGATAATGGATATTGATAATTGACTCTGATGAATCATTCTTGGTACATTTTAGAGTCTTAGTATCTGCAGGTCACTTACTTGCCATATAAGCTCACTGATTTCTCTTCATTCATGTGGAATGCCCATCATATTAAAACCATTTGAATTGCCATATTAAAAATGAGCATCACGCCTAGACTCCTTTACCTCTTTCAAACTATCCCTATCTCCTTACCCCCCACCTTTTTCAAAAACATTCGTTCCATTTTCCGGTCCTTTGTCTGGGGAAATAGACAGCCACGCATAGCATCCTCAGCAAATCAAAAGCACAGGGAGGACTTCAAGTCCCGGACATGCTCCTGTATCACAGGGCATCCCACCTTGCTAGAGTGGTGGACTGGCATGTCAGCCTCCCCTCCAAGAAGTGGGTCACCCTGGAACACGACATACACTTGGACGGCCTGTTGCATTACCTTTGGAATGCCTCCACTCCATCCAAGCCCTCTGCCACCCATCACCCCCTCGTCCAACCCTCAATCCCCACGTTTCATACATGTGCAACCCAATATGGCCTTTCCACCTTTCCCGGTCCCTTGTCGACCATCACGAACAATCCTGATTTCCCTCTGGGTCGGTCAGCTCCCTTCCTGGACCTGTGGGGCCCCTCCGGCCTCTCCAGGTTCAGTCACTTCTTTACCAACGGAGCCTTTAAAGATAGATCAGAGATTTTTGTGAACCGTTCCCTTCATGCAGAAATCCCGTGGTGGGCCTACCTCCAATTGCGTCACTTCCTGAACACTCCGGCAATACAATCAGTAGCCAACAGAGACCTCACGGCATTTGAACGCCTATGCACCTCTACCAGCCCCAGGCGACACGACACCTGAGTTCATCCCTCTACACGTTACTATCTGACACACCTGACCCCTCCACACCCGCACCAGACACGCGTAGCCATTGGGAACAGGACCTGCAGGTGAAGTTCTCAGACCCAGAATGGAGGAGGATATGCCTCCTTACCACCAAAACATCTGTGAACGTCCGAACGCAGGAAAACTGCTTTAAGATTTGTTCCAGATGGTACAGGGTCCCTTCCTTAATCAGAAAAATCTACCCGGGCACACCAGATACATGCTGGCGTAGCAATTCCGCACCGTGCACCTTCATTCACACCTGGTGCCCAGATACAAAAATTCTGGACCTCAATTCAACACCACATTGTGTCAATTATTGGCGATCAGATTCCCCTAGATCCAGCACTCTTCCTACTTCACCATTCCCGTCTCCCCGTACACAACTACAAACGCACCCTACTCCCCTACCTTCTGAACGCTGCCAAATTCCTGATCCCCCAGTGTTGGAAATCAACACGCGTCCCGACCATCAGAGATTGGCTCCTCCAGATGGACAAGATAGCCACCATGGAAGAACTGATCCACATTACGCGTGATACTGTACACACCTTCCACCACAAATGGGGGGCTTGGCTGAGCTTTAAGGCGTCTCCTGCTTTCACAACCAACCTCGATGACTGAACCATGATGTTGCCCTTTATGCGGTTCTGAGCTTTAGTTGCCATTTGTTACTATTTTACTCCATTTTGCTCCTTGTCTCCCCTTATGTTAGTTCCTGACATTTACTGGTTAGCTGATCCTTTTCTGGACATACCTATGTATTATTCATTTATGTTCTCATTCCATGCTTGCATACCATGTAACTCTGTATTGACTTTACTCAATAAAGCAGATTTGGAAACTAAAACCATTTAAATTCACCTAGGCTCAAAATAATTGGAAAAACAGCATTACTGGGATCCCATGTCTGTAAAAGGACACTTACTGTGAAGGATTACCACCAGTCGGCTGCCCAGGTAAGATACCCCAAGCTCCGCTGTGGTCTTCACCTTAAGCCAAGCCCCCGCTTGAACGGGAGACACAATAGATCTACCTGAGTTCAGGTAGCATCCTACCTGAGAACTGAGAGTGATGAAACCCTCCTGCAGCAGGTACATCATTGAGATACAGTTGATCAGTTGGATAAAAAGTTGAAGCTTAAAATTAGAAACCCTGGACTTGCAAAGAAGGCGAGCGGGCAGGTAGCTCATAGGTGAAACAACTTAGGTCCAGTAAGCCTAACCTCTGGGAGCACCCCGGTGCACAGCATGACCAGCCACTACCGGGTGTCACTACTGCCAAGACCGGGCCAGGACTTTCGGTGACAGAGACTGTGCAGATCAGATCACACAGTGAGTGAGAGTCCTTAAAGGACTGGCTACGGCCACTGTTACTGAAAAAGTTACCCCGCTGTTTATTTAACTCATTACATTAAACTTATATTGTTAAATGTCATTGGTGCATGCTTCCTCTGTTCACTACGTCCAGTGCTTTCCTACACTTGATCCATGTAACTGTTTCTTTCCATTTTAACCTTGTATGTAATACACTACGAGAAGCCTCTTTAATCTTTTCTGAGCATGGCACACCTATATGCTGTTACATGTCTTGATTTGTCCTTCTATACATTGTTTAAGTCCATAGAGGGAAACAGCTTGATGTTATGAGTTCCATTCCAATAGGTTGTGGTTTTGCTCCTGTAAATTGTGTGATACACTTGTTGTCTGTTTATGTATTATTCAAGATTGCAACATTGTTGCTTGTGGTCCTTTGACAACATTAATGATATTGTGTATTGTGCATATGTGTTTTGTGACTGTGACTTGACTAGGATTTGCCACTCACAATAATGGTGTAGGGTGATGGCTATGTGTACTTTGTACATTATCCTTTTGTAAATGGAGCTGTAATGTAGTGAAATGGCACTGAAAGTGTCAATGTTGTTTTGCTGTTCTATGTCTGGACCTAACCCAGCTTGGTCTGGAGGTGGTGTTGGTCTCAGGGGTGGAAAAAGGTCCCCTGTGGGAGACTGGTCTAGTCACAGGCCTGACGGACCTCAAGGATTGTCCGATATGTGAGTGATTAAATCTCCCATAGAGTGTGTAATACTCCCCCTGATAGTTAACCTTGGGGTTGAGACCTATTCCCACCATCATCACCATCTCAACTGGGCCTCCTGGTTGTTTGCACCATCATCCCAAGAACTGTACTCTGTCCCTGGGCTCAGAGACAGTGAAGAATTGTATATAATAAATATTGCAAGTAAGGGATTGCCTTGTTGAATTATACAGTGTGGACTGTATTTCTATAATGCAGAGGCTTGGGTATAGGCTTATCCTAGCCAAAAAGCATCCAGAATAAAAAGGGCGTAACCCAGGGGGGTACTATACTGTAGGAGTCCCTCCAGGTACTTACAGAGGAGCTATATCCAGCCTCTCCCTTGTATTGCACTGCAGTCACATTTGCTTTGCCATTATGCCCCCAGCCAGTGGAGCTATATAGAGACAACGCCCACCATATTTGCAGGGACTGAACCCCCCTGTCTGAGTTTTGAGCACCAGTTAGCTCTCTAATATCCCCAGGCCCCCCCCCCCACCTCAGAGATAAGATCAGACACCCTCTTGTCCATCACCTAGGAGGCGCTCCCTTAGTCTTAGTGCTGTTTTAATTGCACATGCCCCTCTTCCACCAACAGCTCTACAGAGCCTTAAGGCCCCCATACACGTAACAAGCCACCGGCTGAACGAGAACGAACATGTCCGTAAATCTCTGACTGACGCCATTAGTTTGAATAGGCACTGGCGTCCCCGTTCAAACTAATGGGTGGCACACAAAGGGTGCTCGCCAATACTCTGAGCGATGGGGTGCAGCGTGGTGATGTCTTCACGCTGCACTCCACCGCTCATCTGTCGCTACCTCCTCTGTCTTGCCGGCTCCAGACCCTCGGCTTGTCCCACGGACTCCGCTTATCTCTACACTCCTGGTTCTACATTTTGGCATATCATCAGCTGCCAACTTGCATGGGTGCATACAGGAACTGCAACCTGGGGTTTATCTGCAGCACAGCCCATCAGCCCTTGCAGGCTGCTCTGGTGACCACCTACGGTTATTTATGCTTATACAGTATAAATGGGCTTAGTGGCAAGTTACTGGACACCTATGGGAGTCCTTGCTTATACCTCATTGTATGTACTGTGTATGTTTATATATGTGGGCTCAGAGGCCGATTCCTTGGGTGCAACCCGCAGTCAATACTGGCTTCATGTCGCAAATCGAGTTGTTGAAACTTAAGTCGAAACAATCAATCTCCAGACGGTTGTATCTCAAGGGTCCACTGTACCAAATACTGATACCGTATAAATTGATCATTGTATCTTATATTTATAAATGCTTCTGCATAGGTTTGTACTGTTTCCTCTGAACTTCTGCCCGTGAAGAGGCCCTGCAGCTACACGATTCCTGGATCCACCTTCATCACCTTCGAAGAACAACTTTCTTTCTATTGTCAAATGTAAGAGAAAATAGTTAATAGTTGGGTGTAGTCCAAAACTGTCACATTAAGACATCTTCACCTGCGGCACGTATAATTATCCTCAGC
The DNA here is from genome assembly GCA_036250615.1 of Ptychadena robeensis. NCBI lineage: Eukaryota > Metazoa > Chordata > Amphibia > Anura > Ptychadenidae > Ptychadena > Ptychadena robeensis. The sequence goes on from CM070032.1 coordinate 12,733,758, forward strand.
GAGAACAATAAATTCACGCGTTCAGACTGGTTTTATGTGTGTATGTCTGCTACATCCTTTAAGCTCAGCATGCGGGTCTCTTTTCTCTGTTGGAGGGCTTTGCTATATGAAAAGGCTTTTTATTTCACAATTTTTATTGTTTCTTCTGAAATAATAAACGTGGATGAAAGGTTTGATAACTCCCTTTTGAAAGAAAGCCACCAAGAATAGCCGAAGGAAGCAGAAATGTATTTTGGCAACACAATCTTTTGTTTGATGATGTTCTGTGCTGGACACAATGCAGGGACATTGAATGCAATCCTACTTCAGTCCCTGGGGTGTTGTTAGGATTCTAAAATACCTGCCCCAGACCAATGGGTAGAGTGTTTTATCAAAGTGTGAGTAATGTTTGTTGCAATGAGGAGGTGTGGGGCTACATGAAAAAGTTGTAGGTACTGTACTCCTTTTCCTCATACTACATACTACAAGGTATATTTTTAAGTGGAACACCGGGACTATAAAGGCAGGAACAAAGTGCCGAGGATCGAGAGGTAGGGAGAATCTGTTGGACAAGCAGAAAGTCTGGAACCAGGAAGTCAACAAGCAAGGAGGCTGGAGATAAACACATGAGACCTATTGTCTAGGCACCTTCCTGGTGCCTGAGACTCTCTTAAATAGTGCAGGTGGGAGGAGCAGCTGACAAGGTAAGGAGCATCACAGGTATCCAGCAGAGGGAGCTCGGCTGCAGGAGAGTTAACCCTCTGAGGCAAGGAAGGCATTAGGAGCTAGATGCAGGCAATGCAGAAGCTGCAGATACAGATCCTCTTGCCCTGTGGAGATCTGTGACAGCTGGAAAATGTATATTGGTTTTTAATAAGAATAGAGCCACTTCTCAGATCAGAGACTAACTTATAGAGACTAACTTTACACTGGTAGCTCACCCTGGAACAGGAAATGTGCAGGCTTAAGGCCCCCATACACGTGTCGGATTCCCACCGGATTCCGGCACGATCGATTCCGGGCGCGTGCACGCGAAACGATCGTGCCGGAATCGCATGCAGCCCACCTTGTCCGATCGATCACGTCCGATTGATCAGGGGCCCAGAATCGGATCCGACAGAGAACCAACATGTTGGTCTTTCTGATCCGATTCTGCACAGATCAGGGGGAGTTGCCATTTGTGAGGTGGACAATCGGACACGGAATCGTCCCGGAATCCGTTGGACTAGGTGGTATGCAGCGATGGATACTCTTAATTGGCCGATTGATCACACCTGCGATTCACGGCAGAATCACCGGAATCGATCAGATGGTTGATCGACTGGCCATGGAATCCGACATGTGTATGGCTAGCTTTAGTGAGCCGGAAGACTAGCCATTCCTCTTCAGTGAATTTGTAAATAGCATGTTTCATGTTAAGCTGCGATAAGATCATTGAACGCCACCCAGTGGCCACCTGCGATATTGCACCCCCAGTTCAATGATCTTCTATGGGAATTTTCCCCAATATAATTACGTAAATCACAAGATTACCCAGAAAACAAAGCGCTCTTGTGACATGTTGCCCTGCCTTGCCTAGAGCAGACCCCATAAATGAGGGAGGGCTGCGGGGTTACCTTCTTAAATTGCTCATTGCAGGTAATTTTTTTTTACTGCATCCCTCCCTATTATCGGCACTTCTACTGCCATTCATGAAAACATAGATTTCTGGTGGTGTTTTCTTCTATTGAACCATGTGTGCAGTATACGATTTAAGTTTGATCAATTTAAACTTTGATCGTTTTAAGTCGATCGAACGCTAAAATTCCTAGCCTTAAGCCCCCCATACACATTCAGATTCCTCCATACAATTTCCATCAGATCTACCAACAACTATGTAGTATATTGACCTCCCTGATAGAATACATAGTGATTGGAAGGTGTAGAAAGGTCCTCATATTACATGGTTTTGGTAGAAGAAAATTTGATTGTACAGAAATTGCATGGTAATTGTATGTGGTGTATGGGGGGCTTTAGAGTGCTAAAGTTAACTGTTTTATAAGAAATGATAATAATTATAGAAAAAAAATACTAGAAGTATAATTAACTATAGTCAGTGGAGTTGCAAAGCCCACAGCTTGGGTTAGTGGTGTCAGAAATGAAGCAGATGGTTCTAGCACGTTCTCTCACCAGCTGAATTCACTGATGTGTTTCCCAACCAGAACAGGCTTTCATGCTTCTGAATTATATCATGCGAGCAGCTCGTGTTTGTGGGCCATTGGTTCAGATTTTCCACTGGGGTCTGAGGAATTCAGCGATGGCTAAGAAAATGCTGGAAAATTTGTGTATGCATCCCTCATTGAAGATGACAAATGTTCAATAGGACTATGATCCAAGGATAGAGAATATGACGACAATCCTATTGAGAGATTTCAAAAATATTCCTTGCACGAAACACAGTTCACACATATCACATAGCCCCCATACACCTTTAGATCACTCCATACAATTTCCTTTAGATAGCCAAGCAATGTGTGCCGTGTCCTACCCTGAAGATACATAGTGATTGGAAGGTATATATCACTGCATGTAGTGCTGGGTCCTCTCCCTATATAGAATACATAGTGATTGGAAGCATATACACTGCTATTAGTGCCGGGTTACTCTCCCTGATAGAATACATAGTGGTTGGAAGTATATCCACTGCTATGTAGTGCCGGGTCTTCCCTGATAGAATACATAGTGATTGGAAGGCATATATCACTGCTATGTAGTGCCGGGTCCTCCCTGATAGAATACATAGTGATTGGAACTAAATATCACGCGTATGGTGGCCGGGTCCTCCCTGATAGATACATAGTGATTGGAAGTGTATATCACTGCTATGGTGATGATATCATTTTCAGATGCTTTGCAATCAGCTCACAAAGTCAGCTAGTCGAAAAATGCGTACCATCTCTAAAGCTAGCCATACACGGCACGGATTCCCGCTTGATCGATTCAGCACCCGATGGATTCCGGCATTCCGCCGGCATCCACAGGTGAGAACGATCAGCCAATTAGGAATCCGATCGTGGCAGCCCACCTTGTACGGCCGGATCCGTGCCGATGAGCACACTCCCTGACCGCAACGCCCCTGATCAGAGCAGAATCGGACCCGAAAAGACCAACATGGTTGGTTCTTACCGTCAGATTCCGATTGCTGTGCCCCGGATCCATCGGATGGCGGTCGGACGGGCAAATGTGGGCTGCACGGGGATGGTCCAGTCACGATGGATACCGCGTGCACGCGCCCGGAATCCATCGCGCCGGAATCCGGCACGAATCCGTGCCGTGTATGGCAGCCTTAATAATTGTTGTTAGATCTAATGGAAATTGTATGGAGTGATCTATCAGTGTATAGTGGGCTTAAGAGACATTGACTTTTTCTAAAGTTATGGAAGTTGACACATTCAGAATGTGATTTGCATGATCACTATGATGGTGGTAGGATCAGTTAAATGATTAAATATGCGGTTCTCTTGAGCAGGGCGCTATAGCAGTACATAGGGCCTCATGTCACACACAGGGGCTCATTTACAAAGCAGCAAACAAGTTGTATATTTTACCACATGGTTATAAAAGTTTCAACCACCTAACAGCACTGCAATGTTTCAACTTGATTCCAACTTTTAGATAAGACAAATAGATGATTTAAAAAAAAAATGTTTCAAATACCTTGTTTACCACTTTTGCAGCTGTTCAGCACTTTGGTAAGAGAACAGTGATTCAGTTCAAGTTAATGGAGCTTTTGATCTCTATTCAAACCCATTACAGCATCTCTATTCCCATTTTACTTGTCTGCCAGACAATACTGTATATCCTTCTCTGACCTGAGTTTAAGAGCTGGTTCACACCTCTGTTATTATGCCTTTTGGGCAATAAAAAGCTCAGATTATATATTATAACTTTTTTTTCATATAGCCTTGCAGTGCAGTGATAATTTACGATGTTTAAAACTTAAGCTCAAGATTGTTATGCCACCAATAATTTATGTGTTTAGCTGGACATAGACGTATTGCCTTTGTCCCGATACCGCGGCAGATCATCTATGCATGATGACGTCATCATGCATGGGCAGTGGTGCAGAGAATCGGCCGGGCACTGTGTGCCAGAAAATACTATAGTGGACATCTGGTAAAGTATCTGATCTAATTTTTTTAAGCAGCCACTCACGATATTGCACTAAATGAACCCCCGAAAGACTGGCAAATAAAGATGGAATCTCTTTCATGATTCCAGAGAACAGCTAGTAAATATATTTTTTGGCTACTTAACATTGCACGTGTTGCGGGTCATGGCGCACCTGTGGAGACAGTCCGATTGTAAGCAATGACCCGTGTCTGTCATACATTGAAATCCCTACATCCCGACGAAGACATGGAAATTGTATGTAGCTAAGACAAGGCCTAAGGCCCACCATACACGTGTCCATCCACAGTCGATTTTGGGGACAATCAACCGCCATGCGCTTTCTCGCCACTCGCTCGGGGGTCGATCATCCGCAAAACAGAGGCGCCAAAGTATCTTACGGGAATCGATGTGTGAGTGGCACACATTGCGATTCCCGCATGTTCGGCGGACGACCAAAAGCAACGTAGTGACGCCACCACACTGTAATCGCTTACTGCCGGAACGTACAGGAATCTACCCCTGTATGGGTAGCTTATAGCTGGCCATAAACTGGTCCATCGAATTTTTGCGACTTGCTAACTTTGTGAGCTGATTGCAACTGCCCCTGAACATGGTATTATCACCAAAATTGTTAGAGATGTGAAAAATGTTTGAAAAAAATGTTTTGCTCTAGCACATGTAGTTTTTGCATAAATTAAGCTTCTTTTCTTAAGTTTTCGAAATGTTTATTTGACTTTGAACTTAATTTGTGCAAAAACTATTTGTGTTAGAACATGTTCAGGGGCTTTGCAATGAACTTAAATAGTTTTTAAATTTTGAATAAAAACTCGACCATCTCTAATTATTTCTGTTCAGTTAGTTGGGTCACCACTTTGCGATCGATCATTCATCGATCGCACGGGTATCGACCCATGTATGGCCGGCTTTAGTCAGTAGATGTTGTTTTATGAGACTTCAGCTGACATCAAAGTTTCATGTAAACATAGTTAACCAGGGGACAGATGGCTCGATGTTGTAGCTTTCCGATGTTCCCTGCAGCAGCGCGATGACGTCATCACGCTGCTGTCAGATATTGGTGGAGCTGGAGAGACACCTCTGCTCTCTCTCTCCAGGTCAGCCGATGCTTTGCATGGAGACCCGCGGTTTCCATGCAAAGTAACGGACATCGGCCGCGATTAATGGTCATGTCCGATATCCCGTGCGCGCTCACGGCCATCTTTCTGGCCCATATCATATGCGGCCATACCTCTTTTCGAGCGGGACCAATCAATCCCACTCTAAAACAGGGATGGCCGCATATGATAGGAGCCAGAAAGATGGCCGTGAGCGTGCATGGCGCTCAAAGTGCCCATCGATCTCAACCATATCTTCATGTGTGTTCCCAGCTTTAGAACTGTTGTAGATACACTGAAGGAAATGAAAGATTTCTGTGAAGTCTATGGTTTCCTCTGCTGGACATGTTTGGAATAGTTAAATAAATGACAATGAAAATCCAAAATATATTTACTGGCTGCAGTACTGGGAGCAGAGCGCCCAAGCTCAGAGTTAAACTTTAACTTGCCACTTGCGGCCAATGGCAGGAGAAACCGAGGCTTGATCCAACTCGGGGATCACATACAACAGGTTCTGCACAAAGTGTGTGAAATCTGAGCAGGAGCCTTAAATTTACAATGTGCACGTTATTATAAATTCCGGATACCTGACAATAAATTGTGCGGATTCCAGGCTGAGAGTTATTTTTGTACTTTCTTGCACAATATATGACTAAACAACAATCTCGGAGCCCATGGAGACTGAGACCGTGGTGGCTAATATCTCATCTTTCAGACATTTTTAAAAAAAGCTGAAAATATCTGTATAAAGAATAAACAGTACTCAAGTTCCAAGGAAAGATCTTAGAACACAGAGCTGTCGGGATGCTTTGTGTGAAAAACACTTACAAAGAAATGCTCTTCTTCAGCTATTCTCATCTGAACATTCTGACTGAAGGCAAACTGCTAAGGGTGCAGAGGAAATATAAAGTCTATTATATAAATATGTTATATGTTCTACTTCGTAAAAGTTGGGTGTTCAAGTGGCCTTATGACTCAAGCACCCCTTGCGGATGACCAGGTGCTGCGGTGAGTTCTCTTTGTAGAACAATAGAGACGGTGCAATGTACTCATCCCTGGCGTCCTCAGTGACTCCAGAGATCGCATGCAGTTGTCCCTCTGCCTTCGTATACAGTTGCTGCCGGCAGTCCGGAAAATCACAGCGAGCAGAGGCTGCCGCAGGCCTGCCATACCGATTGGGCAGCCTGTCGGGGCCCCTACCTGCTGACCGCTGGGCCCCCCTAGCTGCCCGGGACAGGAGTTCCCTCTGTCCCCCCCTGATGGCGCCCCTGTGTGCAAGAGTTGAAAGACATGCTCATTAGCGATAAGCAGCATAGATAATATTCATATTTGCACATTTTTTTTACCTAATATTCCCCATAAATTTGTAAATCTTTTAACCCCCCTAGCGCTTCTGATGGCTCCATCTTGTCCATCGCTGACTTATCAGTATTGCAGTTGACGAGATGGAGCTATCCAGCGGAAATCAGATCCCCGGCAGCACATACTCACTGTTCTGTGCTGTCCTGGTTGATCAGATGCTCTAAAGTGGCTCCTTCACTGAAGCAAGCCGATGTCACTCCCCCCCCCCCCCCCCCCCGTGACATGATGACGTCACATTGGGGGGAGCGGGACATTCAAATGCAAATTGGGTTACCTTCAAAAAGCACATCTGAAAAATTACCCCCAGTGTGATTTCCAGATGTGCTCTTTGAAGTTAACCCTTTCAGAGGGTGCCAAAGGGCATTGTATTGGATAGAGTGATAACTGTATCCAATACAATTCTAAGTCAAACAAAAACAAAACACATTTCCAATTGTAATAAAATTTTTATTATAGACAAACATAAATATGAATACACACTGTTTTGAAATCTTTCATACCAAATAAGTATTTAAGAGATTTTATCATTCAAATCAAAGATATATCTTTTATTAATTTTTTAATGTACTTTTTTATAATAATCATGTGTTTCAAACATAATTATATTCAGGATGTCTACTAGACGCTTGTACGGACATATTTTGGGAAGTTACATGTCTACAACATAAAAATTCCATTAGAGTCCATGGTGCGCTTTTGGTACAGAAATCTGGACCTTGCAAGAGCGCTAGGAAGGTTAATTTGTGATCTCCAGTCATTATTACCTTCATTGCACAAATCTGCACTTGTACATGCGCATAACGCGAACGCAATGCTGTGTCATTCCCTACTTATACAGACCCTTGGTATTAGAGACTATTCTATTTTACAAAGACATCAGCACCTCTCCACCTGGCTTAGAGCATCAGCAGTGGCGGCGCCAGAGGGGTGCTTGGGTGTGCTTAGCACCCCCAAAATCCTCGTCCAGCACCCATGTTGTACATGGAAATCAAATTTTTTGGGAGGGCAAGCTCCCCTTTGAAAATTCCTAGCACCCAGGTAGCACCTTCAAAAAAAAATGGCTGGAGCCACCCCTGAGCATCAGCCTTCTGTTTGTAATTGTACTGTTGTACCCTATGGACTGTGCGCTATCCCTGGGACCAGGGATAGTGAAATACCATATATACTCCTGCATACAGTAAATGGATAAAGTTGCTCCCTTGCAAATAACCAATATATGCATAGACATTCCTTTATTATACTACCAGAGGCCCATGTAAAGCATTTACTTGCTATACACTTGAATATGAGTGTCCGGGGGGCACAAGAGCTCAGGGAAAGTAGAGCCCACCTACACTTCCAGAAGAAAAATTTAGAGGTTCGACAAGAAATGTCTAGCCAGCAATTTACATTACGCTTCATCCCGTCAAGTTTTTTCATACCAAAGGCACCTTACCATGTCTTGGTGGACCTTGCTTGTGAATTGTAGAACAACCATTGTGGAAAAGAAGAGGGACCTCCCACATCTATCAACACAAAGATAAAAGAATGCCTCTGGGCTTGTTTTTTGTTACACAGGTTGCAATTCTGAGAGAATACCCTGAATTAAATTATTAGACCCTATTGATGGATTTTCCATTAACATGCATTTTCATGTGTTTTCATGGCCAATAGGATATAAAATTGACATGTGTTGTTGATTTATATCAGTGTGCAAAGGGTTAATTGAGAATACTGAGCGCTACCATTGACCGAGATTTGACCATTGACCAAGACCATAGGTGACTTGTCTTTAAAGACGGCCATGTCTCTTTTTTCTCATACAAGGACAATGTAAATATTATAAATGGAATGCAACAACCTTGTACACATATAAAAGAACATAGATAGTTTTGTAGGATTCATTCTTTCAATGGCCTCTCTCCATCAGTAAGGTGGATTTTTACCAAGGTTGACGGCTGTGATTGACAACAATGAAAGTAAATCCTGTTTTTTATTTATTATAACTGGAGAGAGGAATTAATCCCTGAGAGGATTTAATGCTCTCTTTATGCCCACTAGGTAGATTCTCTTTATCTGTCTTGGTGGTCACACTCATGGGCACCAATAATTATGACTAATCCAATGTTTTCTTTGTCACCAGAATACATACCTGTCAATCTTCACGTTTTGGCCCGAAAAGTTAAGTTTTTATGTGGCTTTGATGACGAAATCCTGATTTCACAAAATCACAAATTTTGATGACGATATCTGGAACGTGGAAAAGTCTGGCGGAAACCGTAAATGACGCCACGTCCCGAATTCCTGGCTGGCGAAATGACACAATCAAAACAGTGTAGGAATCTTCTACTTGTATCCAAAACTCTATTCCCCTCACTCCTAGTTCTCCTGACAACTATTATTCCAGGCAGGAAGTATGAAGAACTGTCTTTTACAGGGGTGTCCCAACTTTTTGCAAAGAGGGCCAGATTTGGTGAGGGAAACATGTGTAAGTGGGGCAAACATTTAAACTGACATTGCTTAAACCATAAACATTAAATTAATGAATTTTTTACTTTTCTATTGTCAGATACCAGCTGAAGTGGCTAGTACCCATAGCACAAGATAACCCCTAGAAGTGCGGAAACTCTACAGAAACGGCAATCACTACGCATGTTATCTATCCAGATTTTACCTCACCCCAGAAGTCCTGGGATAATCTGCATGCAGAAGCAGCCATAGACAGAAACAGCACATAGCTGCAGCCATGGGCTGTACCAGTTGGGAAGGTTGAGGCCAACCATAGACTGTCCTGTAGCTGTCACATTGACATTACAGCTGTAATTCTTCAGGGAGATGGGAGTCCTTTTGCTGACTTGCATTTGAAGAAAGTCCTTTAGCAAAAAGCTGGTTGGAAAATGTGGTGCCACCATTCCTTTGGGAGTGAAATTGTGTTTTCCCAGTAGTGTTGAGCGACAATATTTGAAATTTGAATATATTCAACGTATATCTGACAATTCTAAAATTCGCAATATTTCGGATATTTGCAATGTCGGATATTCATCATATTATGCTTCAACATTGTTTACCGGCATACATTGCGCATATTTGTGCGCATTGCGAATGTATACACGCTATAGGTACAGTGCTTGTACTGGCTAAGATCACAGAATGAAGAAGAGAAGTTTGCGAATCTTTGCAAATTATTGCGAACAGCTACATTTCGAATGTTCCTTAATAAAGTAGCGAACTTACGCGAACTCGAACATACCATATGCCGCTCAACACTATTTCCCAGTGCTCTGCATATTATTGATTTTATGTGTTACATGCCGGTGTAAATTTGAACATGGCTCCCCAGGCCAGACTATGGACATGTCTGGTCTAGAAGAAATATAGACACGAATACAATGTTTTTATCAGTAAAGTTGAGTAATTCTAGACTTCAACTACAACCCCCATGGCAAGGACTCTGCATTAAAAATTTCATTCATAAAACCTGTGAAGAGGGCACCATGGGCCGGCACTGATCATGCACCCTTCTGTGGCAGACATTGGGTAAGTCGGTTGGTGCCATAAGTTAGGATTACTCCAGGAGACTATGAGGGACATTGATGGTTCTTTTCTTAGCAAGACTTTGTAAAATAAATAAATCTATATCTAATTGCAAAATGGCTGTATGACCCCTCGGATCAGTATAGAAGACAGAAACAAACAAGCAGCTTACATCTAAAACAATACCCAACCTGGAATTTACGCCAACAAAATTAATATAGAATTACCCTATTTTGTCCATGCTTCTTTTTTAGAAGGTACATTTTGGTAAAAGGTATCAATGTCTCCTCCCCTATTACATTGTCTTCTGACTGGTGGTCCAATCAACAGGCGCAATTAATGTCACATGGAAATTGAGGGCGGTAAACACGCATAGGCCATATGTTCAACTTCCTCAGACACTAGAAGCTTTAGTGGCTCCAGTTGCAGGCTGGGGGAGTTAAAGTTTAAGCCCCCCATACACGTCTAGATTTTCCTTTTAATCAACGATAAAAAATTTTGGATCAGGGAAATCAGTGATTGACTGTAATCTATGCCAACTGTCAGGGCCGTTTCTAGCCATTTTTGGTGCCCTAAGCAGATTTTCTTGGTGGTCCCCACAGGCACAGACATGCGGTCCCCGCAGGCACACGGAGAGGCCCAGGCACACGGAGAGTGATCAAACTGCGCTCGAACTGAGTTCGGGCATAGCGCCAAGGAGGTTAACAACATATATTCTGTGATATGGTGCTTGTGTGCATTGACAGTTTGCCAGGTAAACTTCTGGTTCTGAAGAATCTGGTGATGATGGCTGGCTGCCTGCCTGCCTGGGAGGGAATCTTGCTGGGGTCTTCACATCTCTCTGGCGGCACCAGTGCTTACGTCATTTGTTGTTCTCAGCCTGGCAGCACGCATTCGTAGGTAGCGCCGTGGAGCTGAAATGAAAAAAATTTTTTTTTTAACAGCTGTAATGGCGCCCCCTTTAATGTGGCGCCCTATGCAATTGCTTCAACTGCATATCAGTAAAAACAGCCCTGCCAACTGTAGTAACAGATATTTGATTTTGGGATCGACTGAAAGAGGAATTGAATTTCCATACAACTGATTAAAATTTTCCAGCATGTCCGATCATTTTTCGATCTAAAATTTTTATAGTTTTAGGTCGATCTAACCATGTGGGCTGCCATAGATTTTCACTCAATCAACAAAAAAAATTGATTGAATTAAGTTGATTGAACGAAAATTCTAGACGTGTATGGAGGCCTTTACTTTCGCACTTTTTTTTTTTCAACATCCTTGGAGGTAATTCCGAGTGTGGATTCAAAAGCGAAGACCCTTAGCCACCTGCGGCATTGCTTTCCTGCTCCAGGCAAACCACCGCGATGTCCATCTCACGTCTTCTTACTGAATCCTTATCCCTAGTGTTAGTAGTGATGACATCATGTCCAGGTAGGGGGTGGGGGGAGCTGCTTGCGCATCGGACAGGAAACAAAAAGAGAAACTAGAAATAGATCTACCACCAGGAAGATTAATATAAACAAAATAAAACACAATTTCATATTTACATATTTCAATTATGATTCATTGAAGAACATTATAATGTTACTTAAAGTTCCAATTTAAATAATTAAACTGTTTCAGCAGGATGAAAGTGTCCTTTCTGTGTCATTAAAATAAATGTTGCTATTTTTATATAAAAGATGTAAGACTTGGATTCAAAAGCAAATATCTAACCTGCAGAGCCTCCTTGGGGTAATGTATGGATTTCTGTGGATTTACACACTTAATATCATTTTCTCAGTATTGTCTGGACAAGAACACGAAATTACCCATCATTATCCTTCTCTCTGCCACAATGGAAGAAAATATTCCCATTGTTAGGAAGTGCTGCAGTTAATAATCTTAGAGTCATGTTATTCTGGTCATAACCGCCTCTTATTTGGGATGGAATGTAAGAAACCCGAGAAAGACATTTGGTTTATTTCAATATGATTAAATTTTTTTGTTACTAAGGGCCGCCCTACACCTTTAGATTTCTCTGTCAGATTTCCTTTAGATCTCCTTTTGTTTTACCAAAACCACATAATATGAGGGACTTTCTAAACTATCAAGTCTACCTGTGTACAATCGCAGAGGACCCGGCACTACATTGTTGTTGGTAGATCTAAAGGATATCTGACAGAG
>CM070032.1:12755084-12765424 GCA_036250615.1 Ptychadena robeensis
ATCAGCATGGCACATTTTGGGTATGTGTTTATCAGCATGGTGCATTTTAAATATAAGTCTATCAGCATGGTGCATTTTGGGTATGAGTCTATCAGCATGACACATTTTGGGTATTAGTCTATCAGCATGGCACATTTTGGGTATTAGTCTATCAGCATTGTGCATTTTGGGTATTAGTCTATCACCATGGCACATTTTTTGGCATGAGTGTATCAGCATGGCACATGACTTGCCAGATTTGCCCACTGTTCTTTGCAGAAACACTCCAAATCTGTCAGATTGCGAGGGCATCTCCTGTGCACAGCTCCCTTCGGATCACCCCACAGATTTTCAATCAGATTCAGGTCTGGGCTCTGGCCCAGACTTTAATCTTCTTCTGGTGAAGCCATTCCTTTGTTGATTTGGATGTATGCTTTGGGTCGTTGTCATGCTGGAAGATGAAGCTCCTCATGTTCAGCTTTCTAGCAGAAGCCTGAAGGTTGTGTGCCAATATTGACTGGTATTTGGCACAAAACCTTCAGGTATAATTCCCTCTAGCTTAACTAAGGCCCCAGTTCCAGCTAAATAAAAACAGCCCCAAAGCATGATGCTGCCACCACCATGCTTCACTGTGGGTATGGTGTTCTTTTGGTGATGTTTTGCGCCAAACATATCTTTTGGAATTATGGCCAAAAAGTTTAATCTTGGTTTCATCAGACCATAACACCTTTCCCACATGGTTTTGGGAGACTTCAGATTTGTTTTTGCAAAATGTGGCTTCGATGTTTTTCTTTATTAGTAAAGGCTTTCATCTTTCCACTATACACTACTGCACACTACTGCACATCACCAAGAACACCATACCCACATTGAAGCATGGCGGTAGCAGCATGCTTTGGGGCTGTTTTTCTTCAGCTGGAAGGGATTAACCTCCTGGGCAGTCCCTCTCAGTTGAGAATGATTTTCTTTGCTAACAATTCTCACAGCATCTACACACAGTATCACTTGGACTTCAAACTAATTATGTCCAGTAAGTCTTACCATGTGCACATCCCTGCTAGAGAAAGAGCGAAGCCAGTTGATTTCCTGGTTATACCTTGTTGGGTAGGGACCCAAGAAGCTATACATAGATGTGTCAAAAGAATAGTTACTTGTTAATGGTTTGCCTATTACATACACTGTTTGTAAAACAGGAGATTATTTTCCGATTTTCTTTCCTTTTCAATAAAGCTGATTTTGAAAAAAAAGTGGCTACACCAATAATAGGCAACAATATGAAGCATCAGAATATGAAGGGAATATGTAGTCATTTTATACATCATTTTCTCTTTATTTATTATGGTCCTACAAGACTGTGGTCCTGCACCATGTCATCCCAGGAGTCAATCTTCCAATCTCCACCACACTCTTCATCTACACACAAGCCCCTGATCAGCCTCGGGGGGCTAGTTGCACCTTCCTTGCTCTCGATTTCCCAGGCATCTCACCCTTACTCTTGAAATACACCTCTTGAAAGCCACATTTAACCACTTGGGCAAGACAAGGGAGAGACTAACCCTGGTCCAAAGGACAACCCTGTTGTTCACCATGGATGGGGGTCAGCCCTGGCACTGCTAAGCGGACAGCCAGCAGGGAGAGCCAGAAGAAGATGGGAGCACAGGTAAGTTGTTGGCAAAAAGCCCAGGGAAACAAAAGCTACAGAAATATATAGCCTCTGCCCAGTGGGAGGGAATTTACAGTTACTAGGCAGAAGGTAGAAGCAAAACAGTGGGAAAAGAGGCATTACTTCACCTTCTGGAAGCCGCTCTACACTAACTTTACAAATACACACAAAACAGGTTTTCGTTTCTTAACATCACATAATTGCCGTCACTGCAGAGATGGTATGCGGTTAAGTTGTCCATGAAACAAGAAACTGACTAACCTTGATGCTGAATTGACCTGCTCTACATTACAGAACTAAGTTAATGCGCTAAAATTCATCAACAGAATTCATTAATACGAGTACATCTGGACGGGGAAAAGAAATTATGCTTTTCAATAGAACATTGAACAATTTTGTAAACAACCCTATGTGGGTGACATGAGCCATTAGCTGAACGAGAACTAAAGTACATAATGTTGTGTAAAAAAGGATGTTTGTGTTTTCTGAAAGCTAAATTAAAAGGGCAAATTAGGACAAAAGATATCAGAAAGATAATGTGAAATGCTGTCATTTTCTTGTCATGTGGTCTTTTCATTTTAGAGATCACCAGTGATGGCAGAACTGTCCGCCTGTTGGAATAGGGTCTGCTATGCTCTTTAAAAGGGGGACCCGACTTTGTCTGGGGTCCCCCTTTTCCAGAGCAAACCAGACCCCTTTTGGCAAGCCTGGTAGGAGAAGAAGGGGGTGCACCCCTCCTGGCCCACCAGGCCCTTATTCCATATCTCAATGAAGGCGAGACCCATTGTTAACATAAGGGTGGTCTCTTACCCAAAACATGGGCCAGGCATTGTTGAGTATCAGGAATTTCCCTTTAACAAGAGGATCCCCTGATCACCCTCCCACCCCTATTTAATGAGTCCGCGTTAAAGTCACCAATTATACCTACCTGGCAGATTTGCATAGTTAGAAACAAAAAGAAAGGCTTAATATGCTACGGCCAGTCTCCACATCATCATGGACAAGTAAGAGTTATGCATTACTGACACCAAATGGGGGGCTTGGCCACGTTGTGCCCTGGTTGAAGGCGCCCTAGGGGCATTATACACACAGTAAAAACAGTGAGAAACAACAAGTACATACTGTACATGCCACTGGACATGGCTATTAATTTTTCAGTGGGCCACTCCTGGGTCACGCAAAGTGCCACATCGCAGGCTGTGACATACATGTGTATACAGGCACAACATAGCTCATAGGAAACTACAAGTAGTGTCTAGGAAGTGATATGCACTGGCCCGTTAGGAAGTGCTGCAGAAAACCAACAGCAAACAAGCTGTGACCAGGACTGGGAGGAAACTGTGCAGCGGATCCCAGCACAACAGCAAATTATGGCTAAACAAGGCTTGCAGGACCGCGGCTGTAAAGTAGGGGAACAGCAGCACATGGCAGCCACTGTTACAGCCAGATTGTAAAATGTGTCTCTCCATAAGTTGATCAGCATGTTCAGAGAATAGGTACTGCTAGTGTATGGAAATTGCTTAAGTTTCAGACCTAACCCTCTGCTGGAACTCCCTCCAGGAGGAATATAGAGTGAATACTGCATGGACCAGACCTGCCTACTTTGCTGGAACATTCTGTATATTCACTTGATATGCAAATGCTGTGTATGATTTTAATAATTTTTTTTGTTTCCTTTTTCTAATTTTCTCACAAATTTTCCTACTGACCGATCATTTTCTAATTTTTTTAACTTAATTTATACAAAACTAAAATGGGCTGCAGAATTGTCACTACAGTGACAGCTGCATACCTCCATACACTTTGCATATTCTTGACTTAATTTCTTTTTAGATCTTTGTTGATGTTTGCAAACTTTTCACGCATTAAAGTGAAAGGGGTGGGGAAGCACTTTTAGAAAATTTTGTAGCTAAAAGGAAATCCATCATTACGAAAAATGGCATGGTAATGTAGACGCTGCTGTGGACAAACTGTAAACTTATATTATAACTGTAACATGCCTGGGCACACAATCACTTCCAACACTTTTACTAGATATCCTGGTAACAGGATTTATTGGGTAATCCAGAAAACAAGCCATGGGTCATATACAATCATACACAATCTGCAATACCATTTACCGTATATGCCGGCGTATAAGACGACTGGGCGTATAAGACGACCCCCCAACTTTTACAGTTAAAATATAGAGTTTGTTATATACTCGCCGTATAAGACTACCCGGGGTGTAAGTAGTAGTAGGTGAGAATTACTGACCCTGAAAGTTTCATCATTATACTACAAATGGTTTTTCTGCTATGAATGTAAAAAGGTTAAAACAGCTACAGCCTGTGTTCTCCGTAATCATTGCATAGCATCATGTATCCATGGCAACACTGCCCTGTTCTTCCCTTGCTCTGCTCTGATACAATGTATCATTAGTCAGCGTGTCAGATTCAGGCAGCACGGAATCGTACAGACAGTAACGGCTTCCAGAGATGGTCCCCTGCACCCCCCAGCCTGCAGCACCCGGCGTATAAGACGACTCCCGACTTTGGGGAGGATTTTAAAGTACTGAAAAGTCGTCTTATACGCCGGCATATACGGTATATGCTGATGATACCCAAATCTACCTACCTACAGATTCCTTTAACTCAATCTGAGCAAAACAGAACTCATCATCTTTACCCCGTCACCTTCCAAGCCTCTTCCCCCCAACATCTCACTAACAGTAAATAACACCGTCATCTCCCCCATTCCACAAGCTCGCTGTCTTGGTGTCACCTTCGACTCTGCATTCTCCTTTACTCCCCACATACAGAACATCGCTAGATCCTGCCACTTCCATCTCCTTAACATCTCCAAGATCCGCCCCTTGCTGTCCCCAGAGACCGCCAAACTCCTGGTACACGCTCTCATCATCTCTCATCTGGACTACTGCAACATCATCACATCACATATATTTCCACTATCCTTCAGTGTGACGCCCTGACTGAACGGCCTTCAGTACTTTATCTCAGAGAGAGTCCACAGTACCCTGTGCACAGGTTCCAGTAGCTTGGTAGCAACGCTTGTAACGTTTATTACCCAAGTCTTCACCCCTTCTCTGCCCTCAGGAGTTCTTCAATAAACTGGAAATAGCCCCCTACTAGCGTGCGTGGACCTTTGCTTTATTGGGGTGTGAGCTGTGCTTGGTAAGTGAGGAACCTGGTCGCGTGAATAGCACATTACATTGCACCTCCTCAACACAACAAGTATATTTGCACTTATCCAATTGATATAAAACATATTTTCAATGGTAGATTTAGCAGGAAAAAGGTAACAAAATGAGATTATTTTATATGAAACATTTCAGACTTTTCATGTGTTTGTGTAATTTATGTATCACTAAATAAAAAGAAACGTTGCCAACACAAGCATGGCGGCCCGTCCATAACCGAACGGAAAATAGGCAGAATACAATGACATACTTTTTAACAATGACAAGGGTTTGGATAATATTTGCGGTAATGGTTGATGGAGGGAGTCCACCTGGGAGCCTCTCGTGATGACATTAGCAGTATTAGCATTTCCAATATTTTTCAGCCTTTGGAGCCATGTAAAAACATCTCCCTGTGTCCAGATGTTTGACACATTCGGTCGGGGGAACACATGATTAGCTCCCAGAGGAGCAGTCAAGTGATGTTTACAGCATGATCAAGGACTCTGCCTGGGGGAATGAAACACATTAAGACCATGCCAAGGTGTCAATCAGTAATTCACTGTCCTTGCTTTGGGCTCTGGACGGTTGGTATTATTACTGGCCACAGTTTTAATAGTATTAACACATTGACCAAGAAAACCAGAAGAATATAATGTTCCAGAAAACACTGGATGATATAATAAAGCAAATACAGAGGAGTTTACATCAATCATACACAACATTGGCCTTATAATCATATATGGCCACCAAGAGGCTAAGTCATGTATATCTTCTTATTCCTCTTCACTTATCATTATTTATATACAAATAAACACATAATTGTGATTATAATATACAATGACGAGACTGGAAAACATTGTAGTGTAGTCACCCTACCCAATTCAGGTACTGTCCCCTATAATTTGCCTACCCATCAGGCCACCGGACTCTTGGGGTATATAGCCGCATCCCTGGAAGAGGTGAGGCAGTCCAGAGGTGCAATTCCTGATGAGTCTGCAGCAGCTGGGCACACTAGCTGTCTCCAGGAATACAGCCCTCCACCGTTTATACCAACGTGCAGGTATCTAATAACCTGCGCTAACCTTCCAAGACCCATTTGCAGTCTGAGTGTCACAGGCTGGGGTCACCCCGGAGAACACCATTCAAGTGGGGATTGAAGCTTTCTGGTACTCAAGCGCGACTGGTGGCGGGCCTGCTGCACCTTCTCTGTTTCAGTTGGACTCTACAGCTGCCAAGGAGGTACTTCTTTCCTAGTTTATTGAAGAGAACCTGCCCCACATAAAGAGGAGCGGCGCATCCCCCTGGGTACGGACATTTTGGACCTGTTGGGTTTCTAAGTTGTCACACGTGTTATCGAGTGATACTGAAGTTTAATAAGTAAGATTAGCAGCACGTCCACCTCTTGTCTTAGTTGATCCTGAACCTGTACAACATCATCAAGTTTTTTATAGCGTCACTGCAATTCTTATACAAATATACAGTAAATATATACATGAATTGGAAGACCTAATGACAGAAGTTGAGAAGAGACCAGAGCTGTATGAACCCAAAAGTTTGAGCATGGCACTTCCAAAAATAATATGGCACTACATAGCAGTGATCTATACCTTCCAATCACAATGTATTCTATCAGGGAGGACCCACATATCAGTGATATATACTTCCAATCACAAGTATTCTATCAGGGAGAACCCGGCACTACATAGCAGTGATCTATACCTTCCAATCACAATGTTTCTATCATGGAGGACCCAGCACTACATCGCAGTGATATATACCTTCCAATCACTATGTATTCTATCAGGAGGACTGGCACTACATAGCGAAGTGATATATCCTGCCAATCACAATGTATTCTATCAGTGGAGGACCCGCACTACATAGCAGTGATATATACCTTCCAATCACTAATGCATTCTATCAGGGAGGACCCATCACTACAAGCAGTGGATTATATCAACCTTCCAATCACATGTCTTCTATCAGGATGGACCCCAGCACTACATAGCATGATATATAACCTTCCAATCACTATGTCTTCTAGCAGGAAGGACCCGCACTACCTACATGATTATATCCTTCCATCACTATGTATCTATCAGTGAGTACACGAGCACTACATAGCAGTGATATTTAACCTTTCCAATCACTATTATTCTATTAGGAGGACCCGGCCCTAACATAGCAGTAGATAGAGTTTTATTATATAATAAAAACGTGCAACCTTTTAAATCACATATTATACAATGAATATACAAAATTATATACGAACAATTCTGTACATAATCACAACACTTCAAGTATCATCACACCATAACAAACACCTAAACTAGAACTCATCAAAACCATTCGGCTACGAACCTCCCGCCACCAATGCCTGAAGCCCTTTATCAAAATTCCTTTTTACAAATCTACGGGGGTGACAGAAGTACAGATCAACAGAAGCCGTCACGCCCAGATCAGACCGAATATACCGAGGAATCTGTGTTCCTCCACACCTGCATACCAGACATCCCCGTCAATCCTGGCCTTCTCCATACCCCAGGAACCTTACACACCTCGTGCAGAATATCACTCCCCACACCACCGCATCGACAGGGAGGACTTTACACAGACAACCTGACAGCGTGCGTTTCCATGTGTAATAACGGGCCACCACACTAACTAGAAAAAAGAGTGCCCACTCATAATCCCTGCGACTCTGAATGCCCCATATATTCCACTCTGCATAAGTCATGCCATGGAGGAAAGGGACACCTAAGGCCCTCCCCACCTCTTTATATACCTCTATGTTAAAGGAGCTCCCCGTACACAATACACAATATGTATTCTATCAGGGAGGACCCGGCACTACATAGCAGTGATATATACCTTCCAATCACTATATAGTCTATCAGGGAGGACCCGGCACTACATAGCAGTGATCTATACCTTCCAATCACAATGTATTCTATCAGGGAGGACCCAGCACTACAAAGCAGTGATATATACTTTCCAATCACTATGTATTCTATCAGGGAGGACCCTACAGAGTTGTTGGTAGATCTAATGGAAATTGTATGGAGGGATCTAAAGGTGTATGGGGGGCTTTAGAAAGAGTTATCACTTCCAGAGCTCCCTTTTAACAAACACTTTTTGAGTTCAGTTCCACTTTAAAGCCATTTTGTTTATAATAAATTCTCAGTTTTACATTGTTGATCCTAAAAATACCCTGCTAGATGTTTATGCCAAATCTCATCAATAAATGTATTAAATGCTGAACATAAGAAATAAAAACAGAATTAAGTTTTATTTTAAAATGGCCGCAGGCAGCAAGTAAACACACTTACAGTCAATCATTTTGATTATTTCCAAAGCGCAGGATTAGAGGAGCCTCTCAATGAAATGCTGAACCTTTTATTGGGACTTCAAATTACCGCATTTTGTAAATAACAGGATGCTGCTACTTCAAATGAAACTACTGATTCTGCTTTTACTTGAAAATAGGAGAATTCAATTTACAAAATAGAGAGCTTCATATATGTTTTGTCCAGGTTTTAGCCAGAATAATGTCAATCAGTGTCTAAGCCAGATCATAAAGAGAGCAATACAGTGTATTTATACCTAAAACTTTTATGGGGGGATTGGGTTGGTAGAGTTTGCAGCTCCTGTAATTTGATTTTTGGCCATTATTACCCAAATGAGGAGTCATCTCTTCACTTTCTGTTCCAGAGGCACATCAGGAGGTCAGAGAAGAGTACGGTAAGTAGCATTAACTTCTCTTCACCAGAACAATTGTCCCCATTGGATCATTTCTTTTCTCCTTTGTTGTAATTCTTACATTTCCCATCATGTTTTCCTGTGGTGTCAGTGGTCACCTTCTATAAAAAGAGGTTGAATGTCATTAAAACTATACATAATTTAGTGTTGGTAGAAACTCTGCACACATGGGACAACTTTCACTTCTGGTTCAGCCATTGAACCTTTTATAAATACATAAGTCATGGTGGAACAAATCCGGATGGGAGCCACCATTTCTGGAATAAAATTAGCTGCTAAACCCCAGGTGCCCACCCTGCGGCCCGGGGGCCGCACCTGGCCCTTTGGGCATTCTTTGGCGTCCCCCTTCAGTCCTCCACCTATGGCCCTCGAAACCTAACTGTTAATGCATAGGGACTCACCTGTCCGCTGATCCCCCACTGACAGGTCCTTATCCGGGATCTTCTTAGAGTCCAGGTGGTGCCTGAGCAAGTTCCTCGCCTTTTCTCCTCTAGTGCTGGTGGGGGGATCAGCAGACAGGTAAGTGCCTATGCTCCCACTATTCTACCAATGAAAAGGGGGTGATTGTATAATATATATTGCAGCACATAACCTTTGGCGATGTATATGACACAAAATGTTATTTAAAATTAAAAATATTGTCTTCTAGCTATGCATGCTGTCATTTCTTCATTAAAATGTAGATTGTATGTCGATTATACAATGTAGCTCAGTATACATTGAAATTGGTATGTGCGGCCCTTTAGTGATGTTCAGTAATGTGTATGACCACTAGATGGCACTATAGAATGTCTTTCAATGGTAAAAACATATTGATAGGTACATACCCTGTTTCTCCGAAAATAAGACATCCTCTGAAAATAAGGCACCCTTATATTTTTGCCTCACACTGAAATATAAGGCACCCCTGAAAATAAGGCACCCCTTCAGAGGGGATGAGAGGGGACAATCAAAATGACACAGGAGGATTAGGAGGGGTTACTAAAATGGTAATCCCCCTCTGAGTTTCCTGTGCCGTTTTGATTACCCCCTCTGATCACCCTGTGTAATTTTATCTGACCCCCCCCCCCCCCATCCTGATACCCCAGTGCTGTATTCTTCTTCATGGGAAAATAAAACATCCCCCCAAAATTAAGGCAAAAAGATAATTTAGAGCAAAAAATAATATAAGACACTGTCTTATTTTCCGGAAAACACGGTATCTGTGTCATGCTGTTGAAATGTTGCAGTGGTTGGATTCTGCAACTATCCAGATATTGTTTGCGATATGTAACACCTTGTTATTATTGTCTCTATCACTATGTCTATTTTGTGTGGCCTTTGGTTTCCAGCCTGACATGCACCTCTCCCCCTCCATCCCACTTTTTCACTCCTCTTTGAAGTTTATTATTATACTGTGACTGGTTCCTCTGTTCATGCAGTCCAGACATCTCCCTTGTTGTGTTTTCATATAACTGTAAAGCAGGGTACAGACGGCTCGATATCGGAGCCGTTCGATGTACCCTGCAGCAGCGTGATGACATCATCACGCTGCTGTCAGTTATCGGCGGGGCTGGGGAGACGGCTCTGCTCTCTCCCCGGCTCAGCTGATGCTTTACCTGGAGACCAGCAAAGCATCGGACATCAGCCTTATATACAGTCATGTCCAATGGCCAATGGCTGTTTTCAAGCGGGATTACAGCCCGTTGCTATCAGCATAAGGGCACCTGACAGGGAGGGCTGGCAGAAGGAGAGAGACGGCGCCACCCCCTCCCCCTG
>CM070032.1:12765524-12776000 GCA_036250615.1 Ptychadena robeensis
GGGTCAAAGTTTCACCAATGTTAAAAGATAGGGGGCGAACCAAACTCGCCATATGTTCGCCAACATGGGGCGAACGCGAACATGCAATGTTTGCCGTGAATAGTTCGCGGGCGAACAGTTCGGTCCATCACTACTCATGTAGTGACCAGTAAATGGCACTATTTTTCCCATTTTAATGCATTGTTTTAAATGCCTGTATATTTTGGGTTTTCCCTAGCTTAGGACAGTGACAGGGCTTATTCACTTACTGTGTATATACCTTGCCTTGTACACTATTCCTATGTTATCTCCTGTATAGATGTTGTAGATTTGGTGTCTTTCCCCTTAAGGGTTGTGCACCTGTTGCTGCTGCTGATGTGCATGCTGTTCCTTTTCCCGCTCTCCACTCCTCACAATGTATTTATCCTATTCTACCAACTACTGGCCTTAAGCCAACCCCTCTGGGAGTCTATACATACTAACTCCTGAGAACATTCTGGGCTTTTCTGATGATTATTGACCTGATACAAGGTTGATTCCTTCAGAGGTTTGCTCGGATTCGGGATCCCAGGTGAATTATCCACTAAACCAGTGTGACTTCCTGGCAAGGACTTCCTATCCTCTTTCCTGGTGTGAGAGCCTTCGGCCGTCTAAAGGTACACATCCAGGAGCAAGTTGGAGCTGTAGATGTCCAAGATTGATGCCCCATCCCTACCTTCAGGTTGATGGTGAAGAAGCTGTAAATATTCGTGTAGTGAAACTTGTATATATCCACCTACTTCGTGTCTGGACCTTCCGTTCTTAGTGCGTGAGCTTTGCGGCAGTGTGCTGAGCAGAAGACATCCTTCTAAAGAATCCGGTCATGAGCGCACTACACATGACACCCCACGATACCACACTCACCTATCCTGTTGTCCTGATGCATCATCTCTAGTGATCCAAGTTGTAGGTGTACATGTTCTAAGATCAACCAACGACAAGAGGCGGGCGTGCTGCAAATAAACCGTTTATTCAAGCAATAACAAAACAGAGGGAAACAGATTTAACAGGAACTGAGGGTAAACGACCTGAAATATGGAACTGAGTCCAAAACTTGCTTGAGGGATTCCACCTCTCCCTGACTAGGGACAGGTTCTCTTTATCAAACAGGAACAAAAATACCTCCGCTCCACGGTGGGTGATGGAAACCATAGGGCTCATCCAGGGGACAGCACCTGAAATGGTCTGTGTAACAACGCTACAGGCAGTGGGAGCCTCATCCTCTATTTAGGTATGTATGCTGCTTACATATAAAAAACAAATGTTTTAGGAGTCTAAGCTTGCAAAGTTTTTTTTAAACGTCCACATTTTAAAGTTCAAAAGTCTCAGGAGACATGTAATACAGCCTGTGCCCCACATAATCCAATGGGTGACCACCACCCAATGCTGGAAATGTTGGCTTAGGGATGATTAACTGTCACATGGTTTGATCTACCTAATTCTAGCGAAATTGACCAAGAACTGAGCAATCAAAAAGTGATCGGACATGTTGGAAATTTTTGATCGATTGAGTATACATTGAATGTATATCGAATATTTTTTTATTGTGCCTGACCCATTTGGTTCGATTTAAATAATAAGCATACGTATACATCCGGTGGCAGACATTTTGGTGTGTTTACTATCGACTTTCGATTATGCTTTAGATCCTTTGAACCAACATCGATCACATATCAGTTACTCCATGTGGGGGTTATTTTGATTGCAGTTCAATCGATCGTTGATTCTTTGATCATAAATTATGATTGAATCTGACATCGATCGTAGGTAATTTAAAAAGTGTATGCAGGCTTTTAGATGTCATCTAATCTAAAGGGGCCTTTGAGCCCCTGGTAGTTATCTAGGATGGATAAGGGTGTCTTGCACATTCCCCACACTCTCATTTTGGTAAATAATTATCTCTTATGATGACAACTACCTGTCTACTATGAAACTACACTTCCATGCATGGAGGCGGAAAAACCTATACTGGTGAGGGTCATGAGAATGGTTTATTTATCTTTTTTCTCTTGTTATTTGTGTTTGTTATTACATTGTTTGTAGATTTTTTGCTGTATTTGACTACTGTTGGAAATCTTGAGTTTTGCTAGCTACCCCCGCAGGGTTCTAGCTTCTAAAGATGCCCATACATGTGTCAATACCCGTTTGATCGACCCGCTTAAAGAAATTATTTTTTGATTTGATTCCCAAACAATTGACGAATGAGTGATCACCGGAAAATCGCTGGAAAATTGATGACCCCAGGATTACCGAGCCATGCCCAACTTAACTAAAATAATGTCAGAATTCTTTGGAACTTTTGTTTATGTAAAGAAAGGTGCGATACAAAATGGCCACAGCCTGTAAACATCATAACCAGCCCTTAAGTACCATTGGTACCTTAACTTGTAAACAAACAACAAGCCCCCATCAGCACTTTGTGACTGCCCTTAGAGTACCGACACTTCACAATGAGCCCCGTAAGGCTCCGTTCTCCTTATGTGACATAAGAAACACAAGAAACAAACATTAGAAAATGCCAAGACAAGGGAGGGAGGGTGGGTGAATCTCCGTGGCAAAAAGGGCCCGCCTCTTCCGGTCCTTCCTTTTTCTCTCCTGCCTGCGCCTGACGTCACCCCGTAGCCCCGCCTTCAATGACACACCCCTTGCTGCCCGGCCATTCCCTAGGTCAAAGTGCCCTTCCACCTAACTCTGTCCGGCTCTAGGCACTCATTCATGTATGTACCCGTGCAGAGGATTTTAAATATAGATATTGGATGTGCCACATGATTTCCCTCTGTAATTGTGTAGTTTTTTGTTGTTGTGAAACATTTTTTAAAATTGTGAATAAACATGATTAAAAAAAAAGAAACCAAATCATCCAGAATTTCCATGTCACCACCACCTATAGATTGAAGTAGCATGATGGAGGTTGCAGAGGAGATTATAAGCAGCCATCGGCCATCGACAGAAACTCATCATTTTCTTTCCAATGTGTAAAAAAAACAAGCTGCTGGGCCCCAGCGATGTGAGCGTACACACGGCCTTCACGGCGGCCTGAACAATCTTTTACACTATCCACGGGGAGGATATTTTAGAACGCAGCGACGGCTGTTTGTACAGTTTAGCAAATTTCATTTTGCGACTATATTTATAGACGTTCCTCAGGCCCCTGTTACCTGTTTGCCTATGGGGGCCCCAAACTTCATCTGGGAGTTTGCTATTCCTGGAATGGACACAAAAGACTTGAAGGGGAAAGATCTACACGCTAATAAATTATTTCATCTATGGAACACAACAACTTACAGACGGATCCGGTTTTCTGTTGTCAGGATGCCATGCAAAACATGCCTACGAGATGGGGATGATAGCTCTTTGGGTATTTGGTGCTTGTATCTGTACGTGGGATATGTGGATGTTTTACTGGACAAGCAGACAAGGTGCTAATTTATAGAACATAAATTATGCAGAAAAAAATTGTGCACCTTATGTAAAAACTGAATTATAGTGTTTTTAAAAATGAATTTCATTATGTTATATGTTATGACCATGCACTGATTATGTACAAATAAAATTATGTCTTTTGAGTAGAGATTGATAATCTTTGACTTTTTTCAGGCAGCTCCAAAAACACCCCTAGGGTTGGGGGTACCCCCTTTTTGGTTTCTGTACCCATGTGGTGATACATATGGGACAAACTTTTTCTTTTGCTATATTATTATTGTGAGATGTGGAGTCTGGCTTAATATAGGACGGAATGTCCATTAATATATACTAAGGGTACATACATAGAAGAAAAAAGAGTCTCTTCCTATGAAGTGTAGTAAAGCTCATAGTCAAGGTCATTTCTCCCACTATACGGAATATGCATGTGTACTGCCTGACACCCTCTCCATCCCGTCCCCAGTCGCTGGAGTAGCCACCAGGGGCTGGGCTTGGTAACCACTAGCAACCCCCCCCCCCTTCCTGGTCAACAGCTTTGCACACACTGCCTCCCTTTCTGTCCCAATCTGAGCAGTGTGAGTGTCTGGGCAGAGGTGCAGAGGGGTTGGGAGGTGCGGGGGGGTTGGTTGTTGTTCTCTAATAGCTACCACCCCCCCCCCATCCCACTCCACATGAGGCCCTAGGCAAAAACTTCCATAGGGACCCCACAGGCTAGAAACGGCCCTGCTCAAAGTTAAAGCTGACCGCTGGCATTATCAGTTGTACAGGTCCCTCTTGTCCGCATCTTACAGTGAACACTAAAAGCTGGACAACCTACATCATTTAGAACTGTCATCCCTAGTCCATTGGATTTCCACATCAGAGAACACATCAGTACAGATTGCAAACCCCCTAAACATAGTATCATCACCAAAATTGCTAGAGATGTATAGAAGGGTTGTAGAAAGATTCGGAAACAAAAGTATTGTTCTAGCACATGTAGTTTTTGTATCAATTTGGTTCAAAGTTGAAGTCGAAATTGTGATATGAATTTGAACTCATTGTATTATTATTTGTGTCAGAGCAATACTTCCTTTTTTGAAGAAAATAAACTTAAAAAAAAATTTGCCCAACTCTACTGTTAAGTGTCATGGAGGCCTTTGTCCACAGATCCTTTGACATTTCTTTTGTTTTCCCCATGACTTAGAATCCCTAAAAACATTAGTACAGCACTGGCTGAAAGATGCAAGAGTGTGTCAGGAGTTTTTTTATACACCAATTACAAGCAACCAGATGAAGATGGTTACACATAATAGCCTTTCTAACCATTTTGTGGGAAGTTTTTTCATGTTTTCAGGCCAAATCACCAGGGTATGCAAACTTTTGATCAGGGTCATTTGGGTAGTTGGTGATTATGATTTGAAAGAGTGAGCACAGTTGTGAGAATACACAGTGAGAATACATAGCTTCAGCAAACCACTAACCATGAGTGGCAGAAATGTTTTTGTGTTATCATTCATATTCTCATAAATTCTGCCAGATGTGTAAACCTATCAACAACTAATATAGGCGTGTGGGAGACTAGTGTTGCGCTCGACTTTTCGGAATATGAATATTTTTGACGAATATACACTATTCGAGAATTTGTGAATTTCGCAAATATTATGCAAAGATATGCACTGACAAGCTTCACGGCCATGCATTGCAATAATATAATCGCAATGCGATAATAAATACATCATATGAGCATTCATTTTGGCAATAATTGCAATGCGATTATATCACAATGCATGGCCATACACACAATTTCGTATATACGAATATCAAACCAAATATTAGAAAAATTATTTGCGATATTAAAATTATTTTTAATATCGTCTATGAACTCTGCGCTCTGTGTACACATCATTACTATGGGAGAGGGGGCTTCCCTTATTTATCCATACTATAACAAATAATGGTAGCCCGCCCATCCCTCCCACATATACCTATTATACTTCTGTAGTACAAGGCATCGTACCTAACTAATGGTAGATGTCACCCTCAACAACAGGCACCTATTTTCCTCTTCCTTGCAGCGTGCACATCATTTACCATACTAGAGACAATATTATTGTGTCCAATGGGCAGCAGTCATAATTGAGGATAAGTGGAGGAGATGTGTACACAGAGCACAGAGTTCATGCGAGAGTTAGGGGATGATTGTATACAGAACAAAACACTTCAAGCTCATAAATTGACATGGATTATAAATGTAACAGGCAGCAGCTGCACAATAGGATATTATTAGTGAGTAGCTGTAATGAGGGATTTAAAAAATAAAGTACAATGAAATCATAGGTTAAAGCGCACCTAAACTCAAAAATAAAAAAACACCAAAAAATGAAATTACATTTTACTTACCTCTTAACTGTCCCAATAGCTCAAGCCTGCTTAAAAACCTAAACAAAATATTTTTAGCTATCCCGCTGACGTCTGGGGGAGCCGCCATTTAGGATTCAGTGTTAGCTTCCAGGCTTGCATGAGTTAAGGCTGCAATAATGCCGGCGGCCACCAAGAGTCGCCAGATACAATGCATGTCAATGGACACAAAGTGAAAGTAGGACAAAAAAAATTACATGAACAGCTGCAGAAAGAATGTCCCAGTGTGAGGAACTCAGGGCTGCGGTGATGAGGAGATCAACCCACAGAGGAGGAGGGGGTGAGGGGGGATACATATATATATATCTCCTAACAAGTAACGATCTCCTATCCACCAAAGACTTTCATTTACGGTTGTTTCAAAGTTGAGTTTGCTTTAAGTAGCATCAGAATTGTCTTGTCAGGTCTAGTGGAACCATCTAGTTTATTGGAACCTTCCCAAGTAGAGATGAACATGAACATGGTATTATCTCTAAAATTGCTGGAGATGTGGAGAAAGGGTGTGGGAACATTACAGAAAGTATTAGAGAAAAGACGTGTACCACCAACCGGGGTAAGTCTAGCGCTACCCACATTCAAAGCATGAACATGAAAAAGAAAAAATATGGCACCCAGTTAAATTAGAGATATCGACCTCTTATATTATCCACAAGAGACTTTAACGGTTTATAACAGTTCATTTCACAGGTGGGTCAATTTGTCACAGAGTCTCAATGCGTTTCACGACAAATGTTGCTTCTTCAGGAGATGACAAATGGAAATATAGTTATAGTCATATGAACTAAAACAAAAATAGAAGATATCAATCAGCATTCTATCCCCTACTGAGCTATGTAATGCAGTATATCAGTATAATAATTATAATAATAATTATTAGTGATGGCCAAACTTTGGCCAGGTTCGTCCACACACAGGCGGATCGGACTTTAAAAGATATTAGATGTCCGCCTCTTTGCAGGAAGATTCAAAATTGAATTTAAAAAAACGGAAGCTGTCATCACTGACGTCACTTCCAGTACCTAAATGCACACTTCCTGGTTTCTCTATCCGGACGTGACATCACTGCGCTTCTCTCTGTGGAATCTTGTGGATTCTTACACTGGCCGGATCATTCTGCTCCTGATCCGGCTAGTGGAAGAATAGTCACCTTCTTCTGGCTGGTGAACAGGGCGGGTCAAACACCTTGCACCTGCCTTGCAGACAGTTTGGCCATCACTAATAATAATAAAGGGCATTTGTATTAATGTGCTGTATTTTTGAGCAGACGGCCTTGCCTGAGAGGGTTATGGTCCTTTCAAGGGAACAGGGGGCCTCTCTAAATGCGCTGGGTCGTTTGGGGATCATATGTTGCCCGCATCTGTTAATGTGAGTGTATCCATGAAATAAACAGTATATGGATGGGAGAGAAAGAAAAAAAATAGTTGGGGGGGGGGGGGGTCTGTGTGCATGAAACCTGTTGTCCTACCTATTACTGCTAATGTGGTGTGCACTGCTGTAAGGGCCCCCATACACCTTTAGATTTCTCTGACAGATTTCTTTAAGATCTTCTTTTGTTTTACCAAAACCATGTTATATGAGGGACTTTCTAAACAATCAATTCTACCTGTGTGCAATCGCAGAGGACCTACATAGTTGTTGGTAGATCTAAAGAATATCTGACAGAGAGATCTAAAGGTGTATGGCCAGCTTAGGTGTGGATACCCGAGTCTGACATTTATAGTGCAATCAGTATATTCAAAAAATTTATAAGGAGAGTGGAGAAAAGTGAAAGAAAGAGTGGGGTTAGGCAGTATGAAAGGTATCAAATAAAAGAGAAAAAAGGAGAAGCCCCTGTGAGTTAAGGGGTAGGAGCCTCAGTGAAACAAAACAAATCTCCTGAAGAAGCGACGTTTGTCGTGAAACGCGTTGAGACTCGGTGACAAATTGACCCACCTGTGAAATAAACATTTTGAATTACATTTTTATTGATATATATTGTTATTTAAGGCTACCCTTAAAGGCTACGCTTAAAGTCCCTTGTGGCTAATATTAGAGGTCAATATCTCTTATTTAGCAGGGCACCACATTTTTCCTTTTTCAGTACAAAAAGTATTGTTCTATGACAGGGGTGGGCAAACATTTTGACTCAATAGCCACATTTAATTTAACAGAGGTGCTTAACCAAGAGCATGAGGGACATTGTAACGTTGTAAGCTTTTGCTGTACCACTTTGCCCCCCCAAAAAAGCTCCCCGGGGGTGGGGGGGGGGGGGTTTGTTAAAAAAGGAAAAACTAAAAAATTATAATTATAACAGTACTTGGGAAAAAAACACAAATGAACTTTTATTTTGAAATAAAGAAATAATATTCTACATTGTGGTGAAGTTAGCTGGCCAACATCATAATTTACATATTTGTTTAGGAGGAAAAATTCATCCTCAGAAATTCCCCAGATGGGGACAGGGGAACTTTTAATTACAAAATATATACACATGATTAAAAATGTGTAATCAATTAACATATTTCTACCACCGGGTGTGTCACAAATATCCAATACAGTACAAATACATTCATTAAAACAATTAATTAAACATATATTCATACACTTGTTGTATCAACTCCCCCAGTGTAAAATTGGTTTTCTACCTCTTGCATATAAATGAATAGAATGTGTTGTATTTCAGTCAAAATGCAGAGACCTTGGTGACTATAGCTAGTAACAAGCCGAGGTCAGTAGCCGACGGAGTACGTTAAACAATCGAGCAAGCTGAAGAGTAGTAATACAAAGCCATGGGTCGATACACAGATGAAAAAAGAAGCAGGAGCAAAATATTGGCTGGAGCACAACATTCTATAGGAAGTCCATGGGAAGGGCCAAGGGTTCAGAGTTTACCAACAATTGGGTACCACATATCTAAAGCTGAGCATACATGATTCAGTTCAGCGCCGTTTGTGGTCATAGCGTATGATTGTGCTCTAATCTACAACAAAATTTAAGCCGACCCATCAACCGTTCCCACTCGTCGGCCAAACAGGTTTCCAACATGTTGGCAAATTTTGTTTAATTTCTATTACAGTCCCTGACAAAAGTCTTGTTGCTTCTCTATTTTGTAGAAACTCCTGCTATTAATTACATAAAACGATAGAGGGGAGGGTATATCATGAGACCTAACCAGCTCTGTTAGGGCTGTGAAGGGAATCAGATACCCCGGGACTTTTAAGGGCACAGGGATGGATAGAAAGAGGACGCCACACCAGGATTCACTGTAGCTATTTGGCAGGACATCCATCTCGGCTGCGCCGGCCTGAGACCACCTACTGTCCTCTTACCTATTGGAACACAAGGGGATCGGCTATTGGCACCAACAGCGCGCCTTTCCCCCTCCCCCACCAAAGTTTCGTCACACTGGATCATAAAGATATCGTGATCACAGCGCAGACTTATCCATACCTGACGTCTGCCTACTCTCAGGCTTAGGAACAACCACCGAATCCTGTGTAACCGTTTGTTGCTTAACCTAAACAGACTGACTTACGACCGATCATACGGACAAGTACACTCCACCCTGATGAAGCCCCTCATCTAAAGGGGTGAAACGCGTTGAATTGGCGCTTTGCGCCCGGAGTGATGTCTATCTTCCTGGTTTTTAAAGTATTTGACTTATTAGGACACTGACTTATTTTCGTGATATTAACTGACTATGTGATTGACGTGACGATGTGCTGACCAACATCAGCCTCTTTTTATCATGTTCTGTTGATTATGTTAAATAAAATCATCCTATTTTAAATTCTAAAATAATCAGTTTTCCTCTTTCTATCCATCCCTGTGCCCTTAAAAGTCCTGGGGTATCTGATTCCCTTCACAGCACTAACAGAGCTGGTTAGGTCTCATGATATACCCTCCCCTCTATCGTTTTATGCATTTACTTTTTGGGACGTGGCACTATACCCCAAGGTATAACCAACCTAGGATCTCGTATTATTACTTTTTTCTCTCTCTATTAATTAGTTGGTGTTAGAAATAGCTCATATGAAATGCTAAAGGCCTCCTAAATTATGTTTAATGCACTGAAATAAATTAGTATCACTGAAAAAAGATTTTGGCAAGACAAAAGATTTGTTGCCTATACAGAAAATGAACAAACTTCTTCGTCTTAAGGAACTTTGATGTGGAGATGGAAGTATGCGATGGAGCACCATCCTGCTGCAGAATTTTGCCTTTTTATGGTTGGGAATATAAGAGGTAGCTAAAGCTAGCCATACACTTGTCGATTCCTGAGCGATCGATGATCCGATCGATTCCGGTGAAGTCACAGGCGTCGATCGATCGACCATACAAGTCTGTGCCTACCACCTTAGGCCACCGATTCCTGGACGATTCTGTTACCAGTCGATCGATTCACAAATGTCAGTCGATCGGAAATGATCCTGATGATCAATCCATGGGCCTCCTGCAACGTCCCTGATGTGTGCCCGATTGACCAGAAAACACAGACAGGTTGGTTCCCTGGCCGATCCGATTTGGGGGCCATATCGATCGGTCAAGGTCGATCGGTCAAGGTGGGCTGCACTCGACTCCTCGTTGATCGATTGACATGCACGCGCCTGGTGATCGATTGGCCAGGAATCGAGTGTGAAATCGACCTGTGTATGG
>CM070032.1:12855075-12878019 GCA_036250615.1 Ptychadena robeensis
TTTAGTGCTCTCCAGCTCCCCTCTTATGCTCAAATCCCATTGACTATCATTGTAGAAATTGTTTGTGCGGATTTATTGCGTGAAAATTTTTTCATGTCATGTCATTGTCCAGGTGTTAGTCCCCTTGAAATAACTTTCCCAACACTATTGTGGCCAGAAAGGGGTCCCTTTGTTTTTTAATGTTTGCCTGCCCATTGAAGTCTATGGGGTTCGCGAACTTTTGCGGAGGTTCGCGTTCGCCGTTCGCGAACATCAAATTCCGGGTTCGCACCATCACTAGTTGCGGCACCGCAACATGTCCATGTAGATAATGTTATGTTGGAAACTGTACAGTAAAGTGACGTTCCAGACAGCTCACACGCTCATTACTTTTTCCTTCACCTAGACATGTGGAGGAACTTGTGAGCCGTGTTCCTGAAATGAATGGCTATCGTGTTCAAGAATGGGGCAAACAGCACAAAAAACATCTGACACCTGAGAAGCGAGTAAAGGAGACTAATGCAAAGTAGTTATTAGGATTCTTCTTAAAAGCCTAAGAATGCAAAACATTATGTTTGTGTCTGAATAGCTGGAGAAAGGTCAACTTTGTATTTTCATCTATGACTCCATTGTGGAGATCTCCCCATACACGCCTAGATCTGCATTGTTTTTTTGCGGACGATCCATGGCAGTGCGTGTTCGTTGGAATTGTTCTGGACACCCCAGCCAGGGCACCGAGGCGCAAGGTGCTTGACTGGGGGCAGGATGCCGAAGACGGTCGCGCCGGAAGTGACATTGGGAGCAGAGGAGGAGCCGCGCGGGCATAAAACCCGGCGGCGGAAGAGGAGGAGCCTCTTTGCGATCAAGAAACCTATAGTCCCACCCTCCCTCCCCTTTTTTCTTGTTTTTTCTCTTGTTTCTTTCTTTCAGGTTCGTCGTCTGTGCTGGTGGCCCTTCATTGTCACAGCAGGCGGGTCCGGGCAGTGTCCAGGATTTTTGACGAGGAAATCATCATTTCCGAGGGCGGCGTGCTGGTCCAGGGCAGCCGCACAACTGCAATTGAGCTCTTGCTGGGGTCAATGTCCCACGTGGGACCGGAAACAAGCGGAAGGAGTCAATTGGTAGGGCAAGCACCCACCGGGTTGGAACATCAAAGGCTGGTGGGATGGACTTGCTGTTGAGGCGGGGACACTGCCTCGGGGACCTGGTTCTTTGTTTTTTGCATTTGTGTTTATTTATTAATAAAAGCTGTGGCCAGTTACATCCACAAGTTAAAAGGTTAAAGCGAGTGTGTGTTTTCCTTAGGGGATGGGACTGGCAGCTTAGTGGGGGGAGAAGGTAGGTTAATGTGTATTAACACCTCTCTACGTAGTCATCCTTGCCCAGGTCATGAGGTCATGCCGCAAAGTAGCCTGCGGATTGAAGCGTCACACATGGAATGACGATCAATGTCGCCCAAAATGGTGATCAGCCAGAGAACGGACATGTCTGTTTTTCTTTGGTCAATCATATTCTTTTGATGTGGACCAGGGTCCCCATCCATAGTATCAGCCAGCAAATAAAGCACACAAATGGTGCGCTCTGATTCCCTGAATGGCCAGTCGGTTATGGCCGAACATTGGTTGCGTATGATCGCCTGTTTGCTGGGAATTTGAATGGGAAAAACCTAAAGTGGCATCTATTGCGTCACTATCTGGAATGCACATTTCCATATTCCAAATATACGATTTTTCACTAGAGAGCGGAGTCTCTACTGAAAAAATTCTTAATCTGGCCGGATCTTTCCACACCTGATCTGGCCGGAGGAAAGATAATAAACTTCTCCTCGCCGGTGAAGGGGGCAGATCAAACACCCGTACTGTTCGCCGGTGGACATTTCGTCCATCACTAGTCATCATGCTGCAAAAGTTGATTGTACATAAATTGTACGGTAAGATTGTAAGGTGTATGGGGGCCTTTAGTTGTAATGTTCACAATCATTCACAAATGCCAGGGTCTGTAATAACTCTGAACAAATGTTGAGGTTGTCAATAACCCCCCACAAGTACTGGCCAGCGCATGCTGTGTTCAGACATCCGCCGATGCAAGGGTTAGCGGACTCGACTACGTTAACCCATGCATCGGCGGAACAGCCGATCGCTGGCTGCAAATCGGATGGGCCCACCTAGACTGATCGACCAGAATCCTCCCTCACATCGGATCGCACAGTGATCCGACATGTTGTTAAATTCCCAACTGATCCCATTACGTTGGCCTGCACACAAAGAGTGCCCGCTGATCCTCAAAGGGGGCTGGCTGTGATCCTTATCCCTATGATCCCCTTATGTATTGTTGTTGTGCAAATAAATTATATTTGTTCACAGCAGTTACACAAGAAACACAAAACATTGTTTCTTAGTTTGTATTTATTTTTTTTATGACATATTTCAGACACAATCTGTACAAAATAACAAAACACTGAAACGCAAAGGGAGCTGCTTGTCTAGCAGAACTCAGGTTCACTTTAATGAGGAAATTAGAAGCCTCAGGAGCTGGAGATTTCCACTTATTTGAGAGTTAATAACGTGCAGTGGAGATCAGGGAAACCATGAACAGAACGCCACGCTCAGGGCCAGGTCTGGTGACTACAGTAGTGACACAGAAGCCTGACGATAAGCGTAGGATAAAGCTGTGATAGTGGCTGCAGCCCTGTGAGCTGTAATGATATGCCTGGAGTGAGATGTACTAACACACCCTTAACACACACCTCCCAATCTGTGTACAATAAGAGGCAGCTGTGAGTCTCCGGCCCTCCCACCCGTCACGCCTGGGCCCTTCCCATCCTTCCACTGATCAGGCCTCCTCTGCTCTGACTTTGCTGCTTGTGGAGGGGGAACCTTGCAGCCCTCTGTGTGTCTTGCTGGAGGGATGTCTGTCTGTAAATTTCTCAGAAGAGGCCTGAGCCTGTCTCATGCATGGGATAGGAGGGTGACCGCCAGCTCAGCCTGGATTGCACAGCTCAAGGTATGCCATCTGCCATGCCCACCCCCTTCCTTACCAATCTTCCTTGGCACAGGCTCCAACTGGCACTGTGACATGTGTCGCAGACTGGTTAAACTTAGAACTGTGAGACCTGCAGATCACAAAACCACTTTTTCTGTGTGCTGATGTGTTTGCAGGAAGGCGATAACTTTGTATGGGGGGTCTGGCAGTGACCTTGAGGTAAGTAGGGTTTAATGTATGGGGGAAAGTTGGTGGCGGTGACCACATGTCTCCCTATATAGTGAGTGATGACAGCAGGTTGTCACGTAGTAGTGTGTCACCTTTTGTAGTCATATGTGTCTCTGTGTGCGCTTACTGACATTGTTTCCGTAAGACCTCATGCAAGGTCACTTACTCCGTGACAGTTTGAGCCTGGGGGTGTCCTTAAGTTATTGTTTTTTAAATAATGCAAGAGATTTTAACTCCATGCTCGTTTACCCTTTTATAACCACTACCATAGGTCACAAGGAAATAAGTTATTGTTTTGTGTGTAGCTGGGGAGATTTCTTTTCACTTCCTGTCCTGGAGTTGCAACAAGAAATGAAAAGAGAAAAACTTTTCTCAAATCTTTTCTCTGTCAATATTGGTTAAAAAGGAACAGGTGTCTCGCTAGGGTTTTCCCTCTCCTCCACTTTCTCTGTCGACCCTTCAACTCGGTGACTGTGGTCGTCAGGACTTCTAGAGCGCAAAGTCGCTCATAGGTGGACACAAACCACAATAAAAGCCGGAGTCTAAAGCTAGCCATACGCACAGTGTTCTGCATGATTTTGTGGCCATTGGATCAGCGCGCACGTGTGCGGTTATCGATTGGCTGCAGATGCCCATATGGAGCAAACGCTTAAGCTGGTCACTTAGAGGATTAGAGCACACCTTTTGTGTGCCTGCAGTTACTTTGGATAAGGACTCTGGTACTGCGATTGGGCACATGTCCATTCTCTGGCCGATCACAATTTTGGCCCACATGGATAGGTCACTCCATGTAGGCACTCCATGTAGGCAGTGTATAACTGCGCATCGCTGCATGTATAGGGGGCTTAAGGGTAGCCATACTCGCTATAATCCCTACCCGATTCTCTAGTGGGAGATTGCAGCGTGAATGTCATTAAGGTGTATGGGGGGGGGGGGGGGCTTAAAGCTGAGACTGTACATGTATATCTAACACCCCCATACAGCTTAAGATCGAGACACAGCAGTGTCCTGGAGACACAGCAAGGAGTAAAGGAATATCTCCAGTTGCCGCCAGAATATTTTTGCTAAGTATGGGCATAGAAGTAATGACCTGACAGCGTGTCTAACCCAGTGGTTCCCAACCAGGGCCCCCCTTCTCCCCCCCCCCCCACCCCTATTCAAACACATTTTAAGTCTGAAGGCCAGCATCCCCCCTTGAATCCCTTTGCTCCCCCCAGCGGTCTGACTCCTTCCAATGCAGGGGGATGCAAGGTGGCTCAGTAGTTAGCCCTCCAGTCATGCAGTACTAGGATCTCCAGTTGAAATATTGGCTTGGACACTATCTGCATGGATTTAGGGCTCGGGTCCACTGTGCTAACACGAGGCTTGTGGGATATTTGACGCATTTAGGGTGCATTACCACCTCGTTGATGTTAATGGCCACTATTATTAAAACTTGGGAAATTTAATGGGTTTTCCATGTGCCATTGACGCATCCATTGGTGATCAATGGCACTCTCAATGTCGCCGCAATGAGCACCCAGGGCCCTGTGGAGCAGTGGATCCTGTCCCATTAATTTTAATTGCACTGGGGATTTCAGTGTGCACCGAACGCAGGGAACACAATAAAGTGGAGGCATGCCTATAGTGTGCTCTCCCTGTGGCAGTTGGCTCCATCTAGAAAGTGAACAAATAGGTTGGTGACACCAAAACTATGAGAAGGTCAATAGATTAATAGCCAACAGGTGCATCACATGCAAGGAACACATTTACAGGGGTGCATTATCCTAGCATGGCAATTGAGCACCCCCTCTAAGCATATGGGCTGACTCTTATGCTAAGTGATGAGCGGCATAGGTCATATTCATATTTGCAATACGTTGCGAATAATTCTACTAATATTCGATTCAGGTGCACGGCCATGAATTGCGAAAATGAATGGTCACATGGTATTTATTTTCGCATTGTGAATATAAAATCGCAATGCATGGCTATAAGCTTACCAATGCATAATATCGTGAATATTTAACATTGCAAATAGCAAATTGCAAATTGGAAGGTATATATCAGGAAGGACCCGGAACTACATAGCCGTATTAGAATACATCGTGATTGGAAGGTATGTATCACAGAGGACCCAGCACTACATAGCAGTGATGTATACCTTCCAATCACTATGTATTCTATCAGGGAGGCCACTATACTACACAGTTGTTGGTAGATCTAATGGAAATTGTATGGATCAATCTTACAGTGTATGGGGGGCTTAACAGGTTGTTAAAGATAGCTTTACCAAGGTTATTCTCTATGGATATACTGTATGTCAGAAACTTATATTTTGGGGTTCCATAAATATAGGGTGGCCCTATCCATAGAGTAGAACCTGTAGATTCGGCTTATAAATGTAGTCAGAAGTACGTTCCTTGGAGGAATAGCTGGACCTGTATGATAATGAGCTCTTCATTACTGTTGCTCTTTGCCCTGTGTGTGTGCCGTGCTCCCGTAGGGTCAGCTGTATATAGTAAATTGTCTGTGAAATGCCCCAGGACTCTCTCTGAACCCTTTACTTCCACTGACTGCCTTTTATTTTTTTTTCTTAGGGTTGTGGCTGTTATTTTTCTACATCTGGTTCCCACAATGCTAAATTCTATGGCGACCCAGTTGAGGCGGTGAAGGACATACCTGATGGATCAACTCTACTTGTCGGGGGTGAGCATATATTCTACAGCTTCATTAAGGGAGAAGTATACTCTGTGCTACATATGAGGTAGCAGATAATTGTGTTAGGCTAGTTTTTATCTTGGATGTTAGTGTGGCTGAATCTCGAAAATGAACTATGACCTTTAGGGCGGTCCTGGCTTCTAAAGGCCCATCCTACAGTGAGTGAGTCTTCTTCTGAGGTCTTCTGCAGTTTTTTTATGGAAATGCCAAAATCCCATGATGACTTGACTGTCCTATATTAAGAAATTTCAGAGTCAGAGTTTTTGTTGTAGTTGTGAGGGAAAGGAGTATTTCCAAAGTTGCCTAACCCTTCCTTCTGTCCTATACTCTGTTCTCTCAACTTGGCCTTTTGCTTACCCTTGATGGTTATGCATGACCATTGTTGACCTTGTGTGGCTACCACGTTCCATTGCGTGCACCAGCACAGTAAACAGGGAACACATGGCTTGATATTGGAGCCGTCTGATGTTCCATGACGTCATCACTGTCAGATATGGGAGCTCCAGCTCAGCCGATACTTTGCATGGAGACTCATGGTTTCCATGCAAAGCAACGGGCATTGACCATGATTTATGGTCATGTCCGATATCCCTGTTTTTCGAGCGGGATTGATTGGTCGAAAACAGAGATGGCCGCATATGATATAGGCCAGATAGATGGCCGTGAGCGCGCACAGCGCTTGAAGCGGACATCGATCTGGCCCATATCTACATGTGTGTTCCCAGCTTAAGCTTTGATAAAGGTGTATGGAGCCGTTGCTTGCACATGTTCTTGATGTCAATAAAGCTGGTTTTGTAGACTGGTCCACCCCTAGTTTACCCTAGATCTTGTGGACTCACCATCTTTGTACCAGACTATCTTGCCTATTCTGTGACCATGGCCAAGATATCTTAAACGGATAAAAGATTAATCTGCTACATATGGACATCAGTAATGACCCTTGTATGTGAATGTGACTGGACCATCCTACCCCCAAAAACTTGTATTTTTGACATTTGTGTCTTCTAGGTTTTGGTCTTTGTGGTATTCCAGAGAACCTCATAGCTGGGCTGCTGAAAACTGGTGTCAAAGGAATTACAGCTGTGAGCAATAATGCCGGGTAAGTAGACTTTGGAAAGCCTCAAAGTGACAAGTGCCAGACAATTGGTTGACAGATTTATAATTGGTGGGGAGTCCTGGCGCCCAAAATTTTTAAATTCTTCTCAGCAGTTTTAGAGGATCACACCCTGGGAATAAGGAGACTGTGAAGGTGTATGTCGGGGTACAGGTCTGCAATACAAACCCTTTTCCTATGGGTTTCCTATGTTCTGTTTCTTTCCAACACAAAAATACCTGTAGATATGCAAGCAAGCCAGTGGACTTCTAACTTCCTGTTCAATCGCAGTGTCTCTCCTTCATAGAAATCCCAATAAATGTTGTCATCCTTGTCTAAAGCTGGCCATACACCTTTAGATTTTTCTGTCAATTTCATTTTAGATCTCCTTTTGTTTTACCAAAATCTTGTTATATGAGGGACTTTTTAAACCATCAAGTCTACCTGTGTTCAATTGCAGAGGACCCAGCACTACATAGTTGTTAGTAGATCTGAAGGATATCCGACAGAGATCTAAAGGTGTATGGCCAGCTTTAGATCTACCAACAACTATGTAGTATAGGGTCCTCTGCGATTGAACATGGGTAGACTTGATGGTTTAGAACAGTGGTGGCCAACTGAGTTGAAATGGTGGGCCACAAGTGCGGCCCTCTGCATCACTAAAGGGCCGGACATAAAACTTTCAATCTATACTGACTTGCATAGGCCATTGTGTAATGAAAAAATTACAGCAGTCATAGA
This sequence comes from Ptychadena robeensis, assembly GCA_036250615.1. Taxonomy (NCBI): domain Eukaryota; kingdom Metazoa; phylum Chordata; class Amphibia; order Anura; family Ptychadenidae; genus Ptychadena; species Ptychadena robeensis. The sequence continues at coordinate 12,862,799 of CM070032.1, forward strand.
AGAAGCAGGTAGAAGACCTAGAAGTTTTTTTCATTTTAAAATAACAAAACTTTTTAAATGATACATCTAGCATTAGGGAACACTGTAGTATGGTAATGCACTTTGTGTCATATACATTATCAAAGGGTATGTGCCTTATAGATATCATCCACACCTTTGATTATATCTATGGGGCACATAACCTCTGAATCAAAGGTTGTGCTCCTATTCTCATGTGCCGCCTTGCATATATTATACAATCGCCCTCCATTCATTGGTGGAATAGTGGGAGCTTAGGCACTCACCTGTCTGCTGATCCCCCGCCAACACTAGCGGAGAAGAGGTGAGGGACTTGCTCAGGTGACATCTTGGTCGCTGATTGGCTTAGATACGCATATAACATAAGTTTATCGCCTCTCCTTCTCTTGCAACTATAAGAAGTTCCTATGCCCTATGAATTAACAGTTAGGTTTCGGGGGCCACAAGTGGAGGACTGAGGGGGGCTGCGGAGAACGCCCAAAGGGTCGAAGGTTGGGCACCTGGGGTTTAGAAAGTCCCTTATATTACATGGTTTTGGTAAAACAAAAGGAGATCTAAAGGAAATCTAAAGGTGTATGGGGACCCTTGCTCCTCACATTGCAGGTAGCCTTCCTAGAAATGAAATAAAATCTGCTCAGAGGAACACTGACAATAGAAACCCACAACTTGAACATTTAATTTGTACTTGAACTCATCACTTGATTAGGTAGTACATCTCTAGCTGTTTTTAGACAATGGCTTGTGGACTGAGCTCAGGGGACTGATTACATTGGACTATCACAGCAGCCTTGAGAGTAATGCCTGCCATACACCCACAGATGGGTGCCGACAGACATGCTCCAATATGCACCGGAAAATCTATGGCAGCCCACATGGTTAGACCAACCTAAAACAGTTGGTAAAAAAATTGATTGACAAAGGATTGGACATGCTGGTAAATTTTAATTGGTTGTATTGAAATTTTTTACACTTTCAGTCGATCCCCAAAAAGTTGATCAAATATCTGTTTCAACATTTGACAAACATACAATCAATCACCAATTTCCCTGACCCCCAAAAAAATGATCTTTTCAAGTTGATTGAACAGAAAATCTAGACGTTTATGGGGATAATTTGGAGTTGAAATTAAACAAACGTCCCGGTAATGTTATAGGCAACACATTGTGTTTTAATTTCTCCAGGTTTTTTTATTTTTTTTTTATTGCTGAATGGGTGAGATCCAGACAGTGATGCAACATCATCCTCTCTGGTCTTCCTCTAACTAGACGGTGCTATATAAATAAATGATGATGATAATCATAATAATGACCGTTTTATGAGATTATATTAGCCGGCTTAGCTTTTCCAACACCGGGGTAGTGTAGTGTTGGGGTCTCCAGACCTGAAGCTCACAAATTCTGCTGTGTGACACGGAGGTGTCCTGACAGGTGAGTATCCAAAATTCAATGATCCTCGTTCATAGCTCTTGTGTGTCGCTGAACTCATTAAGTAATGTAAATTTGAGTTAATGAACCGCAAAGACCTCGTCCCACCTTTTACACTTAGTAGCTGAACTGTTACACGGTTCTTATTAATCATTTACCAGTCCTTCTATACATTATGTCCTAATGAAGGAACATGGCAGACAAAATGAGGAGATAAGAGAGATCAGGTAATGGCTGATAATAAGGAGAAGTTTTACAATGCTTGGAGAAAGTGAAAGGTCCTCACTATATTAAGTGACTTTCATGTGAAGTGCAAATTATGCATTAATGCAGTTGCTCCCAAACTTCCCCTGCAGCCCCCCCCCCCCTTCTTTTCAAAAAAAAAAAAAATATTAGAGTCGTCGCCGATAGTTCCCTCATGGTTCTGTAGTGACGCACAGGATACTGTCCCCTTTTTGACCATGATTCCACTGGGACTTGGCTATATATAAGGGAGGGTTCTGCCATCAGGAAGTTGCTCTGTGGGGAAGGGTCTGATGTAGTAGCAGTAACTGGGCATGCAGTGCTTTCTGAGACCTGTTCCTCACCACAGTCTAGTCGAGCGTACAGGCTACAGTTACATAGAGTTGCTGTCTTTCCAGTCACTTTCCATTGGGGTGGTGTGTGGCCCAGACCTGAATACGACAGGGGGATCTGTTAGTGCCAGTAGTCAGCTCAGTGCTGCAGTTCTCGCCTCTCTCTCTGACTTTGTGCTGGCTGACAATGTGCATGCCAACAGAGAAGGCTCGGAGTGCTACCTTGGTTTAAGGGAAAATTATGAATTGATCTACATAACAGGTGCTTTGGGCTCTTGTGAAGAGGATGGAATACTACTTGTGGCCAATATTGAGGTGTATTTTGTATTACCTATAGACCTGTTAGACTAGTATGGCTTTAGTATGAGATTGGCTTACTGCCAACTTGGTTTAATGCAGAGTATTAATTAACAAGTATTAATGCTATGCATGTACACTCCTTTATAGGCACAGGGTAATATGTACCTAATAAACTGCCCAATGGCTCAAACGTAGGCTGGGTCTATACTGTACCACCCCAGCAACCATGGGGTGCATTGTTTTCGTGCAGGCAATACCGTGTGCTATACATTACTACTGGCAAACTGCACCCGATGTGTTTATGGGGGCAGTTTGCTAGCTGTAATGTATAGGCTGGGTCTACACTGTACCGCCCCAGCAACTGTGGGGGGCCTTATGGGCATGTCAGCGTGTGCATGCTGTTTGGGAGCTGTTTAGGGTGGGGTATTGCCTGGCTAGGCTTTCTGAATCTGCGCCTGCTGCCCCCAACCACGGGCATGACACCAGTATAGACTGGCACGTCATTCCCTATAGGATTTAACAGGGGGCGACTACACTGCACGGTTTACCCCACGCTCTATGTGCGGGAAAACCGCACAGTTTTCCGTAGTGTACACGCAGCCTTATACTTTCTTTTTGTTCTATCTGTAAAAGTGCCTAAGGCTATGTTCCCACATAGGCGATTAATCACCTCGCGCTGCCATTATAGAAGAAAAAATCGTATCCATAGAGAATGAATGGATGCGATTTTTCTATTGCGTTCACATGAAAAAATCTGATCGTGGGTCCAATCGAAAATTGTTTTTCTCTCAGCAAACCCAGTTAAATTTTGGTATTAAAAGTTAACTTTATTCTCAAATCTGTATTGATCATTGCCTGGTGCCATAACCTACCATTTAAGTGGAGCAGTCTACCAGAAAGTCTCATTTGTGCATAGTCTATGGTGTACATAGGTTTGATTCTGGCAGCATTCCAGTACTGAACATCTTTTCCTAGAATTATCAATTCCAATTACCTGATTATTCATTAACTTGCCACAAATCGCTTCCAGTTATCCTATTGACAGCTCATTTGAATGATAAGATAAAACGTATCTCCTAATGCAAATGTTTACCTTGTCTTACCTGATGACCCTCACTGCTGGTCAGTACTAGGTACCGGTAGAATATGTAACTTTCACCTAATATCTAAGTTATGCTAGCCATACACTCTGAGATAAAAATTAGGATCCATTAAAACAGACCAATGTACCCGACTGTGGATCGTATCGGTTTGGATCGTTAATATTTGGCAAACCCAAAAAAGAATACCACATTGACAAATCCAATTCTACGTATCATATTTTTTTGTTTTTGACGAGGATGGAGATCATCGAAATTTATATCGCAGTTTATATCGGGCCATTAGGATGTATTTTTTGTTTTTAAAGGGAAGCCTCGGCAGTATTGGTCGCGTAAAACACTATGAAAACAGTAATGAAGTTCCCGATGTTGCCAGACCAATTAAAATTTTGGAAACATGTCCAATAAATACGATCGTCAAAAATCGGCAATTACGATCGTAATATATCGGTTCTGTACCATGTGGACACTGTGCGGAGTTCAGGCAGGATGTTAAATGCATCATTGTTTAGTTTAATGGATCCTAATCTTTATCTCAGAGTGTATGGCCTGCTTAACCCTATCTATATATATTTTTTGCACTTCACCATTGGGGCAGCCTCCCAGTCAGATTTCAGGTTTCTGAGCAATTCTACTTTATTTCCCTAAAGCTGGGTTACACGGGTAGATTTCTAAATAGATCTGAGTACAATTGAGCACCGTGCGCAGTCACTGAACTCGATTATGCTCTAATCTATTAATAAATCTATTGATGTAGGTCTTCCTGTTTAATCCATCCCGCTCTAAAACTGGCATATCGACCCAGCACTACATAGCAATGATAGAATATATAGTGATTGGAAGCTATATATCACTGCTATGTAGTGTCGGGTCCTCCCTGATAGAATACATAGTGATTGGAAGGTATATATCACTGCTATGTAGTCCCGGGTCCTCCCTGATAGAATACATAGTGATTGGAAGGTATAGATCACTGCTATGTAGTGCTGGGCCCTCCCTGATAGAATACATAGTGATTGGAAGGTATATATCACTGCTATGTAGTGCCGGGTCTTCCCTGATAGAATACATAGTGATTGGAAGGTTTAGAAAGGTCCTCATATTGTAGTGTCGTGGGGTGCCTATGTAGTGCATCTACTCGCAAGACCAGATACTTTAGAACGATGTCTTCTGCTCAGCACACTGCCACAAAGCTGACACACCATTAAATGTTTACAAGTTTACTAGCCCGAAGGATATTTACAGCTTCATCACCATCACCCGTTGGCAGGGATGGGGCATAAATCTAAGAGCTAAAGTTCCAAACAAGCTGCACCTACTGGCTGCTGGGTACCGTACAGGGGCTGAAGGCTCTCTCGCCAGATTGGAGTAAAGTGTAGCCGTTCTTTCAGGTAGTCACTCTAGCTTAGTGGAGTATCTTACCCAGGACTCCTGTGTCTGGGGACACGTCTGAAGGATCTACAGGTCATCAGGAGAACAGCTTAAGAAAAAGCTCAGAGTTCTAAGGAACTTAAGGCCAGTAGTTGGGCAGAATAGAATTGATTCAATTGGGATGGAGAGACAAAATGGTGGGAAAAATATTTAACCCTGTCCTCTGGAAAGCCCCAGCAAATAGGAGCAGCAGGTGCAAAGCCCTTAAAGGGATATACACCAAATATGCATATACAGTACAATAAACCGAATACAGTGCACAGGGACAAGTGTATGTATATATACACAGTTGCTAATTAATCCCTGTCATTATACCAGGCTGGAGTATAACCCAAAATTTATACAGGCATTTATTACAATCCATTTTAAATGTACATTGGGGCCATTTACTGGTCACTACAGTATTACATGGTTTTGGTAGAACAAAAGTTGATTTTACAGAATGTGTACGGTAAGGTGTATGGAAAGCCTGTCCTGTGGGAACATGGTCTCATGACATGACATTGCGTTAGGGTTCAATCTTCTTTCAGTTTGTGTTCCTGCAGAGCTGTGTTCATTCATTAAGTACAATTTGTGTTCCTATAGAGTTGATGGCTTCGGTCTGGGTCTGCTGCTTAAGACGAAACAGATCAAGAGGATGGTGTCCTCCTACGTAGGTGAGAACGCAGAGTTTGAGAGACAATATCTACAAGGCGAACTAGAAGTGGAACTTGTACCACAGGTAAGATCTATGATTATTATTGTATTTGTTTTGGGTTATCCTGTAATCTATAGGGCTCACTTAACTGCTTATTTTGAGATTCATGTACATTGAGAGGAAATTGGCTAATTGAGTATATTTGAAATTTTTTCATTTAGGCAAGTACTCATTTTTGTTGCCAGAGGTTTAGACCTTAATGGCTGTGTTATTTTGAGGGTACTGAAAATGTTACACACTATACAAGCTTCAATAGGTACCACAATGTCAGGGGTGTACTTAACTAAAAAAAAAATAAAAAAAAAAAATATATATATATATATATAATTTCGAGGACAGAGCCAGGGGCTGACAGACACGGATGGGCATTCCACCCTTAACCTCCTGGGGATTACGCACGTGGTGCACTTTTTTTTTTCTGCCTTCTGGGTTGTCTTGAACACGACTCTGGCATCACCAGTGACACCCAAGGTGTGCTCTAAAAAAAAAAATGGGAGGTCAATGGTGCCACCTATCCCCTGCCCCTCTGGCGTCATAGTGGGCTTCATCTGGGCAGGCACGGAAGCATTGGCACAGAAGCGTTTTTATTGTAGTCATCTCGGGTGAGTTTTTTCAGCTAAGAAACTTGTCCTGAGATAACCTGGGCACAACGTACAGGACGTTAATCAAGTGTAAGTGGGGGGGGGGGGCCCCAATCGAGGAGATCCGCCAGCATGACTGGGTGATCCTGGCCCACCATGGTCTGTCAATAGCGCCAACCAAGTACCGGCACATTAGAAGAGGTGTATGGCTCAGTACGAGAGGTGGGTGGTGTAGTTGCGTGGTGATGTGCTGCTTCTGAGATGGAGAGTGTCTCTCCCTTTTTAAAACACAGGAACAAGGCCACAAAGTGCAATGAAGAAATGGTAAAGTAAAAATATTGCACTTTCAATAATGGAATGGTACAATGAATGCTTAGCAAGGTGAAGTGATCTCCTACAGGAGTTGCAATGTGTGTGTCCTTTGGCCATTATTGTTCAGTTGTGTTCAAAATTAATTAATTCAACCCCCACTGAAATTGAGTGTTTTTGGCCATTTTGACATTGATTGTGATCATTTCAGTCATCTTGTTTACAATGAAATCAGCGAGACACTTGTAAGTCAGACAAATATAACATAACATTAATGAAATAACCACAAATGTATTTTCTGTGCTCACATCATTATCAGTTTTATTCAACCCCCAAGTGACATTCATTCTTAGTACTTGGTACAACATCCTTTTCCAGTTATAACGGCTTTTAAACGTGAAGCATAGCGTGAAACAAGTGTCTTGCAGAGATCTATGGGTATCTTAGCCCATTCTTCATGGGCAAAGGCCTCCAGTTCAGTCACATTCTTAGGCTTGCGCGCTGCAACTGCTTTCTTCAAGTCCCACTCAATTGGATTTAAGTCTGGTGACTGCGATGGCCGCTCCAAAATGTTCCAGCCTTTAATCTGCAACCATGCTCTAGTGGACTTGGAGGTATGCTTGGGATCATTGTCCTGTTGAATGGTCCAACATCTCCCAAGCCTCAGGTTTGTGACAGACTGCATCACATTTCCTTCCAATATCTCCTGGTACTGAAGAGAATTTGTGGTACCTTGCACACGCTGAAGCTTCCCTGTACCTGCAGAAGCAAAACGGCGCCGAAGCATGATTAACACCCGCCATGCTTCACAGTAGGCAAGGTGTTCTTTTCTTTATAGGCCTTGTTCTTCCTCCTCCAAACATATTGTTGATCCATGGGCCCAAACAGTTCTAATTTTGTTTCTTCAGAACACTATCACAAAACTTTTGTGGTTTGTCCACATGACTTTTGGCATACTGCAGTTGACTCTTCTTATTCTTTGGAGACAGCTATGTCATGTTATATTTGTCTGACTTACAAGTGCCTCTTTGGTTTAATTGTAAACAAGAGGACTGAAATGATCAAAATGGCCACAAAACTCTATTTCAGTGGGGGTTAAATAATTTTGAGCACAACTGTTCCTCCAGTTTTGTATAGATTGTTCAAGTTGTATATAACTTGAGACAGCTATAGAAAATTTTCAGATATGTTGTAAAGAGTTATGATATTGTAGAAGAGATATGAATTGTGATTCAACTGCAATTGTTTCCCTGGTTGACCTGTTGCTGCTTGGAGAGAAGCCATTGATGAAGCCATGTGCAGTAATCTGGTACAAAAGGCACTTGGCTTCTGCTCATCACTTTTGCTTTAGCTTGGCTGTCCGTTGGCTCTCAACAGAGACTGCAGCCCGGCTGTTTAACTTTAAACCTAGAAGACATGAGAAGGGAAGAGTTTACTGATATCGGCCAGTCCATGCGAGTTTTCTATACTTAACCATAGAAATAAATCTCCGCAGATGAACACCAACTCTATTTCAAAAAGTCTAGAAAATGACCTCCCTGAACGCACTGTGTTTTATATCTCCGAAACGTAAATGTTTTACAAAGAAATTGTGTTCGTTCTTCACCAGGGAACCCTTGCCGAGAGAGTCAGAGCCGGCGGTGCAGGTGTTCCAGCATTTTTCACTCCCACGGGCTACGGCACATTAATCCAAGAGGGGGGTGCGCCCATAAAATATAATAAGGATGGAACCGTTGCCCTCGCAAGCAAGCCTAAAGAGGTAAGGAGAATTTATTTCCCAATTGTAGGTTTTATTTTTTTATATATTTATTGGACAAATTTGGCTCAACGACACTTCCTAGGGAGGAATACAATCAACTTCTGAAATATGTGTTTCTTTCCCTTGTATAAGAAAGAAGGCGCAATAAAGGTTATCTAGAGTTCTCTGAAGGGTTTTTTATGGCTCTTGTCAGTGGCCAAATTGTTTAGCTATGTAGAGAAAATAATAGTGTTGCCATGAATAAAGCTGAGGGTTCTGGTCTTATATTTTGGGTTTTAAGGAACAACTACTTAATTAACAAAGCATTAAATAAATCTTTGTGTGCATTGTTTAATCTCAAAGACTTCTCTATGGCTGCCCCTAAGCTCTGGAATTCCCTCCATCAATCTTTTAGACTTCTATGTTTAAAGCCCCCCCCCCCCCACTCACGTTTTAGAATCTGTCGATATTGCGGCAGAGCTACCACGCGTGATGGACTCCTCACCCTTTGTCGACACATAAGTTGGATAGGAATGCAGGACATGTACGTAATGGCTTTGCTCTATCTGGCGTTTTTGGGGCAGATCGACCGCCATGAGACATAGAGCTTGTGTGCTCACGTGGTCGATGGAAATCTAAGCGTGTATGGGGGGGGGGGGGGGTGGTGGTGGTGGTGGTGGTGGTGGACGAAGTCGGTCAACACATAACACAATCCATATTAAAACTTCCTAACTTCTCTATTTTAACCATCATCTAGCCACACCACCTCTTCCTCCTGTGCAGCATGAACCCTCAACCTGTCCTAGTTTCTATTTGCCTGGTCTTGGATGCTGATTTACTAGATTAATCCACTATATATTGTGCAGTGCTGCATAAAAGTTGATATATACTTTATGCTGCATAAAGTTATAATCGCATTCATTCCATGCTGCTAACAAGTAGATTCAGAAGTCACTTGGCATGAACATAGTCTGATGTGTAGTCAGAAAAAGGTAATAGATGCTTTCATTTTTAATGATGAATACAATCTTTGCTGTGTGTTTATTATTATAATTTTATTTTGATACAATCAGAATATTGCTCAAAAGTTGATTAACCTTTGAACTGAAAGAAAACCCTATTGAAATATGATCAGTAATAGAAAATAGATAGAAAAAGAAGCTGACTTTGAGGCTGCAGTACAGTACTTGGTGGGACGCTCCTCTTGCAAACAGAATTTTACATTTTCTGTACACATCTGATGTAAGATTCATGGAATGTATTACACATGTATGACCCCTAGATGGTGCTGTAGGCCTGCACACTATTTTGGATGGCAGCTGGGCACTGTTAGTTGTCCTTAAACCTAATGGCAACCGATGCCCCAATGTTCTGTACTGCTGCCATTGTGCTAATAACCCCAGAGTCATTCTGGAGGTGGGATGCTGCACTTTGAATGTCCTTTGCTAATGTTTCTGTGCAATCCAGGAAGTGGCAGCTTTGTCAATAGTTCAATTGAACATTCACTTTCACAGTAAACTACCCAGATACAGTCACCTGGGCATTATTTGCTAGTACTGGTCTTTTAATTATAATAATTATTATATTCTCAGGGAACTTTCCCTGTCAGTTTTTTGTAGAGTTTTGGCCAAAAACCCCCCACAAACAATCAACATGGTGTGTGTTTTTTTTTAATTTTTTGGACAGACCTTTGTTACACGTTTTCTGCAGAACACAAAGGTCTTCTGACCAGTCTATGAATGTCATCTGTCCTTTCTTTCCATGGACATATCTTAATATACTGACGTTATTTGCTTACTCTTGTGTGGTGGCGGACCAGGAGGGAGCTTTATGGCATTTTAAAGTGTGTTAATGAAGGCTGCCTTCTACCTGAATTCAAGTTGCTTTTCAGTCTTCCTAAAGACCCCTATACACCTTTTTAGATTTCTGTCAGATTTTCTTTAGATCTCCTTTTTGTTTTATCAACATGTAATATGAGTGACTTTCTAAACCCCAGGTGCCCAAACTTATTGCATAAAAACTCTCCTGTCTTCCAATCCCCCGCTGACAGGTCCACACCCAGGAAATTCTTACAGTGGGAAGAGGAGGAGAGGCGATTAACTTACTTGAAAGATGTATGTAAAAGCCAATCAGCGACCCAGTTGGTGCCTAAACTAATGCCTTGCCTCCTCTATTGTTGGCCGGGAATAGGCGAGTGCCTATGCTCCCACTATTCCACCAATGAACGGGGGATGATTATATGTTATATATTGCGGCACATATCCTTTGAATCAAAGATTATGTGCCCCATAGATATCATCAGAGGCTTTGGCCATATACATGACGAAAAAATGTGCATTACCACACTACAGAGTTCCCTTATGCTCGAAGTATAATTTTAGTTTTGTTTAAAAATAAAAAATGTCTTCTAACTATACCTATACCAGTATAGATTAAAAAAATTGTGTGGCCCTTTTAGTGATGCAGAGGGCCGCACTTGTGGCCCTCCATATCAACTCCGCTGGCCACAACTGTTCTAAACCATCAAGTCTACCTGTGTTCAATTGCAGAGGACCCAGCACTACATAGCTGGTGGTAGATCTAAAGAATATCTTACAGAAAAATCTAAAGTGTATGGCCAGCTTAAGATAGTTTCTTTTTATAAGCTACTGTTCATCCTTTTTTTGCAGATAGATCTATTCTAATAAACACTTTCTTCTAGGTCAAGGAGTTTAATGGGCGCCATTTCGTTATGGAGACCGCCATCACAGGAGACTTTGCACTAATAAAGGCATGGAAGGCAGACCGTGCTGGAAATGTTGTGTTCAGGTAAGGTCCCTAAACTGTCCAAGATTTCTGATGTCTCATTGACTAAAGTCCCCAACCAATGCTTTTACTAGTTGCATATCCAGGTTACTTGGTGCCAGTTAAATATATAGCATAGTGGCTAGCAAAATTATGACTTTATTTTCAACTTTATTTATGGAAAAGCTGCTAGAGCATAGGTGCCCAACCGGAGGCCCGGGGGCCGCATGCGGCCCTTTGGGCATTGTTCGGTGGCCCCCCTTGATCTTCCCCCAAAAACTGTTAATGCATAGGGCATAGCAACCCACCTGTGAAGCGGTCACACACTGACCCAGCTTTCCTTATCAGCTTTGGGGTTCCTACATGAGTAACATTGTCAATGTTGATCGAGAAACCAGGTATACATATGACCACTGCACCCAGGGGCAGGAGGGGGAGGGTGAGTGCTGTTGGGTTTTGACTGCCATCGGGATCTGGTCCACCGCCTGCTGAGATATGTTGACAGTGGGAGGGTCTGGATCGATGTTATATGTGGCCCTTTAGTGATGCCGAGGGCCGCACTTGTGGCCCTACATATCAACTCAGTTGCCCACCACTGTGCTAGAGCAACACTTGGCATAATCCTACAACCCTTCTCTGCATTTCCAGCAATTGTGGTGATGTCTATGTATGGACTGTGAGCAATGAGAATGGAACTGCCTTGTCCCCTCATACTTGTAAGCAGTTTTGTATGTAACCTCTAGAACTAGGGAAGGGTTATTGTGAAGCACAAGGGCCATTAGTTGCCCAAACTTGGCTGCAAGTTCCTTGGTGTTCTTTGGCCATATTGGCCACAGTAGGCATGTTCCTGTATGTTGAGTGCATTAACACCAGGCAAGAGTCAGATCCTCCTTTGCCAACAGTTATGTGTTCAAACGTGTTTACTATTCACTGTATAATCTCGGGCAGGTCCTGAGCAGCCTGGAAGAGAGGAAATGGTTTGAATGATGCTGAAGGTATCTAGTAGTGGAAAATAAGAGCCAAGTAGAAGTGTTTGGGACTAAGTATTTATGGCAGCATAAATTTTTAAATTTTCTACGGGTTGAGTTTTTTTTGGTGTATTTGCCTATGGCTTTGTTTCCATAGCTTTGTTTCCATTGCGTTGGTACCCCTCCGCTAAGCGTACACACTTAGCGGGAGGTCTCAACGTAGCAGATAGACATTTCCTGCTCGGCGGAGACTCTGTCTTCATTGCGCCGCTGTAAGGCTGAACGTAGTCGAGTACGTTCAGTCTTTACACCGGCTGATGTGTAAACAGACCATCCGCCGGCAGGCAATGTCTGTGGGATATGTCGGGACCCCTGCTAAGCGTATATGCTTAGTGTAGGGGTCCCGACGTATAATGGAAACAAGCCCTATATCTCCAGGACAATTTTTATTTTCCTTCCTTATAATTCTGGATGAAGTTGAAATGATAGCATTATCAGATTTGTTGCCCTCTAAACAGATCAATTTCTGTGCCCCCCCCCCCCCCCCCCCCCCCCCCCCCCCCCCCACTGTCTCCTAGAGGTTCGGCATGCTGTATTGCAGTTACCAGGGTAACACGGCCTGGCTTAGCCTCTTGACAGATGCCGCTGGCACAAGTTGCTCCTCTCGGGTTCCATGCACACTCCCAGCATTGATTTGTTAATTTCTGTTTGGACGTCTAAGTTGTCGGTGGCCTGTTGCAAAGAAAAGTTTGCGTTTACTGAGGATCTTAATTCGCTTCAGAACCAAATGTTTGTATTTCTTCAAGAATTCTTCTGATTAGCCCCCCTCTAGAAACCATGGACATACAGAATTATTATCCCCTGGTCAATTGTCTTCCAAACCTATCTAGTGCCACACCCTCAATATATAATACAATGAATAGTGATGGCCGAACATTGACCACGTCCGTTTGTTACACCCCTGACAAAGGGGTATCTGAAAAAGGGATTACAAAGGTGAGTCTCTCAGGCATGATGCTTTCTTCATCAGCTGATCACTGAAAATGAGGCAGCATGAGGTAACTTCCCCTTCAGACTGAGACAGACACAGCTAATCCACAATGAGCATCAGACTGAAGAAGTGGATTGCTTATAACTCCTATGTAAACAATGCTAGTTTCCAGGCTCTGATATTGCAAACTTAAGTATTTTTACACTTGAGAATAAACTTCTGGCAAACGTTTTTCTCTGAAGTCAATATAAACTCCTTTTTGAAAAAATACATTATAAACCAATATATATTTAACAATAAATTCAATATGTCACACTTTCGGGAACAGGCGGAACTGACTTTTGGAAAAGTCTGATGTCCACCTGTTTGCAAGGGGTTAATGCATCCCTTGCAAACAATATCAAATCCAGCCAGTAGATGTGCTGTGATAGTACTGCTGCCAGTGACATCATCCTCCTCCTTACTGATCTTTCTCACTGATTGGGAGGAGGGGGGCCGTGGGGGGTGGCTTCAGATCTCCTCTCCCTCTCTGGCTGTGTCCGTGGAAGCTGCAGGGTGATAGCAGCTTCCACAGACACAGATGGAGGGATAGATGGGAGGTCATCTCTTTCCTCATTGGTTTTATCAGCAGGGCAAAGGCAATAATACAATTCAGATGGGAAATCCGTCCGTGGCCTCATCTCTCATCTGTCTGCTCCCCGGTTAATCCCCTTGCTGGCAGGAAGCCAAGACGCATTTGGACCATAAGACATAGGCACTTTTTACCCCTGATTTTAGGGGTGAAAAAATGCGTCTTATAGTCTGAAAATAAGGTATTAAAATGCAGGTGAAGCCCAGCAAATACTGTGACAAGGTCTCTTTCATCTGACTTTTGGAAAAGTTTGATGTCCACCTGTTTGCAAGGAATTTGAATCGGAAAACAGTGATGCAACTTCCGTTATCTGGAACACACAGTTCCTAATTCTGATTACCGGACGTGAAGTCACTGATGTCACTTCCAGTTTAAAGGAGATTTTCTTTCTTTAGAGGAGCAAAATCATACTCTTTCAAAGTCTTTAGCATAAACAGAGCACCTGTCTGAGAATAACGAACAATCTTATAATTCAACTGAAATGCAAGCTCAGTGTGGAGTACTTATGACAAGGTCTTGTAGAGCGCAATTACCTTTCTGGTATAAATAGAGCTGTAAGTGTTGGATTTCCACACCAGGAATAGCATTGTGCCTTATGAAATGAGTGACTCCATACTAATGGGTACTTTGGGCAGAATCATTATAACTAAATTGTGGTCACTTGTTGGCAATGCAGAGGAGTTTGTATACATTATGGTTTTGAAAGCTGACGGAGTTTCTCCTCCTTGATAAAATAATTCTTATTGATCACATTACACCACTCAAGTCTGAGTCTTTATCTGTGTTCTTTTTCTGTGTGTTCTGAACACTTGGTGAGTGTAGGATTTTTTATTAAAATTGTATTAATCATTCCCATTATCTATTGTGTGTACCCAGTTCTCATTCTATTATAAAAAGAAAAAACAGCAGATTTCCTTAATGCAGAGGTTCCCAAACTTTCCTTGCAGGGCTCCCTTTTCTAAATAGGAACATAATAAAGCCCCCCTAATTCAAACTACACAGGTGTAGTCCTTTCTCTAACTTTTCCACAACCCTTAGTCTATAGAATGTAACCCCACCCCCTGAAATCGGTTGGGGGTGGGTTGGTAACACGTGCGTCTTGTAGTACGAATGCACGACCACCCATACTTAAAATAATTTTCAGACAAGGATGGTTGCACATGTGCTATGGGCCCAGGCAAGCACTGAGCTTAAGCCCGCCTTGCATACACAGAGCAAATGCATGTGAGCCAGGCTGCCAGCTGTCATACTCGTAGCAGAGGGAAGTTCTGCTCTTGGGCTGATCTTGCCACTGCTACTATTACTGTTTGTACTGGGCAGTTTGAGCCAGGCTTGTATACACCAGGCAGAGCTGCTCACGGGCGGATCTTTCCTCTGCCCTGTTTGTGTGAGCTGAAGCTACCCAGCGCAATTACAAACGCTCTGCCAGTGGGCTGTGACTGGCAGAGTGGCCAATTCGCAGGTATTTTTTGGTGATCAGATAAAAAGTAAAAAATAAATTTCATTGACTTTGAACTTGATTTATACAAAAACGAATGCTTTTATTTTTTGAGTGTTCACACATTCTTAATCTCTCCAGCAATTTCGAAAACACATAGGCTTTACAATTATCTAGAAAAAATAAAGCCCTAAGGTGAAAATAAATAAATAAATTCACCCTTGTCCCAGTGAGTA
>CM070032.1:12886457-12905173 GCA_036250615.1 Ptychadena robeensis
TCAAAAGTTTTAAACTGAAGTAGTGGTTCCAAAACTGGGGGGTGGGCCACACTGGGGGGCATGGTGGTATTCCAAGGGGTGGCGCAGGTAGGGGGCTGAGGAAGGGACCAGCAGGAAGGCAACCATAGAGGAACTGTCCCACACGG
This sequence comes from Ptychadena robeensis, assembly GCA_036250615.1. NCBI lineage: Eukaryota > Metazoa > Chordata > Amphibia > Anura > Ptychadenidae > Ptychadena > Ptychadena robeensis. The sequence continues at coordinate 12,886,604 of CM070032.1, forward strand.
CCTGCCCCCTTGAAGAGCGCAAAACACCATGTATCGGGTGAACCCAGGGCCACCTGTCTGGCGTCTTCCAGAACCTTCACAGCTGTCTACCAAGTCCTTCATCACAGCCGTTGCCTCCCTGCTTGTCTGGGAGACCGCTAGGGATAGCCTGCTTACTGTTGCCTTCCGGCCAGACCTTGAGTCCTCCGTCATGGCAAACATTCCCCTCTTCTTCAGGAAACTAGAAACCGTTGCAGACTATCGCTTTGCGAGTTCCAGCTCTGCAATTTTCTTCCAAAAAACTGGTCCGAGTGTCTGAAACCCAGTGGATGGGAGCCACCCAATCCTAGGTTCAGACACTACAGGCCAAACAATCTCCCTCACCTGGGTGGGGGACAGGGGGACTTTAGCGGTTAGTTCCAGGTGTAGTAGCAGCAATAAGGTATATTAGATTACCACCAGTAAATATGATGATAAACCTACAGTAAGTATGATGTTAAACAATAAAGCAGGACCATATCAACAAGGGAAAGTACAATTAAAAAAACAAAACAAAACAAGACAGGGTATCAGCAGGTTAGAAAAATCCTGAATAGGTAGTGTATTGGGTTTCAAAGTCTTTGGCGGTACAGTATAGCGCAGAACTGTCCTATACACTCCCAATCGAACCGTGGATGGACATCGGATGGAAACAATTCAAAGGATGTGGGGCGATCTCAACATATGTTTCGGAGCGATAGTCCTTCTTCAGGAGATCAACCTAGTTGGTAATGGAGTGCCCCACATTCAAAGTAGGACGGATGTCCCACGGCAGGTCCAGCGCACAGTCACCCCATGGAGGGGGCAAACGAGGAGCAAGGGGGAACGGAGGGCCAACCACCAATGGCCGCTGGAGAAACTTGTGTAACGTGGTATAATTGAGACTGGTAGTACCCAATGTGTATGTCAGAATTCCAGTGTTAGTAGGTCGGTAGTTTGTAGTGCGGTGGCTCTCCAAATGCTCACAGGTGCCCAGCAGCAATTTTCTTGTTTAGCTTTTAAATGGTTATTTAAATATTGGAATTGGCCACTGGGTATTTCAATTCCAGATCTGAATCCGAAGTGCCGTGTATGTATTCTTTGCTTGATAGGGCCAATGCATATATCTTTGCATTCAGCTCACTATAGAGATGGCCTTCAGAAAATGATAGTCTGTTTTTTTTTTTTGTTTGTTTTTTTTTGTATGTTTATTGCCGTTTTTTTTGTGTTTATATATTTTTTTCTGCTCTATAACAGGTTGAAGAAATAGTTGAAACAGGAACGTTTGCACCAGAAGACATCCACATTCCCAGTATTTATGTTGACCGGATCATTAAAGGCGAGAGCTATCAGAAGAAAATCGAGGTACAACACTTATGACTGGGGGAGCGTTGACTTGTTCCAGTTGCTCAAATTATATACCTGACATTTAAATTAACATAAACTTAGACACAACACAATATTTCGAGAAAAAAGTGGATATATATTTTTGGCCACAGCTTACACAATTAGAAGATGAAACACCTGATTCCTGACAGTGCCCCCTTCTCAAAATGTCATAATACCACTTTACCCCAACCAACCACATGTATCAGCCACCAGCCTCACCTACACCAGCTCAGTAGGTACTCTGCCAACGTTGACTCCTCCCACCACCATTTTAACCCCAGCGGTCGCTCAGCTGCAAATTGGGTGTGCCCACCTGGACAAATCGACCAAGAATCTCCCGCATGCTGGATGGTGGTCCGACATGTGGGTAAATTCCTGGCCAATGCCATTTCTTTAGATGGTACCAGGGTGCCTGCCGATCAGCTGATGGGGCCGTCTGCAGCATGTCATCACGCTGCAGTCGATCGTTCATCTATTGAGAATCTCCTCGTCTGGCTACCTTTAGTGAGCACTTCTCCTTTTCCAAGCTAATCCATCCCACCTCACAGGTGTGGCATATGAAGGAAGGTGCTTTGCATGAATATAGCACAGGTGTGCCTTAGACTGCCCACAATAAAAGGCCACTCTGAAATGTGCAGTTTGATCACAAAACACAATGCCACAGATGTGGCAACCGTTGAGGGAGCGTGCAGTTGGCACAATGACTGTAGAAATGTCTACCAGAGCTGTCGCCCGTAACATGTTCATTTCTCTACCATAAGCCGAAGGTGTTTCACCACACCAGCCCAGGACCTCCGCACTCAGCATGTTCACCTCCCAAGCCATTGTTCACATTACTAGTTTTTGTCACAGTAAATTGTAAGGCATTATTTTTTTTAATAAATGTAATATTGTTATTAAATATGATATCAAGTTTTCTTCGTTTACAGTTTAACAAAGACTTAAGTTCATTTTGCAAAATGTCATTTCAATCGTGTCAATTTTGACAGCACCCCACCCCCAGTTTTGCCTGCCACTGCCCTAGATCAAGAACCACATGAATGATTCCACCTTGTAAGGACAGCAAAAGTAGAGTATCTTTAAGGGTAACTTCATCTGGCTTCCTCTTCCTTAAGCAACAGGTTGCTATAGCAGTAGTTTCATCTCTCTATCAATCTGTTTTATGATACTTGCCTATTGTACTTCAATATTTTGTTTTCTATTAAACCTTCAGCTGTGAGACAGCGACATGCAGAGAAGTAAATCACAAGTACCCATCGGTCGTCGGAACAAAACGTCCTTCATTATTCTTTGTTACAAGTCTCCTATATCTTGTTGCGTTATGAGCAGCTGTGTTGCTGTACAGGATGCTTGGCCTTTCTCTCATTATTTTTCTGCTGCCACAAAGTGCTGATTGCCTTGTGATCTCGCACTGATCCCCCAGTCTCATTTTCAGGTACCATCAAACAAGGAGAATATGGCCAGTCCTCCTGATGAAAGCTCAGCTTGACGTTTTGTCGTCTTGTGTGACTCTCTCCAGCTGCTATAGAGCTAAAACTTCTAGCATGTCCTTCCCTGTGCTATTCATGCAGAATGGTGAACAAATGGCTCTTATTTTACCCGGGGTAAGATTTTAAATGGCCCATGCTTGAGACCCAACGTGCGCCTATTCCAATGGGTGTAATGTAAGTTCAGTGTTTAGAATAAAGTATCATTTTAAATGACACCTGTCCTTAGGAGAATATGCAGGTTATCATTCCCAGCCTTGTGTTTGCTTAGACTTTAACCCCCTTTTAAATGGTACTTTTTGTTTGGAACACATGGCTGAAAAAAATAAATCAGGTTCTTATTCACTATCATAGCCTTATATCAGCCATGAAACCTCGGATGTACACAGAGCAAACCAGAAATCCAAGATGATTTGAGATGGCTTTGTTGTAGGTGCTCCCCGAATTTGAGGGTCCAACGTAATTTTTTCTCCTCAAAAAAAAGGGGGGGGGGGAGAAAAAGATATAAAAAAAAAAAAAAAAAAAAAAACAATTTGCAGGGGGGAAAAACGTTAGAGGAGCTGTCGGAAGACTATATTCTGGAAGTCAGAAAGAGTCTTTGGTGGTGACGTTGGAAGAATAGTTGTCGCTTACTCTATGGGTTGCTGGTCGTCGGCTAACCCTGGTTAATGGTCATCTGTTTGGACCAGCAACCCGTTTGATGAATCGGCAGGTGGAGATAATTTTCCCCCACTGTCCCCAAGCAGTGAATTCAAGGTCACGCTCGAAGGTGCATGTGGAGGTCTGATTTCGTGGGTGTCTGGTCCAAGATATTCAGAATGGTAATTTTAAGTGGATACCACTTCGCCCATCAAAAATCCAAGATTTAACCTTTAGTATCACAACTGTCCAGCCATACTGTCATTTATGAAGTGCTATTACTGCTATACAAAGCCCAGAGGAAGGGGCGACTGCTGAGCCTGCTGACATGGGTTGTATATTCCTTCATTTGTGTTCATGGAAATACAACGTTAACTGGACTCTAGGAACTATAGACTGCATTTAGTAAATAAACAGATTTAGAAAAAGCCACTTATGTTTTCATCTGTCTTTAATAAAAAGTTTATTGGAAAAAAAAAAAAAGAAAAAGCCAGAGTTCCATCAAAGACCTCATTGGTGGAAGCAAAATATTTTCCTATATTCTATACATCTTTCTAAAGCAGACATGGGCAAACTAAGGCCCGGGAGCCAAAACTAGCCAGTTTGGCCTTCAAATTCGGCCATTTGCCACCTTGGTGTCAAGATGCTCCTGCTGCCCTCTGCTCGCTCCCTGCAATAAGTGCATATAATGTCTAAAGCATGATTGTTTGAGTCTCTTGCTAGAGGCCATAGTTTGCCTGCAATAGAATAAGCTTCTCTATCAAAAGTTTCTATTTTTAGATATATTTTGTTTACTGAAAAATAACTAGTCAGAGCAACAACAGGCTCTGATGGGTTCCTGCAAGGGTATACCGGCAAAATTGTGGTCAAAAAGTCGTCATTATTTTAGTCATAAAAAGTCTTTATTACGAACATTGGACTATTTCGTTAGATAAAAACATATAAAAAAAAACATATTTTCAGGTTACAATAAAGAGCACATAGGGTGGTTCCACATAGATGATACGTTCAATCTGTTGATTGATCAATTTCCACAAACAGGGTAAGACCTCCTACATGTTTTGCCCACTTGGGCTTCCTCAGGGAGGCTGTTTCTGTGGTAGACATAAACTATATTAAAAGTCTGCATACACAAGTATATGCATAGATTGCTTACATATATGTCTTTAACGTGCACAAAAAATAAAGATGTCCTTTCGGACAGTCTGCAGTGATAAAGTTTATTCAGCAGCTAGATATATGGCAGGAACAAGGAAATACAAAACAGCGTCTAAGGGTATCTAAGTTCACATGTCATCCTACTCAGTGAAACATTTTCTTAATGGGTTTCCACCTTGTGCTCTCAGGTGCCTAAACCAGGCAACACAACCGGAATCAGACTGAGGATGGTCAACTGATCAGATCAGGATGTATCCACCGGGATACGTCCACCTCCACCCTGGTGGAGACTTTTTATGACTAAAATAATGACGACTTTTTGACCACAATTTTGCCGGTATACCCTTGCAGGATTAACCCATCAGAGCCTGTTGTTGCTCTGACTAGTTATTTTTCAGATTTAGTTTATTAGGGGAGGCAACTGCCTAACTATGACACCTACACCCTAAATCTTAGTATGGCTTTGTAGTATATTTTGTTTAAATTTTTTTAACCATTTTGTGGCCCACTAGGCAAAAGGTTTGCCCACCCCTGTTCTAAAGCAGGGCTAAATCCCCACTGACTGGGCACAAGGGCAAATAAGGGGTCAAACTATCTAGTTCAATAGCTTTGGAAAAACGTGTTTTTGTTTTTTTTTCCAATTGTAATGCCAACATTGAGTTTCCCCACCACCCAGTAGGAGAGCAGTTATATTGCATAGTAAGCACACGGTAAATGAGCAATAAGGACAACCGACCAGTGAATACCACATAAGGTGTCCGCCGATATACCTGTCGCAGGGTAGTTTTAAAACAGACTGGAGTGCCCAGTTGTTTCCTGGGCTGCGAACTGACAGCAGTCCTGAAAACTACCATGAAAATGTAGCCTAACTGAAAATATAAATCCATATCAAATCAGTGTTGTAATGGCTTGTGTATGTGTAGTTATCTCTGCTCCCTTGCCATGCGCTTCCATGCCATGCATTTTCAGTCCTGATTACAAAGCAGGAAGTGAGAACTTATCTCTAAAATTAGATCAATCTCCCCTGTGGCAGTTGTAGCTGGAAGGGGTGTCTCTATTTCTGGTCATGGTTGCCGCTCAAAATCATTTGGACAAATAGAGTAAATTGTCCTGCCATGGGATCTAATAATTTCATACTTAATCTTTTTATTTTTTATTTTTTTTACTATTTTGATTTGATGTAGATGGTGATCTATGTGTTTTTTTTTTTTTTCATCCTTTTTACAGAGGCTAACCATAAGAAAATCTGAAAACTCAAAACCTAAACCCAAAAAGGATTCCGATATTGTAAGAGAGAAAATTATCAGACGTGCCGCTCTGGAGTTCCAGGATGGAATGTATGGTATCCATTATTTGCCCAAGAGTGCAACTTCCCTAACTTATACTTGCCTTCCCTAGGCATGCTTATGCTGGTGTACACTGGTGCCTTGTTTAAGACTAGAGATTGTTGCAGAAATCAAATCAAAATCACTGAAGATGAATGGAAGGGTTGTAGGACCGTTGCATAAATTTCTTTTCTCCAGGACAGCGGTGGGCAAACTTTTTGACTCGTGGGCCACATTGGCTGCTTAGTTTTGATAAAGGGGCCGGAACAAGAGCCTGTTATGGTTGACCTGCCATAGGTGTGCCAATTTCATGCATCGCTGGCCTCACTAATTAATGTGTTTAATAGGCGCATATGACAGGGATATTATCTTTTTCAATGTCATGCTCATTCATTGTAATGAGCAGAGTTCCTAGAGACTGTCTGTTCACCATGAGGATCTGCCCACCGTGTCATGATCGCGCCGCTGCGTTGTCACCAAGGCAACCTTTGGACACCTCTAGGCATTATGTGCACTTATAGCAGAGAACAAGCAAAGGGGAGCATCTTTTCAACAAGGTAACAGAGCTGGTAAAGAAACCCAAATGGTCCGGTTTTGGCCCCCGGCCTTAGTTTGCCCACCCCTGCTTTAGAACATGTATTTTTTGCAAAAGTTTAACGTTAAGTCATAATTTTTACCGGAAACTTTTTTTATTTGACTTTAAAGTGCACCTAAACCCACCAGACAAACTTTTCCCCCTGGCTAGCCAACCCCTGACTATTGGGGCAATATGTAAATAGAAAATGGTTACCGATGTGGCGATATCTGTATAGTTGTCCCCTCACCCCTCCTCCTCTGTGTGAGCATCTCCTCAGGGTTGCAGCGGGCAGCTGACATCTCCAGTAGATTTATTTATTTTTCTTACTTTCATTTTGTGTCCATTGACACACATTGTATCTGGCACCCCCGGTGGCCACCAGTGATATTGCAGCCTCGACTCATGCAAGCCTGGAATCAAACACTGAATCTAAAATGGTGGCTTCCACAGGCATCAGCATGATTGCTAAATGACTATTTTTTGGTTTTTGAGCACCTTTAAGCTATTGGGACAGTTTAAAGGCAAGTAAAAAAGTAATAAAATTTTTTTGTTTTTTTTATTTTTGAGTTTAGGTGCGCTTTGAACATGAACATTTCTGGAAAAGTTTAATTAACTTTTAAGTCAGTGAAATTTAAGAATAAAACAAACTAGCCCTATTTAAGACCTTGGCCTAAAAATACATTTTTAAATGTAATTTGTCACCCAATGTTCTTTCTGACATGTAGCAAATAACCTTCAGTTGTGTATGTTTGGCCTTAACTAACTGAAAAACAGCAAATCTGGGAATCGGAATTCCAATGTTGGCCAGCAACTTTATCAAGAAAGATATCACAGTTCACCTTCAGAGTGAGAATGGAGTCCTTGGCTTGGTAAGTCTCCTCTTATCACTTATTTCTTTATGCAATGTTTGCAGCTGCTTTAACATCGGGAAGGTTGTTTTTGATGGAATTCCGATGTAATAATTACTAAGAAATAGTTTAAGGTGAACTCCAGTTGTAAAGATCACAATATGCTCTAGTTGTATATTCAATAAACCATATGAAATAATCTAGAGTGCGGAATAGTACTTTTTGGTTTATTTTTTGGTGTTGCCCTATTTGGAAGTTAGCCTTGTTACTCAAGCAGGTGTTCCCTAGAAAATTCCCCTTTTTATCTAGATCTTGAAGACCTTTAGAATGATTACTACATCTGCCAAATTTTATGACGACTATTGAAGAAAGTGAATTTACCTGTAAGAATACAAGATGACAATACATACTTGGTTTGGGGTCCTAAGCTTTCCCTACTGACAACCCTAGTTTTTCCCTTCCCACAGTTGTAAACCAATTCCAGTCCTCAATGGTCCCCTCCAGGTTAGGGGTTAGGTGAAAACTATTATGATGATGATGATGATTATTATGTGATCCTTTTCAGTCACTTTTAGTTGATCGTACCAGATGTGTGGGACTGATTCCTATATGATCGTCTCAAAATCGATAGTTTTAGGTTGATCAAACAATGTATGGCCACCTTAACGCTGCTTTTCCGAAGAAGTATACATTTATGAGTAAAGCTGAGCATAGACGTGCCGATTCCTGCCCGACCTGCAGATCAGATGCCGTGCACGTTTCCGCATCCTTTCAGGATCGGGTCGGCAAGGAATCGGGTGCGCCAACTTGCAGGATTGGACTAAAATCAGCCGTTATGTCGGATCGCATAGTGATCCGACATGACGGATAATTTTGATCCGATCCCATTAGTTCAGATGGGGACGGCTGTCCCCATCTGAAGTAATGAACAGCACACACAGGGTGCCGGACGATTCTCGGCACTAGTGGGCGTGCGTGATGAAATAATCACGCCTGCTAGGTCTGGTCGGAGATTGACCGGATGATTTCCCCAGCTTATGGCAGCATTATAATTTAAGTCCTTTAAGCCTTATTATTTTTTTTTTTATTATATTTATAAAGCTTTCCCTATGTAAATAGTAACTATGTTCTCTTCTAAAATGCTAACTAGATGCTAAAAGGGTGTGCAGACTGGACCTGTTTATTGTAATTTCCAATATCTGCAATATATCGACACAAAGGAGTTGATGGAGAATAAAAGCACAAGACACTCTGCTTTCACTTCAATGCTTCTGTAGAGATGGTTGAATTTTTGGACTAGCTGACTTTGTGGGTTTATAGCAAAGCCTCTGAAAATGGTATCCCCATTAACATTGCTGAAGATGTAGGAAAGGTTTGTGGAAACATTGGAAAAAAGTCTTGCTCTAGCACATGTAGCTTTTGCATAAAAGTAAGTCCCATGTTGACATTTAAACTTTCAAAATTTTTACTTGACTTCGAACCTAATTTATTCATAAACTATTTGTTTATAAGCAATACTTTTCTTTTTTGTAGTATACCCCCAACCATTTACATCTCCAGCAAGGGGATGATACCATGCTCAGAGACTTTGCAATTAACTTGAAATGGTCGAATTAAATTTTTTTTTTTTTTTTACCATCTCTATGCTTTTGCTGTGAACTTTGAGTCTGTACTGTTCTACAATCCCTGCTGCTACGGAGTTTGGGGATCTCTTTTAAAACTTTTCGTTTAGATCAATAACAAACTTGAACTTTAGAAGACTGGATGCACTTTACTTTAAACATGATTGTACTTTATAAGGGTGGATGTCCTCTTGTACTTTGCCTAGATGGAGTATTTTACCTTTGTGTGTGGTCATAATGTAACAGGGTACCGTTTTAGTATTGAGAATAAAAAATATGCTGTATATTGTGTTGTTGCATTGTGCATTTAAAGTGGATTACTGTGTACATTATGTTTTTCAATATTGTAAAATCTCTAGGGCCCCTATCCAACAGAAGAGGAGGTGGATCCAGATCTCATCAATGCAGGTAGACCTGGTGCAGGTGTACAAATACTCAAAGCAATATTTTCTGTCTGTGGCTCAGATAGTGTCATAGACCCAGGGACTTGTGTTAGGTCTGATACCCCAAGGCGTTTGTAAAGGGCCTGTACACTTAAAGGAAATTATATTTAAAAGTCGAATGCTTTAAATAACCCTGTCACTATGGCATACCATTAATAACCTCTCTTATAGTGGTCTTGCATGTACACAATAGCATATTCAGCTTTAGTAAAAAGGTCTTACATTGACCAATGATGGGTAGGCTGGTGTAGCAGGAGCCCCATTACTTTAGGGTCTGTGTTTTTTTTCTCTGTTGGTAGAGAAGGGGATCCTTGGCCGGACCTTACCTTTCTGTAAACTGACCCATCCACCCACACTTGCTTAGGTGTTTTAGTCTTCTTTTTTTTTTTTTTTTCATTATCGCGTGGGTTGGTCAATAAATTTCTAAATTTCGCAATTCCTATGCAAAGAAGTGAAAATTCAAGTAAGTTGAACAGCCAAATATCTGCCATGAAGACAAATGGCAATTTCCACAATTTGCTGTCAAAATGTTATTGTTGGCAATTGTCACCAGTATACCTTTAGTAGGCCTCAGATGCAAGTTTCCACTGATCTACTTGCTCTTCACCTTATGCAAAGTTTCCATTTTAATTGAACAGTTATAATACAAAGCAAAAGTAACCCAATATGTTAATGGCTAAAATTTGCTTTACTTCATATTGAAGGTTAAAAACTTCCTAGGAGCCTCTATGAAAGTGTTGCCAAATGTGGCTTGATGACACTGGTTGTAGACAATGTCTCTTTTAATAATCTAGTTTTATGTTCTCAGGCAAAGAAACGGTCACAATTCTTCCAGGAGCATCATTCTTCTCCAGCGATGAATCATTTGCTATGATCAGAGGGTAAGGATTCAATACTAGTGTAATTTTATATTTGCTTCACTTCCTCATAATGTAGAACAAGGAGTAAAAAAAAAATGGCTCGACTCAACTGCCCCTATGTTATGCTTGTGGGCAATTGCACGACGGCTGACTGCTTAATGAACCAACCAACCGCCTGAGTACGGCCTTGGGGTACGGCCTTGGGGTACGCTTAGAACCAGAGGCAAAACGGTCCCTCTACAGCTTAACTTTTTTTTTTTGTTTTTTTTTGCCTTCATGCCACAGGGTCTCTGTATTCTCCATGTAATTCAGACAAGGGCTGGTAGAGATCATAAGGCTTTCTGAAAACCGCTTGACCTTTTGTTACTTGTCTTAAAAGACCTCATCCATGATTAATGCCGAGGCCTGACTCTTGGAAGGAGTTGTGCAAAATTGAAACGCCTGGACTAGTAGATCTTGGTCTGTAGGATGGTTATTCTTGTATGTTCTGTGATGTAAAGCACTTAAGATAAAGCTCATGTGATGACAGGCAATCTAACTTGCTAACTAGCTGAACACCTTGTAATGATACAATTATAAAATCATTTGGCACATTCAGAAAGGTTGTAGCTTCCCTGTAGCATAATGCACATGCTGTTTGCAGACTTGGATAAAGCTTGTAAAGTCTGTTTGTATAAAAATGTAAAGTAAAGTCTGTCCCTGGCATGGTCAATATTGTACTTATGGTTGTGTGTTTTTTTGTTTTTCCATAGAGGTCATGTGGACTTGACAATGCTGGGGGCCATGCAGGTGTCAAAATATGGAGACCTGGCCAACTGGATGATTCCTGTAAGTAACATTCTCTGTAGCCAGAGAAAACCAATATTTAAATCATGAAAGTACATGATATCCTATACACAAAACTAGAAAATTTTAAAATATATTAAAAAAATATGATTGTGAATGTTTTTGCCTTCTCATCAAATAGAACAATGAACTTTTTCATATTTAAACTTACCATATTTTTTTGGACTATAAGATGCACCCAAAGTTTTGAAGAGAAAATTGGGGGGGAATAACACAGCTATTCAGATATAAAGTGAATATACAGAATGTTCCAGCAAAGTAGGCAGGATTGGACCATGTAGTATTCACTCTAGTCCTCCAGCCAAAAGGACAATGCCTGGAGGAAGGTCTTCGCTGGGCTGAAACTCTACTATGTCTATACAATAGCAGTACCCATTCTCTGAACTCACTGACCGACTTATGAAGAAGCACATTTTACAATCTAGCATAAACAACTTACACATGAACAGCTATTTACATATGGGAGGTGTCTTTGTCACAATATGTATTGTTTGCAATTCAGAATGTTAATGTTAATAATACACAACTCGTGCTATCTAATTGTAAAATGTCTCCCTCCATAAGCTGGTCAGTGTGTTCAGAGAATGGGTATTGCTAGTGCTAAAGCTAATGCAGAAAATATCTCATTCTTGGCAGTGGCTTTTTGGCTTGGCTGGAGAGAATTTCTGCCTCCTGGGATGCATAGCTATTGCTCCCTGGGTGGTTGGGACACCTTGATGTTGTGTGTTAATTTCCTAAATACTTTTTTTAATATGACAGATGACCAGAGTGCTGTGTGTAAAATACATATGTATATGTTCATCCTAAATAATTGTTGGACAATCTTTTTCTTCTGCCATGTGCCCACCATACCTTTTTGGTAGTTTGTTAAGGTTCTGTTCCAACTGTTGGAAAGGGAAGCAGTGACCGCATTGGTGAGGGCAGATGAAAATATGTCTAGCAAGTGGTGGTAGCAGGGGTATATAAGGTAAAGAGTCAATTACATTGGTGTATAGACCATGCTTTTTTAATCTTTTTGGCATTGGATGATTTCTTTATATTGAAGTAAACAAGCTGTTTTGGTGCTGGGGTTTTGGTCAGTGAGAGGTCAAATGAGTGCAGGAATAGTTTGGCTGCTGGGGCTTACAGTGGGGGTGGCACTACCATTGATAAAACCCTCAGCTTTCCTTGTCCTTGATTTACATGAGTAGAGGAAACATTTGGAGATCTGTGTCATTTCTGGGAAATGGTCAGGACTTAAAATAAGGCATTTTGAAATATTCTTCAGTTTAATTTCTACATCCCATCTAAGTTCTCATGAAAGCAATGCCTGAGTAGTTTTCATGCACTGCAAAGTAGGTGTGCGACCTTCTTTTTACACCTAATTTCTCCTAATGACTCCTGGGAGTTACTCTTGTTTTCATGGTATTTAGAGGTTAATGTCCGCAACAAATTGAATTAGTTTCATTTGGTAATAAAATGTTCCTTTTTTCAACACTGAATTAAATAATCCTCTTGCTGTTCATGAGCAAGACTAAGGGGTGCAGGTGATGTCGTCAGCATAATTGGCTATATTCCTATATTAGGTGGAGTCAAATGTAGAGGAGGAGCTTATTATGACATATGTAATCATAACAGATTGAGCCTAAATTTGGGATCTAAAGATAGCCTGTACACAGGCAGATTCCTGCAAGATATTTTTCGCCCAATTGAACACCGTGCGAGTTTCCGCAAAAACGAAAGTCTGGGGCGCTCACTAGCTAGATCTACCAGGAATCTGCTGAATATTGGATCCATGATATGGGCAGTTCCCATCCAGAGTAATGTCCAGCGCACAAAGGGTGCTGGCCAATCCATCAGGCTGTAATCTGTTCCCCAAGAATCAAGGGTGAACCCCTTAATTCTTATAGATTTGCCAAATCCATGTTGTGCAAATATTATCTTTTTTTTTTTTAATGTGTGGATCTAAATGTGATTCTCTTGCCCAAATTTTGCTCCCAAAGATGCCCTACTTATTTTCAGGGAAAAGTCTTATTTTTCCATGAAGAATACGGCACTGGGGTATCAGGGGGGGGGGGGGGGGGGGGTCACTTAAAATAACACGGGGGATCAGAGGGGGGAATCAAAATGGCACAGGAGGCTAAGAGGGGGGGGGGGTTCCCATTTTAGTAACCCCTTATGATCCCCCTGTGTCATTTTGATTGCCCCCCTCTGATCCTCCCCTGTCCAGAGTTACAGTACCTTATTTTCGGGGGGATGCCTTATATTTCATAGTGAGGCACAAATTTAAGGATGCCTTATTTCGGGGCATGCTTTATTTTTGGGGTAACAGGGTAGTAGTGGCCAGTAAGGCCAAGGTCTCACCCTTTTTGGGCTGCTTTCTGTTTGTAGGACTGGCTATTAAGCTTACTACAAACTTCAAATTATGTGGAACTTGCCACCTGAATCTAATCTTTACTGTTTCTACACAAATAGACTGTACTCTACTTTATGAAGGGGGCTGGATATGTGGGAGGCCTTAAGGCTCACTGCTTTTAAGCTGGCCATACACCTTTTAGATCTGTCCGATATCCTTTAGATCTACCAACAACTATGTAGTATAGGGTCCTCTGCGAATGAACACAGGTAGACTTGACTGTTTAGAAAGTCCCTCATATGACATGGTTTTAGTAAAACAAAAGTAGATCTAAAGGAAATCTGACAGAGAAACCTTAAGGTGTATGGGGACCCTTAGTTTCAGAAGATTTGAAAAAAGATTTGGTGATGTAACTGCTGCACTATTTGTTTCCCTACCTGGAGACTATGACATGAGGCAGCAAAACTCTGCTATTATCTAGATGGCCCCCTCTTTATAGGGAGACTGTAGACACTGCAACTTTGTAAAGGGAATTGATACGGTGGAGAACGACCACTGAAAATACTGATGACTACTCCTTTCTGATCTTTGATTACAGCTTGCAGATAGTTTAAGCTATCATTTTTTAGATTGCATCTGGTTTCTCCTTTAAGTATTACTCAACTCTCTAAAGGCGGACTTGCATTCTTTTTTTTTCTCTCTGGAACTCCCACAGGGGTCTGATAGCACATTGGAAAGGGTCACAGTGTCTTTAGGCCGTTATCTGAGTAAAGGCGATTATGCACTTGTGTTGGCTGGCTCGGCTCCTTTTCTTAGTTCAGGTGCCGCTAGTGAGTCATGTGGGAGGTATCGGTGACACCTTTACAGAAGGTCACGCAGCTTACTGCAGAAATAAAGGCTTCTAGCTTGTGCTGTGAACAAATCACAGAAGGGTCAGAGCTGGGTCCGTTACGTATTGTCTTTGTAAAATACTTGGAATACGGTTTGCGATAATCATTAATATAACGGCTAGCAGTGTTTTTTTGCTCTTGTGCTGATCTCTCTAATCATCACGGACAGATGAGACTAGGGACATTTCCTCTTCTCGTTAATGCAGTTAACTCTAACTTTATCTCTTTTCTACCTTTTTAAAGCACCAGTTGCTTGAAACTTTTAGAAACGCTCCTTTTTATTTTTGGCATTCATTATTTTTTATGCTTTTTTAATTCTGTAATGGGTTTTAAATGTTACCTCTTGCCAGTGAAGAGCGAGTGGTCCGCATCAGGTAAGGGCTGGTTTCCACTAGAATGATCGGCCGCAGATGGGCGCCTTTTTAATCGCCGATCACGCACATTGAAATTTATTAGTCCATCTACACTAAAGTGTTTGCTTGTGGATGGGCGTGGACATGATTTAGGGGATATTTTGAATGCCACCCTACGGGTTTTAATCACTCACCGTGTGCAATCTCATCCTCTAAAACCTAGGTGCCCAACCTGAGGCCTTGGGGGCGCATGCGGCCCTTTGGACATTGTTTGGCGGCCCCCCTTGGTCCTCTCCATGCGGCCTCCAAACCCTAACCTGTGAAGTGGTCACACACTGACCCAGCTTTCCTAATCAACTCTGGCGGTCCTACATCAGTAAAATTGTCAACGTTGACCGCAGAAACCAGGTCTACATGAGCGCTGCTCCCAGGGGCAGGAGGGCGGTGGTTTTGACTGCCTGTCGGGATCTGATCCACAGCCTGCTGAGATATGTTGATGAGGGTCTGGATCGATGTCATGTGCGGCCCTTTAGTGATGCGGAGGGCCGCACTTGTGGCCCTCCATATCAACTCGGTTGCCCACCACTGCTCTAAAATATATATTTTTGACTGCATCCCCATTCATTCTCTATATTAATTCTCTATGGGAAAATCATGGCCAAAATCACTCCTGAATCACACCACAGCATTTATGAAAGAAATCCATATGTGAGTGTAGCATTGCCCGGTTCTTTTTGGATGCCTATGTTCTAACTCTGTCACACATGCTGAAAACAGATTAAACGAATGTCCACACTGCTGGTCAGGGGGATATCTTTTAGTAGTAGGAGTATTTACAAGTCTCTTGTCATCACCCAGTGAAGCAGGGATGGGATTGAAGCCTAGGGATTAGTTCTAAACGTTTCCTAACCAGCTGCACTGGAGGGTTGGCTGATGGCTCTTACCCAGGTTCAGGAGGCAAGTTCAGTAAGAAGCAATAGCTGACACTTCAGACCTCTTGAAAGCTGCATCCATCCACTTGGGCAAGATGGGGGAGGGACTAGCCCTGGTCCAAAGGACGTGTCTGTCCTTGGCGGTCGGCACGGGCACTGCTCAGTGGACGGCCGGCAGGGGGGGACCCAGAAGAGGATGGGAGCACCTTGCTCAAAGGTAAGCTGCTGGAAAAAAGCTCAGGATAACATTCGCTATAGAAATGTATAGCCTCTACCCAGAGGAGGGGCCTCGATCTCTTTCATTGTCAGCGCAATGACCCATCTTGCAGGCATTGACCCGTATATGGCAGCCTTGACTCAACGTCTATTCTCCATGTTGTGGAAGCCAATAAAATGCCATTACATTTGGTATCCTTCTGTTCTTGGCCATTCTCATTGTAGCAACACAAAGCAGAAGGTGTAATCCTATTGTGGTGGAAGCCCTTTGACCAAGGGATGTAATGCACTGAGAAGAGGAAAAGGAAATCTATGTAAAAGGAAAAGAATATGTAAAACCACCAACCTGACTTGCCCAGTATACTACTTGAGCCTTTACCATTGGAGATGTTTAGTTTCCTTAAAATTTTTCTCAAATTCCCAATAAGAACATTGCTAACATGTATAACCCAGAATTAGAACTTCGTCAAAATGTCAGGGTGTAGTTTATTTATTTATTTTTTCCTGTGGAAGGAAATTCAGCCTGTTGGTTTTTTTTTTTTTTTATCCAGCGTGTGAAGTGGTCTGCAGATTCTAGCGGCTTTATCTTGTGATACAAATGGTTCCGGGAGATAAGCAGGTCTTCTGCTATCAGCCCGTGCCAGGCAGTTAACATATAAAACCATTTCTCCATTTCATCCTCAGTATCCTTTAATTTGCATCTTTTCTGTTGTGAAAAAGCGACCGCGTCCTGGATTTTGTAGAACAAATCTTCTGTTTTAAAATAAATCTAGTCTGATCTTATGCATAAAATGTTATACTGTACCACAACATATCATGGGGAGGTTTAAAATGTAACTGTCAAGTGCATAGTTTTTAGGTATAGTTTACCTTCAAAATGTAACTTATTGGTTCTATATAAATCTGTGTAGTGTTTGTACCACTGGAAGGATTTTGTTCTGTAAAGCCCCCCATACACGTCTAGATTTTCTGTTCAATCAGCTTAAAAATAAAAATGTTTGGGGTCAGGGAAATTGGTGATTAATTGCATGTTTGCCAACTGTAGTAACAGATATTTGATCAACTTTTTTGGGATTGACTGAAAGTGTAATCACTTTCAATACAACCAATTAAAATTTACCAGCATGTCCAATCATTTCTAAATACTTTTTTTTTCCCCCCCATTTTAATTGTTTAAAGCGCACCTAAACCCACCAGACAAACTTTTCCCCCTGGCTAGCCAACCCCTGACTATTGGGGCAATATGTAAATAAAAAATGGTTACCTGTGTGGAGATATCTGTATAGTTGTCCCCTCACCCCTCCTCCTCCTCTGTGTGAGCATCTCCTCATCCGCCGCAGCGTTTTGCCCGATCTCCTGCAGCTGTTCACGTTTTATTTATTTATTTTTTCTTACTTTCATTTTGTGTCCATTGACACACATTTGTATCTGGCACCCCCCCATGGCGCCGGCGTTATTGCAGCCTCAACTCATGCAAGCCTGGAATCAAACACTGAATCTAAAATTGCAGCTCCCACAGGCATCAGCATGATTGCTAAATTAATATTTTTTTGGTTTTTGAGCACTTTTAAGCTATTGGGACAGTTTAAAGGCAAGTAAAAAAGTAATAACATATTTGTGGTGCTTTTTTTATTTTTAAGTCTAGGTGCGCTTTTAGTTGATTGGATGAAAAATCTGGACGTGTATGGGGTACTTTAAGTGCAAAAAAAAACAAAAAACTGCAGTTCTGTGCCCTCCTCTGTTTTAGCTCACATTATCTGGTCTGTCTGGATCATCTGTTTGGACAATAAAAGCCTCCACACATGTACCGAGCAAGGGGCCAACAGACAAGCGATGGAGTGCAGTGTGATATGCATCCTGGCCCTCAGAGTATTAGCCAGCACCCTTTGTGTGTCGGCCTTTACTTTGAATTTGGGAGCTGGTCCCTAATGTCCGTTCTCTGGCTGACTGAACTTTGGGGCAACAGGGTTCTGTTTCCCCATGTGGAGCACGCACATTGGTCAGTGGCAAAATTGTCCGCGGCTCGTTACGTGTATGGGGGGCCTTTATGGCATCAGCCAGAGATTTATGAACATGTCTGTTCTCTGGCCGACCGAGCTTTGGGGCGACAGATCCCCTGTGGGCTAGCACGCACATCGTTCGGGCGAAAAATTACCCACGGCTCGCTAGGTGTATGGGGGCCTTGCCTCCTATGATAAGGAGAGGGGGGGTGGTAGTTTTCTATGAACGACCCACCCTAGGGCAACAAAGTTTCTTTATAGGTGCAAATCCGATGGTTGCTTGCAGGGGGTTCACGGTGGCGTCTCTATTGAGCAATTGCAAATTTATGCAAATGCAGGTCCATTACGCACCAATCGCCCCATGGATAACGGACTGGCAAAAGTGAATGATCACTAAATCATTTAACAGGCCTCCCATGTACCAGTAAATTTAAAACAATTGGGGCAAGGATTTGTGTACTAGAGGAATGTCATTCTGTTGAGCATGGTTGACGTTTACATCAATAAAGCTCCCCATACAAGTTAAGATCACTTGTCGATCTCCCAGCAGATCGACCGCATGTAATGTCATCACACATGTACGGCCGGACAATCGGCTGCCCACCATCTGTGTGCAGGCGTCCCTGTCCAAAGTAAGGATATCCATCTAAACA
>CM070032.1:12905273-12921257 GCA_036250615.1 Ptychadena robeensis
GTTGGTAGGTCTCATGAAAGTTGTATGGAGGAATTTGAAGGTGTATGGGGGGCTTAAGGCATTTTTGTTTGATTGTTTAATAAGTTCCAGCAAGGTCGGTAGAGGTTGAGGGGATGCAAGTAGTGCTAATCGCTAATATTTGAATTGCAAATTTTTATTGTGAATATCTGCACTTCAAGAATTTAGGAATATAGTGTTGAGCTTGAATTTTCAAGTTTCGAATACCAAGCTTGAATATCACCATTTTGACATTTCATGAATTTTCACGAATTTATCATCGGCTATCCGCCATAATCGCGAAATATTACGAGTTTTTGCAATCCCATTCATTGCAATGGATCTCGATTTTATATAATTGACCAATATTCTCTCAGTGGAATATCCAAGCTCCATAGACTTGCATGCATTGCGCATATTTGATCGCATTGCAATTTTTTGATAGCCATCCATGTCCATAAACGCGAAATATTCGAGATTAAGAATATCAAATCGAATATCATTGTGGGTATTTGCGAAATTACGCAAATTTGAATATTACCCAGTGGCTCATCACTATTTGAATATAGAGCTACAGTTGTGTTCAAAATTATTCAACCCCCACTGAAATTGAGTGTTTTGGCTATTTTGACATTGATTTTGATCATTTTTGTCATCTTGTTTACAATGAAATCACTGAGGCACTTGTAAGTCAGACAAATCGAACATAACATTAATAATGAAATAACCACAAATGTCTTTTCTGTGTCACATCATTATCCGTTTTATTCAACCCCCAAGTGACATTCATTCTTAGTACTTAGTACATCATCCTTTTCCAGTTATAACAGCTTTTACATGTGAAGCATAGCGTGACACAAGTGTCTTGCAGCGATCTACGGGTATCTTAGCCCATTCTTCATGGGCAAAAGCCTCCAGTTCAGTCACATTCTTAGGCTTGCGCGCTGCAACTGCTTTCTTCAAGTCCCACCAGAGGTTCTCAACCTGATTTAAGTCTGGTGACTACGATGGCCGCTCCAAAATGTTCCAGCCTTTAATCTGCAACTATATATCTTCATAATTGGAAAGATTTTTTACATCAGTACCCGGAACTACCATACAGTGAATTTGCAAATATGCTCATGTACATGCTGATTTGCACAATGCAGGGAATCATGACTCTAGATCACAAATTCTCAAATGTACCAATTTATTGCAAATATAAGGCGATATCTTGTGAATTTGAATATTGCCTATGCTGCTTAATACTAGATTCAAGGTATTTCAAATGTATATGGCAACCAATCCAAGTTCTTTCACAGACCCATACACTTCAACACTGAGTTCACCTTTTTTAGGGTAGCCAGGTAGAACAGAATATTTATGGGGTTTATGGTGACCTGTTTGGTTGCGTTTGTTGACCTATGATGGTCATGGAGGTCCTCGTAGACTTCTAATATGTTGCTTCATTTGGATCACTGTAGCGTTCCCTGAAGCAATGTGATCATCATACTGACTTCTGAATCCATTTTCTTGCAGCACTTAGTCTTCTGATCGGCATAATTAGTTGCTTAAACTCCCTTCTGGAAATGTTCAGTTGCTTCTATGGTCTATAAATACAGCTTCCTTTTGACTAATGATGCATTTGAAGCTGATGGACCCATTGCTGGCACCCAAATGAAGCATTTTGAAAAACCTAAAAAGATTAAAACTGATAAATATGATAAATGATGCCTGCTGGGGATTCATTAATATGTATGGACTAAACGGCAGAGCCAATATGTCGCTGGAGCAAATAAATCACTTGATCAGTGCCAGCAAAGCCCCAAAGCTAATGAGTGATAAATATTAAATTGGTTTATATAAAATACCATCAGGTGACATTTCAGCAGTTAATACAGGTTTTTCTTCTTGAAGTGCTGTGTGCTAGCCTGGTACTTGGATAGTTTAACCTTCTAATGCAGTGGAGGGGTTGGCACCTATAGCAAGAGAAGGATTGTGGAGCTTTTCCTGATGGTGGTCAGGGCTGTATCTCCCGCTATGTGGAATATGCTTGTGCATAGGGCCCCAGGGACCCCATCTGGTCCTGGGATGCCCCCAGCACCCTGCCCCGTATGCATAATCGCCACTCTCCCTGACTTGGACTCCCTCCCTGATCTGAGCTATGTGAGCTGCTGCAAGAGGGGGGTTGGGAGGATTGTTCTCGAACAGCACCCCTACCTGCTCGACAATGGGCAAAAATTTGCTTAGGGCCCCCCACAGGCTAGAAATGGTGGTCATATCTTAAGTAGATTTGTTTTGAATGGAAATTTTAGGGATGCTACCCAGAATGGGTTGCCAGACGAACTAGGTATTGCACTAAAAGATGCACCTGAATATTCTCCCGCAAAAAGTATTCTGATATTGAAATAAAATATACTGAATGTAGCACTGACACCCTAGGGTGCTGCTGTGTGTGGGAACTGGGTAGCAGTAACAGACAACAGAGAGAATTTCTCGAACTTGAAGTTAACTTTCTTTATTGAGCAGCTTGACAAAGGAGAGAGGGATAGGGACAAGGCTGTTCTTTCACTGCAGGGTCTTGGTTCCTCACTAGGCATCTTTTCCTCCAATACAGCACACAGTCCCTGGCTTGCCTCTTTGGGTGGACCTGGAAGTAAACTTCTATACAGCACTGTTCTTCTATAGCACCAAGCAGGATCCCCCTTTAGTCCCTCACAGGCAGCACTGACTGAACACAGGAAATTCCTTGATCCAAACTCCAGATCACCCAGGATTCTTCCTCCAAACTGTCCTGGTCTGCCAATAGCCGAGAGGCAACACGAAGTCTGTAACTTCGTGGAGCTCCTGGAGACAAGACTCTTGAATGAACACTCCCTATTCTTTTATAGACTTTACTCCTCCCAGATTCTAGAAAGTACCAGAGATCTCTGGCCTTGGTATCTGGGCAGAATACAGAAGTTGATACATCTCAGTACATTAACCATTTAAGCACCTACATTTCTAGCAGGGGCTACATGACTAATATTCCAACAATGTAAAGTGAACAGCTGTTTGAACCATCATCCCTGTCTGAGGCAAATAAGGGCAGGTAAATACATGCACACACTGACACATGCTTGCAGACAGACACCTGTAGAAAGGCACATAGACACACACATATGCAGACAGACATGTCAATGTGCATACACTCTGCTTACCATTGCATCTTCCTTAATTAATCGCCTCGGGATTTTATTCACGATCTTCACCTACCATTAAAAAACAAATTGCCCCCATTATAATAAAAAAAAAGTGGTCAAACCTCACGTCCATTCATGTCTATGGGCGCGATCAGGAAAAATATTCGTGGCTGCCCAAGATCAGAACGCGGGGAGCTGTGCATGATCATGGCCATCAGTTGAGTGGAGACCAGCCCGATTAATCACTATGTGGGAACATAGCCTTACACTCTTTTATTTATTTATTTATTTTTTTGTCATCAGCATCTTGTTTCTTCCCCAGACTTCTACTTGGCGGTCGGTGAGGAGAGTGTGTGCATTTGGCAGAGAGCAGGGGGAGCTCCTGCCAGCAAGGACACACAGCATTAAACTTCCCAAGTAGAGGGTGTGACCTAGCAGTACTCAATATTGGGTACAAGCAGTGTAAGCTGCCTGGAGAGTCAGGTTAAATGCGGTGTATATGTCCTGGCAGGAATGCCCCTCCTCTCTCTGCCTAATGCACAGAGCATACCACCCCTCCTTCCCACATTTTTGGAAAGATTTTAAATACTCCTGTGTGGTCCTAATTCAGAAGGAAAGTATCTGTGTCTTATGATGCTAATTCTGCAGAGAGAGAGAAGGGGGAACTCTTGCCAACATAGACACACAGTATTTAACATGAATCTCCCAATAGAAGGTGCGACGTACACTCTATTGGAGGGAGGTAGCCTGGATTCTCAGGTTTCTTGAGGCATCTGGTCATTGCAACGCACCATGGTGGGCCTGATAATGTCCTACTTTAAATAAAACTGAATAAAAAGTCTGTCATTTATAACCATTGTTTTGACAATAACCTGTATCTACTTTACTACTGTAAGTGCCTTCAGTAGTGTAGATCATTGCTTGGTCAACCACTGCAACCGGTTTTTACAGCATAGGGACTCTCCAAACAGGTATATTGATGACTTGTAGGAGCCTGGCATCCAATTAGTCCGCAGTGGTACTGATTTTCTTTTTTCTATTCAATCAGATGATCCCCAGGACTGTGCTATGGATGTGCTTATTTGCACATTGCAATTCTCCATTTCTAACCATTAACTCTAAAACAGAACCTAATCTCTTCTAAGTAGCTCATTTCAGATATGAATGACTTCATGGTGATGCCTAATTATCACAGAAAGCTGTAGACTGGTTGAATCTTAATTCCCGGCTAACCTTTGCTGATCCCGCCTAAGATATCATCTCTTGATTTTTGATTATTTTGCCGGGGAGATTGATGAAAAGGGAAAACAAATACAGCGGTCAACCCTTTCACTGCCGGACGCTGAAAACAAATGGAACAAACGTATGTTCGGCCCAAAATGCTTATTCTACAGTTAAAACTGTTTGTGACCGTCGCACTGATGGATATCATCTATGGTAGGAACGTATTGGTCAGAGTTGGTAGCTTCATGCCAGATCATACCTGGGTTCTCAGGGGCCCTCACTAAATCTTCCCTTGTTTCTGGAACAAATGAAGCCCTACAAGTGGTTTATATAATGTTTTATTCTCAGCCCTTTGGGTATTATGAGGTTTCCTTATAATATGTTTCAAATATACAGAAAAACTATTCTGGTAAAGTTGGGTAGTATATTTGCACTACTTATGTCTACATTTTTACACTACTTATCTCAAGTCACATTAGTTTTGTTACATACAAATACAACCTTGGTGTGTCTAATATTAAAATATATATATATATATTTATTTATTTTATTAATAATCAGAGGTTGTGTTTAAGTAAATGGATGTACGTGGCCATTAACGACACGTGCCATTCGTCACTAAAGTCATGGTCAAGTCAAATTGGTGTGACCATCACACAGACATCCCCTTCCTTCCTGTTTATACTGCCCCAGGGGTTACATTGTCTTTAGTTTGAGGTAAGGCCGAACTGAACATATGTCTCCTGGCCTCAACATGCCAATTCTTCTAATTTTGTAGGCAAGCACAGTAGAGTCTTCCTACACAACAGTACATGTGTTGATGTCTGAAGAAAGGGAGCATATGGTGCTATGTTAGCGTGTTGAGTCATGGTTGGTGAGGCCCTCATGGGGGATGCTGGTGAACCCTGTAGACAGCTTGACATCCTGAATCTTTTACCTGGACTTTGAGGTGTACAATGCTGTAAAGGAAACGTCCACCAGATGCATGAAGTAGGACCTCCATTTTGGTTGGAATGCGTAACTGAACAAGAAATAACTACTCAGAACCCTGGATGTGTCCTGAACATTATTGGTCCATCTCCAGGAAGAAGTTTAGGCCTGAACACCCATGGTCACATTCAGTCCAGCTCCTCGACCACAAAATCCCCTGCTCTAGAAGTGCCCCACATTATCCAATTACTCCATAATGTTTCTGCCCAGAAGACCAGAGGTAAGGGGATGCCCAAAAAGCGACTTTTTGGGTGTCTGCACGGAATTGATAGAATGGGGGTGGTTTTAAAGATGGGGGGGGGGGGGGGGGGGGTGTTCTACCCAGAAAGCATGCATGTGAATGCAGCCCAGTGTAGTTGTGGTATAACCTATCCTCTTGATGGAATACATCCCTGGAACTTGAGATCAATGACTAGAAAATGGACTCCACAGAGAGCGGGGTGTTCTCATATTCAGTCCTCGTAGTATTACCGCAAACTTTCTATCTCAATGCTATGTCTTCACATAGGTGTGAAATACCATCTCTGTTGGCTATATAAAAGACATCAAAGGAATAAGCCTCTGCAACCGCTGCCAGTCATGTTTCTGTTTGATGCTGCTACCAACTGATAAATGTTCATAAGGAATGACTCCATAGATGTACGTTTTCCAGAAAAGACTTTTTACAAAGCATCTGCTGGATGAATGAAGAAAATAATTACATTGACATTTACCGATCTGTAATGTTTGTTCCCTGCAATATTTGTAAAATATGGTAATTGCCAACTCTTCTGACAATGTGCCTGTGCAGAACACGGGCGGACATAATTATAGACACATGACAAGTCCCGCTTTTATTATTTTTACAAAGGATTGACAAGTTGCGTGTCACAGCTTTAGGAAAGAATAGCCAATACTAGGAAGTATGCCAGGCTATGCGAGTAGAAAGAATACAGGTCCGTGACTGAAGCATGTGTTCTCTAGTGTTGGGCTTTTTTCCAAAAAGTTCCACTCCTAGTTCCTTCATTTAAATTTCAAATGGAAGTTTGGTTATGTACCTAGGAAGCAACATGTGTACATAGGAAGCAGAATATATGGTTCTTGTCTTTATGTAGAACTAAAGCTAGCAAGATAGGCCCAAATATGTGCAGTTTATATAGCATCTATATCAGGTAACCAGTCATTTTGTTGTAGGGCAATTATTTCAGGTTGTGTCCAATGAGGCCAGTTTACCATGTAAAAAGTAGGTCTCCAGTGCATAGGTCACTGACTCTACTGTGATCTTCATCCCTGGTCTAAAATGGCTCTGCCTCCTGAGATGGTATACTGTTAGGACTGCTGCCCGGAGGGTTGAGACGCTTTAGGGCGTCTGTACATCACGTTGACAGGCGCGCACAGATGACTTTGTTGCCATCAGTGTGCGCCCACAGACCAGCCACTCAGTAGGATGACCACATTAGACCATAAGAGATCAAGGTAACAGTGTGGTCTGTGACTTATATACTGGAGACCTACTTTTAGATGACCTGTGCTTCTTGGACTTGTTTGGAAAGCCCTTTGGATTACCACATACTCGTTTTTAATGCTACATGATGAGCTTGGTCCTGACAGCTCATTGTTCTTCACTAAAGACTGCCCATGCAACTACCTTCCAATTGGCTTTCCATTCATGGAGTTCTAACAGGTCCTGTGGTGAGTTTCATGGAGGGCAGTAACATCAGTCGGCATTGGGTAGCCCTGCTGCATTGGAACTCTTTTAGAGAGTGTGGTTTGTTGGTTAGTCGTGTTCCAAGATCTAATACACCTAGCATCTCTTTTAGAAAGCCTGGCCTAGTATGATGTTATCTCTGGAACTGCACTGACCAAGTCACCTGTAACCTTTGCCACCCTTGGGCTAAAACTCCACTACATTTTGCTGAAATGCAGAAAAACCAGTGTCTTTTGGATACCCATATTCATTTTAAACTGGTACTTCTTCGCGTTTTGCAGGAATGATTTGTTGTGTTATGCCAAAATATAGTGCAGCAGTCCTCTGTATACAGAGCTATAGTGAGAAGTTTGCCCCATTGAAAACCATTTTCTGACACCATCTAGTGGCCACTGATGGTACTGCATCAAATTAACCCCCTAAAGGCTTTTGGTTAAATATGGTATCTATTGTATAGATGCACAAATAATGGCACACAGAGCTTGTTTTAAGGGGGAGAAATAAAAAATGTGTCTTAGGAAACATTGGTGGCTGTTCCAGTTGATAATTTGGCCGTGGAAAATCACCGAACATGGTGTGTGTATATGTATACTTATATGGAACTGCATAGTGGCTTATATAAATGGTAACTTTTAGGTTTGGCTAAGATGATTATGAATTGTCATGCGTCATAACCTAGCGCTTTTACAAAGCTTAACCCCAGGCTGCGGTCACAAGTCCCATCATTGTTTATCTCTAGAATGCTGCTGGAACTGTTCAGCATGGTACCTGCTGTTGGTAAACAATTTGAAGTGTCTAAAATTAGCATGAACGTATTTCCAATTTTTTTTTTTCTCTCTCTAATTGAATAAACTGCCTTTTGTAAGTGCTTTTCAACCTATTTTTCCCTAAATGTTTCCAGTTTTATTAGTGGCTGCAGGGTATTCGGCTTTTGGCGGCTGTCCTTGGCTTTTTCCTGGAAATTGAAGCTTTTTACAAAGAAAAGCCGCTTCTGTCTGTACTGAGGCACTCTACTACCTGCTGCGGCATAACAATAGGGAACATCAGCTGCTCTTGCAGCTGAATCTTCCCTGAAATACACTACTTGTGGATTTAATAAAGTAAATATTTTAAAGTAGAAATCACTGTTTTTGGATGAAAAGTTCATGTTGCATTTTAATGTCTTCACTTAAATATGACAAAAATGTTTGGATTTCTAACAATTATATATGGTGGTTGCTTTAAAGTAATTTCTTTATGATCTGTATAGGGACTATCATAAATTTTTTTTTTTTTTGGTTTGACTGGTGAACTTTTGACCCCCCAAATTTTTGTGGGCTTTAACACTCCCTGAGCTATAGCACAAACATCCCCCCCCCACCTGTTTTCCTAAGCAATATATGCTTTACACAGGCCTCCTGGGTCAAACACACCTGTCCAACAAAAACCCCTGGCGATTCTGTGTATTGGCGAACCAGCCGATGCTTTCTGGTCCATCCTGATGGCGTCCGATAACAATTGGCTAAAAGAACAATGGTGCTGAAATCTTTCTTCAATCTTAATTAGGAATGTAGTGACACAGGAAGCAACCAAGGCAATGGAGGCGGCTGGCTTGGTTAAACTTTTTATTAACACAACAGTAAGACCCGCAGGGGCCTCAAACTTTCAGCAACATGTGGAAAAAACACAGTGAAATGACAGCACGGCAATGAACAGTCCTGCAGTCTGGTACAGCACTGTAGGAGACAGCGGTATTCAGACACAGTACCTTCAGGTCAACGGGGACCACAACGGCGTGACCGTCCACCAAGGCTGGTGAGGCAGTCGGTGGGTCCTCCGGGCAGCACGATCCACACTGGCAGCGGCCTGCAAGAGGTTAACCGGGGACCAGCAGCTCTTGGGTGGGTACCACCCCACTCTGAAGATGGCGCTCCTGGTCGGCAGAAGGGGCATCGGTGTCCAATGCACCAGCCCCCGTACTATTGCGCTCCCCGGCTGTATGTACGTCGGTACTGGTGCCCGTGCGGTGGGACCAGTGGAGGAGAGGGGCACAGGGCAGACCTGTCTTTCTTCCTCAATCCTCTGAGTGAGCCCCGACTCCTCCGTGAGGCTCCCTCTTAACTCCTCTGGGTACCCTGGAGCATGCGGGGGCGTGGTCTTAAAGGGACCTCCACCCTGCGCACACCCCGGCACTCCGCTACAGGAATACTGTGGCTGCCTACTTTGTAGAGCTTCATGGACCTTTTAAACTTTTTCTAGGTGTTTTGTTCACATTTTTAGATCTACAACAAACTCCCATTTGAATGCCTTTGTTTCTGCCAGAATAATATACAGTGGCTTGTTCTGTAACTTGTTCCTCTTCTCCTGCCCTCCAGTAAGAGAAGTAAACCTGTGACCGAGGGAATTGTCTGACCAACATCTTGCAATGCATTATCTCTGCGGTTATATGACTCTGCTTTTGTTGGCGGTCTCGGGCTGCATTTCTGATTAGCTCTTTTCAGCCGGCCAGCTCTCTATAGATTTCCAGCTGATGCCACCAGCTATGATTGTGAAGAGAATTGCTGCACTCCCATTGACCCGATTATGATATCTGAATTATATTCTACGGTCAAGTTTTTCTTTTTAGATTCTGCCCAATGTGACCCAATGTAGAAGTACAATTTTTTGCTTCTTAATATTTGTGTTAAGAACTTTGTGTATTAAGCGTTGAGATGATTGTCTAGATCTCTGTGGTCAACAAGGTCATATTGAAAGGATAACCTCTCCTTGTTACTAATGCGGTTCTTAAATATTCTTAGAAATCTGTATTTCAGTTGTGCAGTGCTTTTCCCAAATGTGGGTTTTAGCAACAACACATAATGATTGATTTCAGAAGACTTTTTTTTTATATGTAATATTCTTATAATATAACATGTCCAGTGATGGAGCCATGGCCTGTTTATGGCTCCTTTAGCTGTGATGGACAGGAGATGTTAGAAAAGTGTTCTCTTGATATTTTCAAGTTCATTAATTTCCAAGTTCATCAAACAAACCCTTTTGTGTGAATGAATGTACACAAAAAAATTAATATTTTTGATAAATCTAAACTCTTGCATGTATCTCTGTATTGTTTCAAAAGATTGTGATGAATGCTTAAGTATATGTCTAGAGTTTATGGTTAACCTGTGTGATTAAAGCTGGCCATAGATGCCAAGATTTGTCAGAGATCGATTTTGTTAAACGATTGTGACATGCGATCGAGTCTTCGATCACAAGTCGTACATCAATGGGGATTTGATCTGATGTGACTAAAGAGCGACTACAAAAAAAAATGCTATGGGAAATTATGGAACTGGGATCAGGCCTGCATGTGTTGATAGAAAGAGCAGATCTTAAAGTCTCCAATAAGGACCTTCAATTCGTGATAGATCAACAAAAAATTACAGACCGATTCCTTGTGAAGTTTCTTGGTCAATCATGAGGTTTAAACATGCATCAATTTGTGAATGATCGGTCGTGGTGAAGTCTATGGACAGCTTATGGGATGTGGGTCATTCATTCATTCATTCTTCTTTATGGGTATGGCAGGAATAGGAGGTAACCAAGATGATTTTGAATTCTTCACAGCCACTTTTTTTTATTTTTTAACTTCCATTTTGTGTATTGACCAACTGCTAAGTACTATCAACTTGCTTTTGTGAGTTTTTGGTTTAATTTTTCTTCTTGTTTTAGGGCAAAATGGTGAAGGGGATGGGTGGTGCCATGGATCTGGTTTCAAGTTCAGGAACGAAAGTGGTTGTCACAATGGAACACTCGGCCAAAGTAAGTGAACACCCAGGTCTGCAAAAGGTTTGCAATCTAACACTTGTATCTTAATGTATTTCAATGCTAAAATATTTTTACTCTCTGTACTTGCCCTGTACTTTTATTTTCGTATAGATCACTGAGGGAATGAAGTACAAAGCAGCTCCGCAACCAGTTATTGCCCAGATTCCTTTAAGTCAAATCAGACGGAGATATCACACACACACACACACACACACACACACACACACACACACACACACACACACACACACCTCTGTGATGCTTATTGCAATTTTTCTTTAAATGCAACCTGTATAACTCTAAAGGTAGCCATACATGGGTCACCCATTTGTCACCAATCGACTACCGATACAATCATTCCAGGCGATCATGGAATTGGCCATTGATTGGATCGGGAATTGATGGAACATCACCTTGAGAATATGATTTTTTGACATAAGCCGATCTCCAAAATGTCCGATTCCACAAAATCCATCGGTCAGAAAGGCTGCTGCATAGGGATCTATGGGTCCACCAACGTTCTTGGATTGCCAAACGATCTACCAAAAAAACCAACATGTCTGTTCAATTTCCGATTTTGTTTGGTTGACTGATCAGGGTGGGCAGAACTCGATCGATCAGCGTGCAAGCATGCGGTGATCGATGGGTCGTTTTTTCACTCCATTTTTGACCAGTATATGGGAGCCTTAAAATGTGCTGGGCCTCAAGGGTGGGGGACAGGGCACTTCCCAATTGGGAACCACTGCAAGAGCAACACAAGACCACCCCCAATCTGTAACTTTGTATTTTGTCACAATCTACAGAACTGCCCACAAGCTGTGCAGGAATCTAAAAAAAAAATTACTTTTTTCGTGGGTATTCTTCCGCTGGCAAGAACTTTTTTAGATCCCTACACGGTTGAAGAATACCCACACGGCCGGCAAAGGGGGCAAGTTGAACACCATACTGGTCTCCAGCAAGAAGACAGAACAAGTAAGCTGTGTTTACTGCGGACTGTCAGCTGTGCGAACATTGTGGCCATCCCTAGAGAGAACTGATCAGCATTGCAGTGGTGTACATTTAAAGATATACTGTTGGTGACCTGACCTAATTCATTTAGGCATTACTCCTAAATAGAAATGATCAATAGAATTAAAAAAAAAAATCTACATCTGAACCAATCCAATGCATCTCTAGTGTGGATCAGACCTGGCATGGGCTTTAACCTCCTGGGCGTTTGGGCCAACTTTACTTGAGTTTCATCCATCATGAAACTCAACCGAGTTGACTGAGGGGAACTTGCGTGTCCACTGGATTACCCTGGCGATTCTGTGTATCGGCGTGTATGCCGATTCTTCTGCGTCTGTCCCCGTGGGTGGTAGGTGGCGCCATAGACCTCCATGTCAATGGAGGGGCGACCCTTTTTCCTGGCACAATTTGTGCTGGGAACCTCCAAATGGGCTGTAAATTGCTGCAGCATTTTATGACTCTCCAAGATCGCCCATGGCATGCTTTAAAAAAAAAAAAAAAGGGAATCACACCGCAATGGATTAAGAAACGCAGACCTCTGGAAATTAGGGCAATCAGTTTTGAGTGGTGAATTTGCTGCTTTCATAGAACTTGAACTATAGAATGATACCATGCACTGGAAAATCACATTTAAATACAACTTCTTAATGCAAATTGTTGCAAATTTTTGTGCATAAGTTAGTTTCCTTCCACCAACCGTCTCAGAAGTTTAAAATGGTAAACAACCAGAAAGAATATAAACCTGGATCCATTCACAAATAAGGAGGCTTCAGCATTTAATGATCGGTGCTTGAATAGCTAAAAGGAGATGGATATGTTATTTAGGTGCAGCCGCTCCTGTTGCCAGGGAAACTGTTCATTTCAGAATGCCTGTCTTGTTTCCCGGCTTCTCCATAATCTAGTTTAAGGCAATATGTGACAAAAGAGCGTAGTGGAATTCAATAAATGTGTAGCTTTTTGTTTTTTATTTTAGCTTATTCCATATTTAATATTCCATTCTTAGGTGCTGGAGTGGTTTTGTTTTTTCCCAATATGCTTGAACTGTTCGTATTGTGCCTCACTCAATTGCTTTACTCTAGTTTTTAACATCTCTCCCAAATTATCACACTCTGCATGGCTGTTCTCATTCGTGCTGGTAATGGTAACCCGACCATTATTTTAAAAAATTTAGCTTTTTTTTTATTTATTTTACTTCAAAAATTTATTTGTATGAGTTTTAGAAGTTTAGCATGTCTTCAGCTCTGTATAAAAATGTAAACGGCTCCTCTCTGCAAATCTCTACATTGAATTTAAATTCCCTGGACAATTAAGTTCTCTGGACCACTCCTCCTGTGTCATGATCTATACCTGTGTTGCATCTCAAATCTAGTTTAATGTGCAGTGGTGTGTAATATGTAAACCTGCCATACACATACACCAATCGGCGGCAAAAATCAGCCGCCGATTGGTGATGGGCGTGCCGATGGGCGTGCACACTCGTGGCCTTCTGTCGGCAGCAAAATCGGCCGCCAATTGGGGGTGCCCACAAGGGGTGACAGAACCCTGTCGCCCCACAGCTCGGCCGGCCAGAGAACGGACATGTCCGATGTTCTCTGGCCGATGCCATTAACTTCAATGAAGACTGGCGTCTTCATTGAAGGTAACGGCCAGAACACAAAGGGTGCCTGCCAATGTCAGCTCGGAATAGCAGCGTGATGACATCATCACGCTGCTTTACAGAGCTAATCAAAACAGCTCTGTCGGCCCCCACTCGGTGGGTGTATGGCAGGCTTAAGGGTCACTTGCTCATCACCCCCTGCGCCCCCCTTATGGTACATAGAACACTTTGCAGCAATAGACCTCGTCCACCATGGATGTCTGCTGTGGCTCAACAGGAATGGCATAGCTCACCCACTGAGTATGTTTAAAAAATATAACATTTTAAGTAAAAATAGTATACTGGTAGAAACATGTGAAATGCTAACTGCGGGATTGCTAGTAATTTTTTTTATCGGTTTCCAATTTTTATGTGCACAAATCTCCATTCTTCTAATGATGATGAGCTCAATATAGTTGTCTCTGCATCTGCCTAATTACAGCCAGTAAAACAAGTATATGTCTTAAAGTCTGTTACTAAATTAAACCCCAGCTGGCAAAATCTCTATATAGGCGTATTTTTATATCTATTTTGTCTTATGAGAATTGTACAAATAGGGGTGGCTGTTGGCCAAGGCAAGATCTATTCTATAGTCTCATTATTTAATATCCTTTTACTGCATTATACTTCTTTTAATGTGGTACATAGAACCGTTCTGTGTCCCAAGGGGTCATGGTATCTTAATATCCGTACCACAGTCGCACAAGAATCCAGTTATGTGCTGTCAGCAGCAATTCCGACATGATGTAGGAACATCAGAAGTGACATTAAGAAGTGCTTACCAATTGCTCGGCAAACACTTCGAATGTGGCATCTGTGATCCGTGTTCATTCGTCAAGATGGAGAAGTTCAGATTAATGGCATGTTATGGCCCCTTAGCCCTGTGATTTACGATGTATCATGCCTTATTAAGATGGAAGGACATGCTTTTCTTATCTTAATTTGTGAGAAATCTCCTCTGGGTTCTGATTCATGTGACGTGTCCTACTTTCTAATGTACAATGCTAAATCCCGATAAGTTGTTGACGAGGCCTCCCTTTTTTTTTTTTTTTAACACTCGATTAACTGAAACTTCTAACCTTTTAATTGCCATACAGCATTGTAGGTGAAATATTAAGTTTGTGGGGTTAGAAGAAAGGCAAAAACTTAAAATGGCTACCAGCTCATTATGTAGATGCCTTATTCCTTGCCAGCGTTGTGGCACTATTGCTGAATAAGTACAAACTCTCTGCTAGTGATGTTCCAAAAATACTTGCTGCAATAATGAACTAGCTGTGAACAGTTAGATTAGTTATCTGTTTTTGGGTTGATCTCTAGAGGCAGTCATTTCACATAACTGTCAGTGGAGGGCTAAGAGTCCTTATTGTGCTTTATTTTAAACATAAAGGCCACCACTAAGCTGGATTTGTCTCACTGACCGTAAATAATGCTGGCCATTTAAAACCAACCAATGAAAACATTTTATCGGCCTTAAATCCGCAAAAATACGATCCTAAATTGGATTTTCAATGTGGTAGCTTTTTTGCTGAATATTACGATCCAAACCGATACCGCCGTCGGGATACATTGGTCTGTTTTAATGGATCGTAATTTTAATCTCGGGTTGTATGGCCAGCTTTACCCATCTCTCCTATTCCACAAGCATTCTGCTTCTGTGTCACCTTTTAACTCTGAGCTCTCCTTTACTGCTATATACCCAACGTTGCTAGATCCTGCCACTTCCATCTCCAAGATGAGCCCCTTCCTATCCCCATAGACCACCAATTCCTGGTACACGTGCTCATCATTTCTCAGCTGAACTACTACAATATCATCCTATCTCGTCTTCCTCTAAAAATATAAATATATATCTATATTACACACACCACTGGTGGGCAACTGCGTTATTATAGAGGGCCTCGGCATCGTTTAAGGGCCACACATAACATTTCCAATCTATACTGACTTGTATGAGCATTTTGTATTGAAAAAATTACAGCAGACATTGCTCAAACATTTTTTTTTTAAATGGCAAAACTTGTTTTAAGCGATACTTCAAACATTAGTGAACACTGTAGTGTGGTAATGCACATTGTGTTTTATATAGATCATCAAAGGTTATGTGCCTCATAAATATCATAGTCATTGATATCTATGGGGAACATAACCTTTGGATTCAAAGGTTATGTGCCGGAATATATATTATACAATTATGGGGAAATAGGGGTAGCATATCCACTTGCCTGTCTGCCAGGGCCACCGTCAGGGGGGGGGATAGAGGGGACTCCCGTCCCGGGCATCTAGGGGGGCCCAACAGTCAGCACGTAGGGGCCCGGCATGCTGCCTGTTGGGTGCAGCAGCCTCTGCTCACTTTGCCTCTGCCCAGCCCCCGGACTGCCACTGCGTACACGATGCGCTGCCGTGCAAATGCAAAGTGAGCAGAGGCTGCTGAGGGCAGCACCGATCAGGTAGCATGTCGGCGGCGGTTGTTTTTCTGCTAGCACCCCCCCCCCCCC
>CM070032.1:12923822-12945054 GCA_036250615.1 Ptychadena robeensis
CCCCCCCCCCACCCCACCCTGATACCCCAGTGCCGTAGTCCTCATGAGAAAATAAGACATCCCCTGAAAAGAAGAAATAGGGCATCTTTGGGAGCAAAAATTAATGTAAGGCACTGTCTTATTTTGGGGGGAAGCCTTGTAGCATGTAGCCACCACATCCCCTAAGCTTCAATATATTTGATAGTGTTCTTAGGTTTAGAAGATCAAAAAAAAACAAAAAAAACTATTGAATCTTCTGGAAAATGTCCTTAAATCTCCCCAGTATATAATCAATGACATGGATCTGGTTGGTTGCCCTTTCCATCTCCTGCCTTTGCAGATAAATCTGGTAATTGTCCCAAGAGTAAGACAGGTCGACTAATCACCGAGAAAGAGCAGGCAGTAAATTATGATTCTTATCATTCTTGGTGCAACGCGAGCCTGCCCTGTAATTGGTCTACAATAATGTACCTAGTAAATTTCAGTTACCCACAGACAGTATTCCGTCAATTGAAACCGATTGCATCAGCTGATTCTAAAAGAATAAAGAAAAACTGTTATATATTCTGCTTTATGGATATTTAGTGTTTTGTATTTTCACCCCCTCCTTGTTATATGGTTGCTTCTATTGACTAGTGGACACGTTGAAGAAAAATGAATCCCCTATTCTGCTCCCTACTCTACTCTCCAGTGTCTGATGCCCTACATCTTTTTTTCGAAGGATGTCTTATTTTCCATGAAGAAGAATACCGTACTGGGGTATCAGGGGGGGGGGGTGACTTAAAAGGACACATGGGGATCAAAGGGGGGAATCAAGATGGCACAGGAAACTCCAAGGGGGGGGGGGGGTTACCATTTTAGTAACCCCTTCTGATCCTAATTTTGATTGCCCCCTCTGATTCCCCCCGTCCAGAGTTACAGTACCGTATCTTTGGGGGTGCCTTATTTTCAAGGGAATGCCTTAAGTTTTTGCCTCATGCTGAAATATAAGGGTGCCTCATTTTTGAAGGATGCCTTATTTTCAGGTAAACAGGGTAACGTGGAGTGTAATTGTTGAAAGGGCAGTCTCATACATAACCCAAGTGGTGCCAAGACCTCGTTTTAATCGGTCACATTATTGTTTAATCTCGTATGCTAAACCTATCTGTATGCTGCACTAGAATTTCATATCGCCAGTGTCCAAACTGAGTTTAAAATTGAATTTGGCATTAGACCAGCTAAGCTGTTACATTTCGGTATGAGTTCCTCCAAAGAGGGGTTTAAACTTGTTTAGCTGCTGCAGGTGCCAAATCTTCTGGAGATTTTCCTCGATTTTAAATACATATTTACCTTGAACTGTCTCAATCTGTAATGTGCCAATATAGCTTCATTGTGTTCAGCGTAAGCCAGGCTTCTCCTCTGCATGCTAATGTCTTCATTTCAGCCATATCCAGGCTCATGCAGATGATTATTTAGTTATTGAGTCGGGTCCTGGCCACATCATATTATTGTGTGCAGAAACAGAAAACAAATATCAACCAGGATTTCAGGAATTCTATTTTTCCCTGACATTTTCCAACTTGATAATAACATGAAATTTATGTGTGTGTTTCTGTAATAGGCCGTCTTCGATGTGGACAAGAACAATGGGCTGACTTTGATTGAGATCGGAGAAGGTCTTACTGTGGATGACATCAAGAAATGCACAGGCAGCGACTTTAAAGTAAGTGTTTCTCTTATACCAGTCTATAAACACTAAAGTATAGGGGTTTGAGAAAAAATCTTTAAAAATCTCTTTAACCTCCCTAGTGCACTGCTGAGGTCCAGATTCTGTACCAAAAGTGCACCATAGACTTCAATGGTACATTTTTCTTTGTTGTAGGCCTGTAATTTCCCAAAATCTGTCCGTACAAGGGTCTAATAGACATCCTGAATATAAGAATGTTTGAAACAAACAATTATGTAAAAAAAAGTTTGTTTTTTTGTTTTGTTTTTTTTTATAAAATGTATGAGAAAACACAGAAATCAGGGCACAAAGCTATGCTGCTATGTACTAAATGTCACCCAAATAAAGTCTCTGGTGCCCCAGATGTGCCCATTTGCAGTTAACCCTCTCTAACCTGGTGTGATGGATGTGGTAAAATCACACCAGGTTAGAGAGGGTTACTGCCAATGGGCACATCTGGGGCACCAGAGACTTTTTTTATTTTGGAGATATTTAGTACATATAAGCACATTGAAATCCGTTTTCTACAAAGAAAACTGATTTCATGAAATGTACTTGGAATATTGTATGTAATATTGCAGCGCTGGACGAAATGGTGCTGTCCCAAAAGCTAGGGCGGTTAAACATGCCCACTACCCTACCATTCCCCTCCTGACAATTGTGATGCATCCTAGGAAAGCGATGATACCAATTATAATATGGTCTAGTACACATGAGCTGATTGGCTGCCAATTTTTGCATTGAAATAACAAATAATAATCATGTTATTGACGCATGACAGAACTTTAGATTTTATGTCCAGTTTAATACCTTACCAGTGTCGTTTCCAGCCTTTCAGGGGCTCTATGCAAGTTCTTGCTTAGGGCCCCCTCTCGACCGCGGGGAATGGGGGGGGATGCTTTTGGTGGTGCAGCTGAGGCTCCCTCCGGAAGGGGGGTGGGGTAGCTGGCTTGTACACGCCACTCTTCCTTTCTTCAGCTTGCACTGTTGAGATCTACACAGGGAAGGAGGGATTTGTTGGCCGCATGCATATTCAGCATAGCGGAAAAAACGGCCTTGTACCTTACAAATAGTTTTTTATTAACTGCCAGCCACGGAACTCCCTTTACATTCATTTTCAACCTGATAAATTCTATTGGTTCATAAAAAAAACATTGGCCAGTGTGTCCTTGGCCATACTCAAACAGTTATGCTCATGCTCTGCATGTTCAGTGCTCAAACGACAGCACCAGGCCTACTGAAAGTTTGGATTTTAAACTTAATGTGTTTGGATGGGTTATTAATTAGTACATATGGGAGGATTTGTTTAATGTTTTATTTAAACAAAAACTAATCTGACCACCTTGGGTTTTTGAGTTACCATAGCAGATGGTGTTGGAGGACCTCCATCAACAATTGGAGGTCTTTCAACACCATCTGCTCAGGTAATTACTAGCATGGAAACTTAATTTAAAGGTAACCTAAAAGTTTTCACACTAGTATTATCTGCTGAATGTAGATGCTGCATCAAAACAATCCAAGTCTGTGAATGTATGTGAAGGGTAAGCTCCATTGAAGTTTAGAACAATTTGTATCTGGGGAAAAACTTG
Organism: Ptychadena robeensis; assembly: GCA_036250615.1. Lineage (NCBI taxonomy): Eukaryota > Metazoa > Chordata > Amphibia > Anura > Ptychadenidae > Ptychadena > Ptychadena robeensis. The sequence goes on from CM070032.1 coordinate 12,927,096, forward strand.
GTTTATATAAACGCATTCCTTTTGTGTAAAGCAGGTTGACTTTGTTATGTTATAAATATTCTAATAATATAGAAATAGATTATGTTCCAGCAGAGATTTGAAAATATTTTATGGAATGAATCTTCATGTAGGACTTCCATGTTCCTTGTGGACACTCAGTGGGCCTTAACTTACGTGGGGTGTTTTAATATAAAGATATCGGGAGAGTCGGATGATGGCATGTTGCTAGTGATATGAGGGATAAACCTTGGTATGGACCCTGACACCACTTTGTCATGTGACTGTAAAGCAGGGTACAGAAGCTAAGATATGGGCCAAATCGATGGCTGTTTTGAGCACCGTGCGCGCTCACGGCCATCTCTCTGGCCCATATAATGTGCGCCCATCGCTGTTTTGAAGCGGGACCAATCAATTCCGCTCAAAAACATATCCTGACCATAAATACGGCCGATGTCCGATGCTTTGTCTAGTGTCGCTGGTCTCCAGGCAAAGCTTCAGCTGAGCTGGGGAGAACAGAGCTCCCGCCGATATCGGACAGCAGCGTGATGCTGCAGGGTACATCGGACGGCTTGATTATCGAGCCGTCTGTACCCTGCTTTACTTTGGAAAGTTCCTACTATTACCTTATTCCTCTTACACTTGTTTTAGAATATTCCCCCAACATACTGCCTCCCACTGTAAGTACACAACGTAGCAAATGCTAGTCCTTCTCTCTTTACACAAGGAAATGTATGTTTGTTTTCCAGGAGCGTATTCTTGGCAGCTAGGCTTGTTGCACTTAAAGTCTAATGTAAAGGCATGTGAATTTATGGGTTTGGCCTTTTTTTCAAAAAGTTTTGAAAACTACTCATTTCAAGTTTAATACCCTAGTGTAAGGTTGGGGTCACACCCCTCTCCAGATAAACTCCAAAATATTTGGAATGTAGGTCTTTTAAGTATTGAAGGAAAAGATTGGAAGACATCTGAGTTTACAAAACCATAATCTTATGACTTAGAGGCTCTAGCACAGGGGTGGGCAAACTAAGGCCTGGGGGCCAAATTCAGCCTGTTTTAGCTTCCTTTTCTGGCCCTCTGTCACAGTGTTGAAAAGGTGCTCCCCTTTGCTTGTTCTTTGCAATGAGTGCACAGAAGTCTCCAAACATTGCCTTGGGGACAATGCAGTAGCACTGGGCACATTCTTTGGGCAACAGGCAACAGTCCTTAGGAATTATCTCTGCTCCTTGCAGTGAATGAGCAGTTTTGGTTTTTTAAGTTCAGGAAATTTTAAAAGATAACACCCCTGTCACATGTTGCCAATATTAGTGTTGCCGGCAATGCACCTACAGTTGGTGGGCCATTACAAGCACTTAGTCCGGGCTTTTTATCAAATTTAAAAAGCCAATGTGGCTCATGAGTCAAAAAGTTTGTCCACCCTTGCTTAAGCAAGTAAAGTACTGTATTTTCTGGCGTTTAAGACTTTTAAACCCAGGAAAATCTCAAGTCGGGGTTGTCTTATACGCAGAGTGCTGAAACTTCTGAGCCGGAGGAGTCTGTCAGACATCGGAAGCGCCCCTTTTTCCCCCCCTCCCTCTCTCCCTCCTCGATGTGAGACAAAGCCGACGTGCTCACTAAAGGCTGTGGCTCTAGTGGCTGAAACTGGCATTGCAGCTCAAGCACATTATAACACCTTCACTGTATCATGTGACATGATATCCGTAAAACATTTTATTCCAAATTCTTTGATTTAAATTTATACAATTGGATAACCTCAGGTAAACATTAATATGAGAGGTTGCAGTTATGGGTGTGAAATTAGGTTAGGTAAAAAAATAGGACTTTTAAGCTTGTTGAAGATCTGGGAATTGAAAGTCAGAGCAAGGCCACGTGTCCTCTGCTGGCCAAAAATTACATTTGCCGGTGGATTCCTGAGACTTGCAGGCAGTTTGCCCATGTAAGAATTAAAGTTACCATATTGAAAGCAAATCTGATGTTTTTTTAATTTTTATTTGTTGTGTGTTGGAAGAGGTCTTATATCCCAAACTCTATATTATAACTGGAAAAGTTGGGGGTCGTCTTATACACCCAGTCGTCTTATACGCTGAAAAATACGGTAATTGAGTTATGGAGGATATGTTTGTGTTGTAAAAATGTCTATTTTGCACATATTGAATTATTGAATGTTAAATACTTTGATTTTTACTCCTTAGGTTTCACCAGCTCTTCAACCTTTGCAGCAAATCAGTGAATAAGAATCGTGGAGTTCTGATCAGTGAACAAACACCACAACATTTTCATATGGCAAAAATAGAGAGAACTTTGTATCAAGGACTCTTATCTAGCATCACAATTTAAGTGTTACAGGGATTCAATGGGGGTGTCGTATAATAAAACTTTTGAAGATAAATTTATATTTGTGCTTTGTTCACTGTTTGAGACTTGTGGAGTCGGTGGAGGTTGTGGGATTCCTTCTCTTAACATCTTGTAATGGACAATTAAACAAAAATCATAAATAGAACCATAACACAAGCCTATGGATTTAGTAATGTGTGGCTTGAATATTAGGTTCCTATACTAATAATGTAAATACTTAGACTTGTATCAGAGGTAGAACTCAAAAGCTTAATCAGTTTTTTGAATTCCAACCTTTACAAATGATCAATTACCTGTATTACCGTAATTAAAGTTCCAAGCAAGAAAAGATTAATTTATTTCCAAAATGTGTTTACTGTTAAAATTGGCTGGTTACATTTTACACTGGAATCTCTTAAAATGTTTAGATTTGTGGGTGTATATACCCCTACCTAGATGTTTAATTTGTCCACAAGTCTAAATTATTTTGGGAGAGCTCTGTATATGCTCTTTGGTAATCCCTTTAAGTGAGAGGTGTTCTACAATGGATGGTTGTAGCATTAGGAAAACTTTGGTTCTCCGGAGGTTTCTAGCTTTTTGTGGAATGTGCGGTGGCCATGTATGCTGGTATAACTGTGTGGCCTCCTAATATGTGATATTCTTTTAAAATGTTGGATATTCTTCCACATTTTGACCAATGTATTATACTGAAAATTTTAATGAGTAGATATGACCATGGGTACCCATATAATGATCAAGTCTAGTATTGTGGTAATAGGCAGGGGTGTACATAAGTGGTACTCTGTAACAATAATTTGGCCCCCTTTTGAGAATCAAAGCTCATATGTGTACTAACAACTTAGAGGCACTCTGTGTCTGGGCGGCCACAGCTAAATTTTAGATTAGTACAATTTATGTCACTTGGATAACTGCAGGGTAATATGAATAATTATGAAAGGTTTCAGTTAGGGGTGTGAAATTGGGAATGTACATTACTAATCCCCCAAAAAAAGGTTGGACTTCTAAGGTTGTTAGAGATCTAGGGGGTGAAAGTCAGTCACCATATGTAAGGGTAAAATCTGACAAGAGAAAAGCTACTGAGACTGCTGGAATATGACTATGAAAGGTTAATATTTGGACTGCAGGTAGTCTCAGGGGGTTAGTTACTAAGCCAGAAAATGTCAAGGTTGTACTACTGAGGTATGAGATCTGGGGTTTCAAACATGTTGTACTGTGAGGGTTACATGTGACCCAAAGCCAGCTGGTGACCTGTGGATGGAGACAGCTAATCGGAGGATCAATCAGGAACAGGGAGGTCCATCTGCAGCAGAATCTACCATGCAGGAGGCTGGCACAGAGGACAGTGAGGAAGACCACCCTACATATGGGGTGAGTACCAAACACCATCTCCTGGTACTCATCTGAGGAGCTCACTAACAAAGTTATGTGCACCCCTGGTAATCGGATACTTGCTGATGTAATTAATCATCTTTTCAGTTGTTCGATGGCTCTAAAAGGCCTATTTTATTTCCTTTCACATTTTTCTAAATGAAATAAATCAAGGTATTGCCAGCATTCTAAAAAGCTATTGTGGGAAATCCATTTTTGTACAGATGTTTTAAGAGGTTCACAATCTTTTGTTAAATCGTATTCACCTGAACAGCACGGACATAGCTGACAGCATTGCTAAAATATTTACTGTATATGTTATCCAACTTTTTCACTTGCAAGACATTTTGTTAAAATAAAACTTTTGCTTAAACTTGTACTGTTGGAGTATGTGGTCTACTTTTCATATAAAGAGCTCTATTTTTTTATTGTAAAGACCACCATGCAAGAGAAAGATGGTTTTATGTTTCTCAAACTACAAAGCGCGCTCTAACTCCTGTTCGTGTCCTCAGAATCCCTTTATGCTAAATCTTTATAGCTGAATTTAGCCAAAATATCCAGATGTGGCCAAAAGTGAACAAAAAATTTGGTATTGCAGTCTATAGTATTGTAAGAGAGCAGATTTGGGGGTAGAGAACAGAGGAAACAGTCTTTAACAAAAACTTTATCTTAAAACCGTGAATAACAGGTAACAGTAAATAGCCCTAGGCCTCAATCAGGAACAGTCTCTAGCGGGGAGTCCCAGCTATTCAATTAGCCTCCTCCTCCTTGGGCTGCAGCGTTGGCCTGTCCGGTGTATCCAGGAACCACTGACTGATCCAAAACGTTGCCAGTCTCTGTGCAGGCCACCAGTACACTCGGGTAGACCCAAATCTGGGGATAAGGCAAGGACACAGGTTGTGCTGAGCCACCTGCATGTTTCGGTCTCCCTCCTCACTGGGCCGGGGTTTCACACCCCTCATCAGAGGGCAAGCCTCCCTGTAGCTTCTCTCTGGCAAATGCTTGCTCACTTCCTGCCTGCTCACCTTTTATCAGTTCAGGCCTGGAGCTCCCTCGAGTGGACTCCTCCAACACTTTAGGCTGTGCATCACAGCAGGGCACCTCCCTACAGTATATAGCAATATGCGTGCTTGGCACATGCTAACACAATAGATGCATTGTGCACAGTGTACATATGCGCTTTTGTAACCCAAACCATTTGCAGGAAGAGCCCTTCAAAACTATTGCACAACTTCCCCATGCCAGTAGAATGAGCAACCAACTAAAAACCATCTCGGAGCATGAAATGTCAACAGATGTCTGTATTTTTTGGGGCAGATCACCTGTGAAAACGACACAAATTGTGTGAATAAGAAGCCATATATGTATGTATAGATGAAAAAGTTTTAACTAAAACCAGTGGCATAAATGCTTAAAAATGTTTAATCCCCGCACTGCATCAGTGCATGCAGTAGGGTTTTATGAAAAGTGTCCACGTTAAATGTGATCAATACAATGTTTTTATAGTAACGCGGTCTATAGAAAACCACATGCGTTAATTTAAAACGGAACACGACCCATGTAGTGTGAAAGAAAAAGTTACTTGATAGGTCAAATTTTGGTCCTGTTAGGTGGTGGTTGACACAAAGTTAGAAATTGACAAAACTATTTAGTTGAAATGTAAACTTTTTTGACAATGTTGTCACATTTTTTTGCCAGGGTGATTTAGATTTTTCGCTGAAAAGTTAAGTCGAAAATTTGAGGTCTAATTTTTTGGACTAGCTGACTTAGTTGGCATGTGTTAAGGGGCTTTGCGATTATCCCCAAAATTGCTGGAGATGTATTTAAGGGTTGTGGGAAATTTCAATCTCTAAATCTCCACTTTCAGTATTGGTGATGACGACTTGTTCGGAAGCAGTGATAACCCTTTGCCCAGGTGACAGTTCGCATAGAACATAGCATGTTCGCAGTTCACAAGGCCAGCGAATATTATGGGTGTTCTACCCGATCCCTATACCGTAACATGGAGACAAAGTTTGACCCCTCACCCCACTGTCAGGTGTCTCCAGTACTAGACAGACGGGGAGAGCTGCTGCTGATTGAGGGATGGCTGAGCTACTTTGCTATTATATTCCATCCAGTGATCTGTTATTATAGCGAAGGTGTTCTGCAACAAGAAATTCATCCTAACTGAACCACAAAAGTCCTTTTTTGGGGGGTGGGGTATGCTGTATTATGGGACCTGTGCGCTGTTAGAAGCTGAGGTGTGCTGGTAGTTGTAGTTCACCTTCACAAACTAAAGCAGGACATTGCAGAGAGATTTGACTTAGGGCTTGTTTCCACATGCTTCGGGACCCTCTCCGCTAAGCATATACGCTTAGTGGGGACCCCAACGTAGCATATACACTTGCCTGCTCGGCAGAGGATCTGTCTTCATGGCGCCGAGCCGCTCAGCTGCTGCAAGGCTCAAAGCAGTCAAATACGTTGAGTCTCTGCACCGGCGGATGTGTAAACAGACCATCCGCCGTGCAGGCAATGTCTATTTGCTATGTTGGGAGCCCACTAAATGTCCCGACGTATGTGGAAACTTACCCGAATTGTGATGTGTTGCAAAAGGTACTGTCAGGCTGGCAGCCCACTCCAGCTAACTTTTGGCAAAATCTGTAATCTAGATGTAATTTCCGGCCATTACACATGAAAAGGAAGGAGGAAGTTTAGCCTTTGATTCCCATCTGGCATGACAGTGTCCCGGTGATTGCACAATTTTTACACTTTATTTTAATTGTGGCTACAAATATGACCTGAAGGTTTGAGAAGTTCGCTCTCGCCTGTTTGCAAACAGCCACAGCTGATGTTCGGCCATCACTATTCAGGAGCTTTTCAGTCAACTTGCTGAAAAAATTCGAACATCTGTAATCCCTACTTATTCTACACATTGAAAATCAATGGTAATGGTGAATTTTTTAATTCCACATTTTAATGATGCAGTAGTAATATTGAATTTCGATCGGGATATTACAGCAAGTTTGGAGTTCAAGTGATACCGTTTATTGGCTAACTGAAGTCATTAGAGAAGCAAGCTTTCGGGATATCGCAGATCCCTTCTTCAGGATCGGGATATTAAAACTTTTTCAGGAATCTAATTTTCTTCGACTATCTCTACATGAAGTTTCTATTGATCAACACTGCTGATTCACGCTTTCTTAGACCAAGTGGCGCTGTAGTAGAAGTTATGTGGAAAAAATGACGAGCTAAAAAAAAAAAGCTATAAATGAATCCATAATCAATACATTCTGGTGTTTTTGTTTCTGAATTGCTTATTCTAGGCTGATGAATATAGAACAGTATGGTGTTCTGCCATTGTATTCAAAAGCAAAATAAAGATGTTGCCAAGTAACAGACTTAATATAGAATAATTTGTCTCAATTTAGCCTTGCTATTTAATATGTTTTATTTCTTCTAGTCTCCCATCATCTCTGCAGTCTGGATTTGTATTAATAGCCGAGCTAAATGAAAATATGCATATGAATAGCTGACAATGCGTGCCAGTCTCCTCCAGGCCACCACCTATTCCATGTCACCAATAAATGGCAATATCTTTTCTTGAAGCTTCTTATCGCCCGGCATGCATTGTGTAATTAAAAGATCTTATTTTTAATCAGGAGCAGAGTATGCTGCGAAGGCCTAATTCCTCACTCTCTCACTTTCATTGCCTGTGACTCTATGTACTATGATTATTTTTTTTCTTCTAAAGCTAGCCATACATGGTTCAATTGACATCAAATTGATCATCAATTCGATCAAAGTTTCCTATCATTTAATCGTATGTCCATTGTAATTGAATCGAAGTACACACCACATTGAGTATGCAATCAAAGCCCGACTTCGATTGAATTCAATCGTTTTTAAACGTAGAGTAATCAAAAAGCGATTGTCAGAGTGTTCACAAAGGGACCAATGATGGTCAGAGAGGGATCAAAAACCCATAGGTCATATCTTTGCGTTTTAATCCAGTACATTATAATCGTGGCAAAAGGACACTGGGGGGCACACATTACATTAGGAGATGTATTCACAGAGATCGCCATTTGCATGCTTGTGTGTCAGTGAACAGACACACAAGCCATTACAATGCATGCTTGCATGGTTTAAATGCTTGTATTGCATTTCCCTCCTCCCAGAAGTTACAGTATGCTAATTGATTGAATCGAATCTCAATTGGACGGGTCAAACAACAGTACAAAAAATGAGACACAATGTGGGGACAATCAATCAAAATATTCCAACTGGTCGATCAAATTTTGATCGAGAAAAATGACAATTAAAATCGAATTTCAATTATCATACCATGTGGACATGCTTCAATTTTCAATCAATCGACTAAAAAATTGATTGAATTACATCGGTTGTACAGTCAATTGAACCATGTGTGGCTAGCTTAATTATCTAAAATGATCAAGGAAGAGAACAAAACATTATTTGGATGGCAGGTAATGGGCAACTGTAGGCTTGTACAGTTCTTACTAAAACAATAACAGAAGGAGGAACTTCACCGGTACAATTACCCTTTTCACATTGCTGACACTAAAGCCCCCCCCCCCCATACACATTTAGGTTGTGACTCTATCTTTTGGCCAATTGACAGTGCGTGATGACGGTCCGTTCACGAATTGACGTGGCCTATGTTCGGCCATCACTAATCATGACCCTATATTCTGTGCCACATCCCTACATACTACATTATGATGTACTTAAACATGACAATTATGCCAATACTCTGGCTTCTGTTTTACTGTGGGTTCGCAGGTGCCAGGATAGCATCTATTATATGGGCCAGCAATCTCAGATAGAGAATGCCCACAATAGAGTGCTTGGACACTAGTCCTGTACTCCAATGTGTTTCGGCCTAACCAGGCTTCTTCAGGGGTGCAGTGCCCCTCACTGAAATGGACATATTTTACAAGTGTAAAACAACACTACTAGTAAGAGATGCATGCACATTCCTCATATTACAATACATGGTAAGGGGCACAACATCCCTGAAGAAGCCCAGTTGAGCTGCAGTGGGCAGTTTAATAAATTATCTAGTGGGTAAGTAAAGTAAACTGTTATCAGGTCTATGAAGATACCAGGAAGTTCTCTCTAGCCATAGTGTTTTGTCTTGGGCTATGGACTGCTAGTGATGGGAGGGGACCATGCCCAGCTGTTAATGGCCCCAAGGGCCACTGTTTGCCCACTGCAAAAAACATGCGTAGGTGCTATGTTAATTACACTAGTGTGCTGTGGCCAATTCAGAGGCAGTGGTGATTAATCTGGAAAAAAAAAAGTAATTTAAAATGCAGGTTGCAAATGGACCACTTAAGCACAGCAGCTGTAGCGTTCTATAGGTTTAGATGCAGTCTGAGTGCTATTTGCATGCAAATTTGTTCCAGTGGTCCACAGCAATATTTGAACATGCCATTTACTCAATACACTAAAACCTTCTTTTCTGATAGAAGATAGGAAGTAACCTAATTGAATATACTTCCGTAATAGAACCGGTGCACTTAAACACACAAACAGCTGCTGTATGGGAATGGCTAATAAAATATTTGCAATACACTGTGTGCCGCGTTGCCCATTTAGAAACTAAAGGCTAATGGCGATCATGAGAATTGTTGCATTGCTTGGAATAGATTATTCCCATTTGTGCATTTTAGAAAGAAAGCTATTTAGAGGTTCTCTGAACAATGTCACCTAAGGTCACCTTTGCTGCCACGCTCCCGTGTCCTGTAATTGCTAAGTGGCGTGCGATAATCCATAGAACAAGGTGAGCTCTAAATAGAACTCAGCAGGTGACCACATGATGGCTTTGTGCGGCGGATGCATTAAAGTAAACAGACACGTTGAGCGTCTCCTGCTATATTGGATCCATTTGCTGGATAATGGGCCAGTCAGTCCTGTTTAAGTAACAGAGTTATATATTTTGGATGCGCAGCGGAAACGTCAAATGCGTAACAGAGTAGCCTGAAAAATAAAACGCTGCCTTGTGTGGCATTCATCTCATTAAATCATTTTCTTACTCCGAAACCTGTGCCCTAGCCATAGTTAGATTTACAAAATAACATCTAGCAGTTGTACGATACACATGTAAGAGAAGCTCTGTATTTTTATTTTTTCTATTCGGGCACATGCATGAATATGACTTTTTATCTATTTTATATTGTGAGATTAACAGGAGAGCCATGGGGAGCGGGCCCCCCTGGATAAGTCCACGGTAGGCCACAGTTGGAGGTGAAAATGCACGTGCAATTTATTGTCTATTTAAAGTCCATATCAGGTATACAAGTTAGCAAAGCAAAAGTGAAACAGTCCATGTCAAAACCGGCTATTTTCCTCAAACAGTTTACCACACAGGTATGCTGCTCTGCAGTCTGCCACACACCGGTAACTAGTTCCAGGTTGGAGACCCTCAATGAGTAGCTTATATAGGGCTCCTTATGAGCACATAGATCACAGCTGTGATCGCCCTTATCCAGCCCCCAGCAATTCCAGCTCCACCTGCTGGTCAAACAGAAAAATACTTTGCACACTGGTGGTATCTGGGACACACATACCTTCTATACTTGATACATCCAGAGGTTTTAATGGACATATACATGTTTGAGCAGAGAAAAGGACCCATTGCAGGCTCTCTGCTGTGATATGGTGCATACCTGTATTTCCTTTGGAGGAGGGTCACTGTTGAGAGCCGTAGGTGTTTATCCCCACTGCTATTGATCACGCTGTATACCTCTCCCTATGCTTTTATATGCCCAGGAGTTCAAGTTCAGTGAATATATTACCTGATGTTTCCACAGTCACTGCGCAGGCTGGATATCACATATTCGAATTGCGAATATATGTGACGAATATCGGCTATTCGAGAGTTTGTAATTTTCGTGAATGTGGCAGCGGATATTCACAATTTCCATTCAAGATATTGTGCATTGGGAAGCTTATGGCTATGTATTGCAAATTTATATTTTATATTATATTCACAATGTGAAAATAAATACCATATGTGACCATTGAGTTTGAGGGTAATCGTAATACGGTTATAATAAATTTTTTGCAATGATCCTTTAGATCTTCCACACATTTTATGTGTGTAGGAGCTTGAAAGAGAAATCCAAGAAAGTCAATAATAAGCCATCTAGTATTCTTTTAATTCCTAGCAGAAGAGCAAAATGTTTGTTAACATTTTGAAAGGTTTTTCTTGTTCTCCATAGACTGAAACCAAACGTATAGCTCATGTGGACTTTGCAAACACCGGGAACGGAACGGAGAAAAGTACAATAAACCCTTTACTTATACAACCATCACCTGGGAAGGGATCAATACCCATAATGTGTTTTAAACCCCCCAAAGCATCCCTTACCTCACATTTGATCATTTTAACCCTTAATTTCAGAGTACAGCTTAGGGCCCCCATACACCTTTAGATTTCTCTGTCAGATTTCCTTTAGATCTCCTTTTGTTTTACCAAAACCATGTAATATGAGGGACTTTCTAAACCATCAAGTCTACCTGTGTTCAATGACAGAAGACCCTATACTGCATAGTTGTTGGTAGATCTAAAGGATATCTGACCGAGACATCTAAAGGTGTATGGCCAGCTTTACAAATACTTCTTGGACTTCTCAGCTCTTCCTTTACAACCAAGCAAGTGGTAGCATGTTTTGTCCTCGATCATAATTCTTGTTGTTAGTCAAGACTTTGGTTGCAAGTTGAGCATAACATTTTGTTTGTAACTCAAGTTGGTCTTAAGTCAAGCCGGTGGTAACTCATAGTAATGAGCATTATAGGCAATATTCGTATTTGCAAAGAATCTAAAATTTTATGAATAATATTAACAATAAATTCATAACTGCATGAATTCGTTACCTCCAGTCATTATTACCTTCATTGCGCAAATCAGCACTTGAACATGTGCATTTTGTGAAGGCAATGCACGGTAGTAAAAAATATTAAATCTTAGAGATTACGAAGATATATGACTTTCATTTTAGATCTCCGCGAATTCTCGAAGTGTTGATATTTGCAATAAAATTTATCAATTAGAATATTCACAATTAACACTAGTAACTCAAGGGTTCACTGTTTCATGGAATGATCTCCTTCAGTGTACAGTTACAGTTGATCGGAAAAGTATTCACAGCACATCGCTTTTTCCACATTTTTTTATGTTACGGCCTTATTCCAAAATGGATTAAATACGTTTTTTCACTCAGAATTCTATACACAACACCCCATAATGACAATGTGAAAAAAGTTTACTTGATGTTATGGCAAATGTTTTTTCACAACCTTTGCTCAATATTTTGTTGATGCCCATTTGGCAGCAATTACAGCCTAAAGTATTTTTGAATATGATTTCACAAGCTTGGTACACCTATCCTTGGCCAGTGTTGCCCATTCCATGCAAATTGTGGATGTTTAAACCCCCATGCCATTCCTGATGGCTTCATCTCATCCAGTGCTGACTTGTCAGTATAGAAATGGACGAGATGGAGCCCTCAGGTCAGAAGATCAGAGCCCTGGCAGCATTTACTATTCTGTGCTGCTATTGGGCTCCAATCTGAAGGAGAAGCTGGAGGAGGAGAACGGACTCCTATGCAGAAGACCAGTGTGATTTCCAAATGTTGCTGTTAACCCTTTGACAGAGCATGCCAAAGAGCATTGTATTGGATACAGTGATAACTGTTTCTAATACAATTCAAAGTAAAAAAAAACACATAACACATTTCCAATTGAATTTTTTTTATTATGAATATAAAAAAAAACAAATACCGTATTTTTCGGACTAGAAGACGCACCGGACCATAAGACACACCCAGTTTTTAGGGCAGAAAATCCAAAAAAAAAAGTTTTCACATCAATTGGAATAATGCAATGAATTTTAATGGATGCAATATTCAATTCAGCCACAGGTGTCACTAGCAGCAGTACACTGTCAGCTCAACACGTCACACTACACTGATCTGTTCTGTGGATTTCGGCATCCCCTGCTCCCCGGCCGAGCCATCCATAGCCGAACTGAACACAGCACACAGCTCTCCTCTGTGTTCTCGTTGGTGGGGATGCAGGGGATGTGGCATTTAGATAGAAGAGCCAAACATCGCAAATGACAGCTGCTCATCAGCTCTCCTCCTGGTGCGACCTGGTGGTCGCACATTCCTGGTGGTCGCACATTCAGACCATAAGACGCAGGCACTTTCCCCCCCCCCCCAATTTTGGGGGTGAAAAAGTGCGTCTTGTGGTCCGAAAAATACGGTATATGAAATCTATAATACAAAATTTGTATTTTAGAGATTTTATCATTCAAATGATACCTTTTATTATATATATAATTTTTTTTATGTAATTTTTTTAAACATAATTGTGTGTTTAAGCATTATTATATTCAGGATGTCTACTAGACCCTTGTACGGACATATTTTGGAAAGTTACAGGCCTACAACATAAAAAAAAATCCATTTAAGTCTATAGTGCACTTTTGTTACAGAAATCTGGACCTTAGCAGAGCGCTAGGGAGGTTAATGTAGTACTTTGGGTTATTCCAAGAGCTGGTGGCTCCTAGATTATATAACACGAAATAAGATTCCAGAAAACTTTCACTTACAACTAAGAATGAATTGTACTAAAAATACTAGACCAATACAAGAAAATCTTCTATAACACACATAGTTATTTTAATCTGCAGCAGAAACGCACGTCATTAAACTGGGTCAGAAACTGACAAGTCATGGCTGTTCATTATGAGTCTGGGAATGGCAAACGCTGACATCCACTCCATACCAGCCTGGTCCAGGCGCTGTAAATTGACAGCTGAAACATCCTAGTTTTTTACAAAACAATTCCATCTTCAGTAGCTGATTCCTAAATCCAGGAGCCCTTGTTACTTGAAAAACTGATTTATAGATTTCAAAATGTCCGTGACCATATGTTGCAGTCCTTTCAGAAAGAGTTCAGTTTTGTAAAATAAAGGTTTTTGCAAACATTTAATAAAAACATTTTTTTAACTTGACCTTAAAGCTGATTTGCAGGATTATATAATAATATATATCAAGTGGTTAAAATTGTAAATCAGTTTGAATATGAAGAGCGAGCAGAGTGGTGACCTCATTAGGTGTCCATTTTTCTCTCACACCCTGGGAGCAGGTTGGCTTTTTATTGTATAAGCTGGCCATACACCATCTCTTTGTCAGATATCCTTTACATCTACCAACGACTATGTAGTATAGGGCCCTCTGCGATGGAACACAAGTAGACTTGATGGTTTAGAAAGTCCCTCACATTACATGGTTTTGGTAAAACAAAAGATGATGTGTGCTGAGCAGAAGACATCCCAGGTAAGTGTAAGGGTCCTGACGAATATGGAAACATTTTTTTTATTCAAATCGGAAATGTTCTTTATGTTTTTTTGAGTTCCAAAAATCCTGGTAGCAATAGCTCTGCATCCCAGGAGAAAGACACTTGTTCCAATAAGGCAAAAGGCCGCTGCCAGGAGGGGGTCTGGGTCACATAATTACTTTACTTCCATGCAGAATGTTAATGTGAATACACTCATGCTATAACTCAGGCTATCATAATTGCATTAACTCACTCAGCTATAACGGTTGCTCAGTTGTTGTGAATATATTATGTAAAATTCTCCTAATAGCTGTGTAATAGCTGAGTGAACCAGTAGCTATACAGATAATATGAGTCATTTTATTAACATTCTGCATTGCAATACAAAATAATGTGACTGAGATTTGTCTCTCGTCCTATATATAAATAGCTGCTCATGGGTAAGTTGTCAGTTCCAGATTGTAAATTGTGTCTCTCCATAAGGTCAGTGGTTTTAGAGAATGGGTACTGCTAGAGTACAGACACACGATAAAAGTTCAGCACAGTCTTTTGGAATTTTAAGCTGTTTCCTGACACTGGCCTTTTGGATTGGCTGGAGGAATATGAGGTATATACTGCATGGACCAGACCTACCTACTTAGCTAGAAGCTTAGCTTTTCTCTCCAAAACTATGGGGTAAGACTTATAGTGCCAACATATAGTATATTTAAGAACAAATATACACACAATTAACACTTTTAAGCTCCCTATCATTTGAGACAAGCCCAGCATCATCTTATTTATTTACATATTATACTCTGTGCGAGGTGGGATCATCTAGATCATCAGCAAGCCGGCAGTGATTCTCTATCGCGGCGGGCATGCCAATCGGTCCTGGCACCGCCCCTTCAGCATCATCAGTGAGCACTAGTGAGGTTAATTAGACATGTGATGAAAATACACCTTACCCAACTCACCATAGGGATCTTTCTCCCTGCCTTCCTGTCCATATACTGTATGTATCTATTAATCTGTCTGTTTGACTATCCCCCATTTATCCATGTTCTTGTTGTTTTTCTCTCTTTGACGTTTCCCTTACCAATAGACCGTTAGCGAGTTTGTACTCTTTCACAGCATCTCCCGTATCGCTGTTTTCCTCTAATACTTGCGTCTTATATTTGTGTCTTTTGTTTTTTCCATTTCCAAGTCATCAAGCAGAAGAGGCGCTGCAGGAGTTCTGGACACTGATCAGAACAACACTTCACAGAGGAATAATGAACAATACTCGTTGCTTCTCGTACGGTCATTCCGTCTATATAAATATTATAAAATATCCAGCCTGCACATTGCAGATGGTAGATATCAGCTTGTTTCAGCGGCGTTCTCTGTGTGAGCAGAGGCAGCAGATTGGATGTTGCATGTTGTTATTTGCCGCTTAGCTGATAAGATGTTTTGCAAGTTTAGATAAAGCAAATGAAACTTCTGATTTCCTCTTCCCGCAGGATTCCATATTTATCGGCATCTGGCGCTGTCCCACAGTGATCCCATACAAATATACAATACCGACAAATGAACGAGTCGTTCCTACTTTAATGAATCCATTACACGGCTTTCATGTGAACTTTGGTTATCGGCTTTATATGAGTATTAGAGGACCAGTACAACAAAGATTGGGATTCCGGTTTAGAGAAATAAGAGAAAATATATATACAGCTGTGCTCAAAATTATTCAACCCCCACTAAAATTGAGTGTTTTGGCCATTTTGACATTGATTTTGATCATTTCAGTCATCTTGTTTACAATGAAATCAGCGAGACTTGTAAGTCAGACAAATATAACATAACATTAATAATGAAATAACCACAAATATCTTTCCTGTGCTCACATCATTATCAGTTTTATTCATCCCCCAAGTGACATTCATTCTTAGTACTTAGTACAACATCCTTTTCCAGTTATAACAGCTTTTACATGTGAAGCATAGCGTGACACAAGTGTCTTGCAGCGATCTACGGGTCTCTTAGCCCATTCTTCATGGGCAAAAGCCTCCAGTTCAGTCACATTCTTCGGCTTGCACGCTGCAACTTATTTCTTCAAGTCCCACCAGAAGTTCTCAAATCGGATTTAAGTCTGGTGACTGCGATGGCCACTCCAAAATGTTCCAGCCTTTAATCTGCAACCACCTTCTCCATGTAATTTCGAACACAACTGTACATCTTCTATTTTATTAAGAGACATTTTTTTATTTACCGTATTTTCCGGCGACGACTGGGCGTATAAGATGACCCCCAAATGTTCCAGTTAAAATATAGAGTTTGGGATATTCTCGCCGTATAAGACTACCTGTCTTCAACGCACACCAAATAAAAAAATTTATGTCTACACTTTCAACCCCCAGAAATCAAAAAATGTCATATAAAATCAAAAAATGTCATATAGTGTAATAGAGTTGTGTATGAAGAGAAGTTTTTGTACAGCTATTTAATGTGTTCTAGCTTTAATCTCAATCTCCCTGCAATACCAATTTCAGCCACAATGTCGCTAATGAGCACACTTGCGTCAGTAGCAGCCAGCTACTTTCACAGACATCGGGAAGGAGAAGGAGGGGGATTCTGAAGATGTCTCTGTCGGCTCCTGTCAGCCAGCGCGCAGTGCGGAGAGCATGGATCGGGGGAGCAGACCTCCGGGCTTCCCTAGATGGAGAGCACCCTAGCACCCCCCGACGGCGACACCTGCCATATAAGACTACCCCCTTGTTCCTGTTCATGTTTGTATTTACCATATTTTTTGCACCATAAGATGCAGCATAATAAGATGCACCTCTGTATACAGCATGTTTACAGGGGCTGTGTGAAAGTTTCTCTTCTCTGATCTCGCCTTGTTTTCACCTCTCCCTTCTCCTAAATGTTGATAGATGGCACTTAGGAGGAGGGAAGAAGAGAGCAGGGAGTGATGAGAGCAGAGAAACACACAGGGCTTGCTTAGAAGCTGTAGTCAGTGTTTCTTGAGTTGAGAAATAGTGATGAGTGTGAATATTGAAATCTCGAATTTAAATAGCAAATATTACCTCTTATCGCCATGAATATAGTGCTATATCTCAAATATTCGAGATTCTGGGGAAAGTTCCATGCATTGATGATTTTCAAAATGAATTACTTCTAAGAGTGTTGTCTCGTGGTGATTACACAGCTGCTATTTTACATCCTGCCTCTAGATGTCGCTGTGACAAAACACATTTCGTTCACAATATAGGCATGTGTCGATTTCTGCAAGAAATAATGTCAGATTTTTTAAACATTACTTAGAATATTTTGAGAGTTTGTGAAATGTTGCAAATTCAAATATTGTCTATGCTGCTCATCCCTATTGAGAAACAGTAACTGCAGTTTTCAGCAGCCAGTTTTATTTTGCAAGAACCTGGAGAGTGACTGCCAAGAACAGATAATAGACTTGATCTAAGCCAAAGGCCGAGAAGCGATTTTCCACAATTCCACAACAACCCTTTAATGTAGTCTGCAGTTACCAAAAAGGCAAAGCCTGCTCAGTCACATCCTGAACACTTGTCATAGTGATGAGTTTCTAGTTTGGGCCTACCTTGGGGTTCAATAGAATTCTACCTGTTTGCCTGGCTCATCAATATGATAGACATTTGAAAAGAATGGATTTTGTTTAACTACAATCCACTCAAACTATGTTAGTAAGTTTACAATAAAAGTGCTTGGAATCCTGGGTAAGATTTATGGAATTGACTGTACCTATAGACAGTCATAGAGTTAACTCTATATATTAGAGAGCCTGAAAAAAAACATATTAGAGAGCCTGAAAAAAAAAAACTACCATCCTTAAGCAGGGCATACACGTACCAATTCCTGCACGATCTGATCCCCGATCCGATGCCGTGCGTGCTCC
>CM070032.1:12978227-12993178 GCA_036250615.1 Ptychadena robeensis
CCATTCTCCAGAATACTCAATGTAGCTGCTTAATATATCAGTGCTATATAAATGGACAGAAATAATAATATTAATGACTAATTTTCATTATTAGTCCTGTGCTGGAATTTTACCGCACCCAGTGCTGGCCCTGAAATCATGTGATGAGTTTGATTTCAATTCCCATTGTCTGGTGTCCATTATTAGCCCCCCCCCCTATCTGCTCTATAGGGATCAATATACCATCCAACTAAACCAAGACATGGGACAAAGTTGTACATTGCTGGTGATCATAGGGTGAAAAAGCTAACTGATACACTGCCTGGCCAAAAATAAAGTTGCCACCAAAAAAAGACCACACGCTAATATTCCGTTGGACCGTCTTTAGCTTTGATTACGGAACACATTCGCTGTGGAAGTGTTTCAGTAAGCTTCTGCAATGTCACAAGATTTACCATATTTTTCTTAATTACATAGACTATACTATACTAGACTATAAGTTGCACTTTTTAACCAATAAAAATCGGGGGGAAACGTGCCTGCGTCTTATGGTCTGAATGCTTCACCTTGGCTTCTCCTGGCAAGGAGGTTAGCCGGAAGCTGTCAGATGAGAGATGCCGGCCGGTGTCCAGATCTCCCATCTGAACTGTATTATTGCTTATGCCAGCAGAGCCCAGCTTATGTAAACAATGAAGAGAGAGAAAGATGAACTCCCATCTATCTCTCTTTCCATGTCTGTGGAAACTGCAATCACTCTGCAGCTTCCATGGACACAGGCACAGCCAGAGAGGAGAGGGAGAAGACTGTGCAGCCGTTCCTCCCAGGCCCCCCCTCCTCCCGATCAGTGAGGAGAATGACGTGATATGCTGAGAGTTTACTGCTGCTATTGACATCTAATGGTTGAATTTAAGATTGCATTCATTTAATACATTGCATTAACCCAATTGATATGAACACTTATATATATTTTTTTCCTGTCATAAAAACTTGTTGCGTCTTATGGTCCAGTGCATCTTATAGTCCAAAAAATATGGTATTTTTATTCAGTGTTGCATTCATTTTTCACCAAGATCTTGAATTGCTTGATGATGGAAGGGTTTGACTGCTGCTCAAAGATTTCTCCAGCACATCCCAAAGATTCTCAATGGGGTTAAGGTCTGGACTCTGTGGTGGCCAATCCATGTGTGGAAATTATGTCTCATGCTCCCAGATAGTGATGAGCGGCATAGTCAATATTCGAATTTGTGACATTTCACGAATAATTCTACTAATATTCGATTCTATATTCGGAAATTCGCATAATTCGAATATTCGCGGTATGACCATGTATTGCGAAAATCATATTCGCATTGCGAAAATAATATTCGCATCGCAAAAATCTTTAAAAACATGCTATGTTTATTTTCGCAATGCGAATATTATTTTCGCGATACATGCCCATATTGCGAATATTCGAAATTGCGAATATTCGCCGACATATTCGAGATATTGGCGAATTCTCGAATTGCCGATATTCGCAAAAAATATTCGGCATT
Source organism: Ptychadena robeensis (assembly GCA_036250615.1). Taxonomy (NCBI): domain Eukaryota; kingdom Metazoa; phylum Chordata; class Amphibia; order Anura; family Ptychadenidae; genus Ptychadena; species Ptychadena robeensis. The sequence goes on from CM070032.1 coordinate 12,979,742, forward strand.
TGAATATTCGAGCTCAACACTACTCCCAGACTCAGGATGAAGTGGGTTTGTCTTAACCAATTGGGAGGATAAGGCACCTTATAAAATTAAAGTTGACTTTCAACCTAATTTATGCAAAAATCACATGTTCTGGAGCACTACTCCTTTTTTTATTAAATCTTACCACAATCATTCTCTACTTCTCAATACTGATGAGCGGCATAGACAATATTCGAATTTGCGATAATTCTACTAATATTCGATTTGATATTCGTAATTGCAAGAGCATTGTGTTAATATTCGTGATTACCTTCAAAATGAATGGTCATGTGCTATTTATTTTCGCATTGCAAATATAAATTCGCAAAACATGGCCATAAGCTTCCCAATGCAGAATATAATAAATCTGTGAATAGCCGATATTCGCCGAATATATTTGCACGTCGAATATCCAAGCTCAACACTACTTCTCAAGTGAATTTGTCCAGGAGCTTTGAAATTACCTTGCAAAGTCCACCTGAGAAATTTAGCAATTATTTTTATGGGGAATCAGCTCAAACTGTGCTCTCACAGCATCAATCCACACATTTTTATCCTCTTAAGGGCTCCTGCCCATGTTTATTTGAGCACACAGTCCAAATAAAGGGTTACCCTCGCAGGGGTTAATAGACATCCAAATAAAGAAGTTACTTGAAAATGCCAAGCCTACTGGCTTGGCACCGATCAAACAACAGTTTCTTCCTTTAGGAACCCCTAATGGCCTGCCTCCTAGCAGCCATCAGCATGGGGCCACACACTCCTTGTGTGCCCTGTGTGTGCTGCACCCAGCAGCCCTGTCTCCAACCTCATCTGGGAGCCCTGACTGACTGGTCCCAGCTCCTTTTGTGGAGACACACCCGGCCATCTCGTTAGGGTCTAGCAGGTGTATCTTGGTGGAAACACACCAGCAGACCCCTTCACTGCCGCATATGGACCACTTCTACATGACAGACCACCGGTCTGTCACACCAGACTCGATCATACATTTTGGCTTATACTTGAATATATACGGTATATGGAAATCATGTCTTCTTCTTTTATTTTCTTCAATCATTGATAAATACACCTGTAAGAAAAAAACAAACATAAACTATAATTACCATTTAATTCTTGGGGATTTGTGCTCCTATTGATTTACCTGTCAGCTGACAAATGTGATCCGTGCAATCAATCAGGATTCAATTGACATTCTCCTAGACATTACTCGATGTAATTAGGATAGTTTGTATTAATGGTGTTCTTCCATAGTAGATTAATTTAATCCATGGAACTCAGTCCTATTGATGAATATTAAGTATTGTCTACCACACCAGCTTATGTCCCACGGCCCAAACGCTCCATCATCTTGACATCACTCATTTGCATTTTGTTATCTTTCAGCCTCATTCTAGACTTCAGATACATTCACCAAGAATTAAACATCTGTGCTCGACCGGAAAAGGAACAGCTACTAATTAGAATTGTTATAAATGGTTTTAGACCGGAATCCGGCCAAATCACAAATAAAATACATATGTTGGAACCGTTTTACATAATAAAGAATATGAATTTCTGGTCATCAGATCATAAATTTTTACAGCATGGCCACACTGGTGTTGAGCGAAAATATTCGAAATTCCTGAATTCGCAATATTTCACCAATGTGCGCTCGGATATTCATAATGGCGGAGGGTTCATGCAGGCGGACAGGCAGAGCTGAGAGAAGGACAAAGGACAGCTGCAAAGGAGGGGGGATCGCTCCGCACAGCAGCCCATGTTCGGCACTGCCCTCTTTCCTTTGTCTCTAATTGTTTCTGAATGTTAGTTGACATACCCCAAGGAGCTAATCTATCTTGAAGTTTAATTTTTTCATCTATCATCATGTTCACTGCTAGCACATGAGAAGTGAATACTGATTGGCTTCTTGTGCAGTCCTGGTTTGTGCAGATCTACACTCAACTTTTATAATCATTATTATTATTATATATTTATATAGTGCTGACATATTACGCAGCACTTTACAGAACATATACAGTCATCACTGTCTCTCATGGGATCTACCATACCATAGTTATGTACAGTATATGTAACTAACACTGGCACAGTCTTTTGGAGGAAGCCAAGTAACCTATCAGCATGTCTTTGGAGTGTGGTAGAAACCAGAGTACCTGGAGGAAACCCACATAGACACGGGGAGAAGATGCATGTAATATGTAATCACCCTCTGTGTACAATCCAATGGAGATACATGAAGGTTATGGTGAGAAGGGATGAAAGGAATCAAAAAGCCCTCAACTCGAGCAGTGCATAGCACAATCAAGCCTTCTTAAAACAGAAGGTATTTACACGGCCCAATCCAGCACAAATCCCAAAAGTTTAGGTAGAAGCCTTTGTTTTGGGACAGTGGGCGGAGCCATGCAAATTATTCCTTTTCGCCCCATCAGCCAAATGCACATCCAGAAACCGCTGTTGTACAGTGCAAATATAGCCTTATGGTACAGAGACAGTTATTCCAAACTGCATACAGCTGTTTCAGGCTCCTTGGCCATAATCAGTGCAGTGCATGGAAACCAAAGTGTAGGAAGAAATTTCTATAAAAGAAAAAATGGGTTCTGCCAGTTGACACTGGTGTGTGTGTGTGGCAGTGTGGGGGGGGGGGGGCATAGAATGTAAACTGCAGTGCTGCAGACAATAAAATATATTATACAGAAAAGAAAAGACTCAAAAGATTCAGTCTGTTCATGTACATTGTTTATGTTAATTCCTATATGTGTATTAAATGAGAGGGTGAGGTTTATCGGTTTGGAGGTGTGGTTTAGCAGTAGGCATTAACTTTTTTTGTTGCTGAACAGATTTGATTTTGAATCAAGAAGAATAAATATTACATAAATAAAATGTAAATATCATATATGAGGTACATGAACAGATGGGGAGGAATATAAAGGAATGAAGAGAAACAGTGTTTAATTCTATATATAATATAAATATGACCTCCAAGCCGGTAGCATTGTATCAGAAAAGGGATAACTCCTTTATAACGTTATTTCTTATGTTGAGGTATTGTGAGTTGCAGTACAATGGGTTGCTAGGCAGCCGAGAGGAAACGCAGGAAATTGAATGGTGTTTTATGACTTAGCTCTTCTGCTTAATGTTACTGTTGGTATATTTTTCTGTATTATAAATATACAGCTGGCTTTGTCTGTTGGCCAACTGGTCAACAAAAAATGGCTACTGTTAGCATTAGGATTCAATTTGGGTTCTTATCTGGTGGCTATGTTAGGCTAGGTTTCCACTGCATTAATTACATTCCTTGACGGGGATGCGGTGCAGCCCATCCTTATACATGCCTACCACACCACCTGTTTCCAAGGCGTTGAGCCGATCCACCTGCCGGAGGTTGAGGAAGTGCACTATGTTACCCTCTCTGCCGGCGGAACACTGTGTAAACTGGCGGTGCAGTAGTCATGTATATGGATGGGCTGCATCAACATCCCCATCAAGAAATGCGAATAATGCAGGGGGTATCGCCCTCAACGACATGGAAAACTAGCCTTATTGGCCAGGCCAGGAGGAATGAGTCTAAAAACATAAAATTGTCCCTTCATCCCTGGATTAAAGCAGGGTACAGACAGCTCAAAATTCGAGCTGTCCGATGGTCCTTGCAGCAGTGGGATGACGTCATCACGCTACTGTCAGATATCCAGCTCTGCTCTCCCCAGTTCAGCCGATGCTTTGCCTGGAGACCCACGGCCTCTAGGCAAAGCAACGGACATCGGCCGTAATAACTGTCATGTCCGATATGGCTGTTTTTGAGCGGGATTGACTGGTCCCCTTCGAAAACAGCGATAGCTGCAAATTATATGGGCCAAATAGATGACCGTGAGCGTGTACCCTGCTTAAGGCCTACATGAAAATCCATTGTCACCTGAAGAACATAAATTCATCCCTGTGGGGGGAAAAAAACTCAAATTCACGTTCATAAGCTACCATTCCAGTATCACAAACAATATTTATTCAGCTTGACTGGCATGAGCACAAAACATATTCTAGGCTTCATTTCTTCTGACATTCCCCTCCTTCTCTCTTTAATTATATGATATTTAAGAGCTCCAAAGGAAGACGTTCCTCTGTCAGTGATCACAAAACATGGAGCAGATAACAAGGCATCAAATCTGACTGCAGGATCTGTTCTTGCCAAGCATTAGATTGGTGGATCTTCACTCAGCACGACCAACTAGAGATTGTCAAATTTTTTGAGTAGCTGACTTTGTGAGCTGATTGCAAAGCCTCTGAAAATTATATCCTCATCGAAATTGCTGGAGATGTAGAGAAGGGTTGTGATAACATTTAAAAAAATATATTTTTTTGCTCTCGCACATGTTGTTTTTGCATAAATTAAGTTAAAATTCAAAGTTGAAATTAAAATCTTTGAAATTTTGACTTGACTTTGAACTTAATTTATGTAATTTATGTGTGTTAGACCAATATATTATTTTTTTGTGATATACCCCCAGCCCTTCTCTACATCTCCAGCAAGTTTGTTGATGATACCAAATCCTCGAAATGGTCAAATAAAAAAAAAAATGTGACCATCTTTAGTACCAACCCTACATAGAAGAGTGACAGAGTGAACAGTCTTAATGTTTTTTTAATCATTATTATTTTTCTTAACCTTAATTTTGGGATCTAGATCATGGCCATGCTAGTCCCAATTATATTGAAGTGTGCTCAGTGTTGGCTGATTACTACCTCTGCTGGAAATCTTTCCTGAAGTTGGTTTCACACTCTCCACCTGCTAGGTTCAGGCCATATTTATGCTAATATATGCTAATGAATGTAAGGGTTCTATCATGCCCCCCCCCCCCCCTCTCCATTCCTCAAGGCTAGTTACCGTATTTGTTCATATCGATCTAGGGGTGATAGGAATGCAAATCCTGCAACTTTTGCTGTCTACTCCTCATAGACTTCAGATCACAGTCCCTTTACCAGGGCCTGGAGTAATTAAAATTATAGAGGATACCCCAACAATGAAAAGACTATGGCTCTACAGTGTATGGGTAAAGACATTATGCTAATCAGGCTAATGTAGTAACACCTTAAACTAGCCATACACGTGTCAGATTCCATCGCCAATTGATCACTCACCCAATTGATTCCGGCGATCTCAGCGGGAATGGGAGCTGCAATCAATCAGCCAATTAAGAGGATCCGATCGCTGCATACCACCTTGTCCGAGTGATCGCGTCCAATTGATCGGGGGCTCAGAATTGGATCCGACAGAGAACCAACATGGCCCAGAACGGATGCTGGTTAACATTATGTGGATTGGAGCTATACCCCAGAGTATATATCCACAGTAAGATCGTGTACAGTCTCTTAACTGAGAAAGCCAGTTGGATGACTAGTGAAACATCTCCAAGAAATAAACACAGCAAGTCCAGTTAATTTGAATTAAACACTACAGGTATGGGTAAAGCCCCCCATACACCACATACAATTACCATGCAACTTCTGTACAACCAACTTTTCTTCTACCAAAACCATGTAATAGGAGGACCTTTATACACCTTTCAATCACTATGTATTCTATCAGGGAGGTCACTCCCTGATAGAATACATAGTTGTTGGTAGGTCTCATGAAAGTTGTATGGAGGAATCTGAAGGTGTATGGGGGGCTTAAAGAAGGTTTTGCGTTCTGAATAGACATTGTCAATATTTCTTTTTTTTCTGTTGATGACCACCACTACTAAATAGACATGAAGCCAAGTTGGCAACTTTGCAAAATTACTAGATCCTTGCTGCAACCATCCCTCTCCTTTTTCTCTGTAAAACAAGAGTAAAGGCGGCCATACACGGGTCGATTTTGCATTTGATTCCCGAACGGGAATAGAACCTTGCCCACCTTTAGCAACTAATCCTACTCCAGCAAAATATTGATCAGGGAACTGATATGACATTATTTCCCTATTCGATTGGCATTGCTATGAAAAGAGACCCTCAGTATCAAGGCAATCGACTAGGGATCGATTACTCAACGTGGTGCGCATCGACTCCCCAAACAATTGCTGTGCGATTGGCAATTGTGGCATAACCACATTGCAATTGATCGCACAATGATCACCGGGGAATCAAGTCATGTATGGCCGGCTTTAATTGGCAAATTGATCAATGAACATCTAATCTTAATCTTAAAAGTTCTTAAGCCCCCCATACACCTTTAGATCTCTCTGTCAGATATCCTTTAGATCTCCCAACAACTATGTAGTGCGGGGTCCTCTGTGATTGAACACAGGTAGACTTGATGGTTTAGAAAGTCCCTCATATTACATGGTTTTGGTAAAAGGAAATCTAAAGGAAATCTGACGGAGAAATCTAAAGGTGTACGGGGACCTACTGACTCTTACAAAAATTTCCTGAGGACTTGGTCCCCATGGATTGATTCTTTGAGGACTGAGGGTCTCCCCCTGAACTTCACCCCCCTCCCAATTCTTTTCCACTTTTCTCCACTCCTCCAAGTCTGTCTGTCAGATGAATGAGTATCCAACCTTAGGCCCTTTTCATTAGCATAACCAGACAATTCTAATGATTTGTTATTTATGTTATGTTTCATTGTATTTTTTTCTGTTTTGCCATTTTTTGGTTACTGTTTTTTTCTTTTTTGTGTATGAATTTTTTTAAATGGGAATCTCAACTTTTGAACTTAAGTCATGCCGAAATGACATGTGCTACAGCAATATTTTTTCTTAATGTTCTCACAACCCTTTACTACATCTCTATTTTGGTGACTGGAGATGTTCGAATTTTTTTTCAAAAATTCGCCCATTCCGACGATTTCAAGTTAATTGCAAAGCCCTTCAAAGTCAAGTAAAAATTTCAAAAATCTGAATTTCGACTTTAACTTTGAACTTAATTTATGCAAAACCTACATGTGCTACAGCAAATCTTTTTTTCCAAATATTCCCACAACCCTTCTTTACATCTCCAGCAAGTTTGGTGATGATACCATTTTTAGAGACTTTGCAATCAGCTCACAAAGTTACCATTTTGAAAAATTCGACCATCTCTATTGGTGACACCATGCTCAGGGGCTTTGCAATTAAGTCCTAAGTAAACAAGTTAAAATTTCTATGCCATTTCTTGTTCTGAAAAAGCTATGTACCTACCAACTGGGTAGGATGTACTCCCTTCTGACGATTCTACACGATTTGTGAGGTGCTGCCTTGGTCCATTGTGCTTTTTTTAAAAGACTATGCTTCTTGATCCAACTGTTTAAAGCCTCCTGAGGAAGCCCTGGAAGGGTGAAATGCGTAGAGCACAATAAACAAATGGATGAGCAAATAAATATATTGTATTCACGTAGCCGGCCGCAGGTAGGCGGAGGAGAGCTTGACCGGGTGGGCTGGTAGGTAGATAGGGACATAAAGTAGGGGGCGGGTCTTCCGGGGGCAGGACCCGAGGCTAGAAAAGAGGGCGTAGGCAGGAAGAAGGCAGCCATTTTGGTCCAGGTTGTGATATGCATGTCGCAGCAGGCGGGTCCTCACCTGTGCCTTTGCGTTAGAACAGTTGGTTTTACGGATGTACCCACTGAGCTGGAGGATAAAATGGGCTAGTGGCTGGTACGGACGGTTTTGTTAAATGTAAGTTATTTTAAGGTATTATGGTTAATGTATACCGTTTTTTGCATATGCTAATTGGGGATGGCACTGTTGAGGGACCTATTAATGATAAGCTGTGGCCTTTTTAATATGTATGACATTTCACTACATAAAGATTTCCAACAAGAATTTGGTGTCGCATTCTTATTTGGTAAAGGGGGGAATGTCAAGGGTTTGGTTTATTTTGCTATCGGTACACAGGTCAGCCCTACCTTGGTCATGATAGATGCACTATTGATGTAAATAAAGGATTGGAGTGGAAGATATCGTTTATGTATTGTGTGAAAAGAATGTCATTGTTGAAGTAATGGGTGAACTTTGGCCAGGTCCATCTGCGAACAGGCAGATTGGACTTTTTAAAAAGTCAGATGTCCGCCTGTTCACTGGATGATTCAAATTCCCTCCCTGTTCGCCGGAAATTTGAATTGGAAAAAACGTAAGTCCATGGCACTGACGTCACTTCCGGTACCTGGAACGCACAGTTCCTGGTTTCGATATCCAGACATGATGTCACTGACGTCACTTCTGGTTCAAGACGGTTTTCTTTCACGAGAGACCGGCTTCTCTCTGCGGTCTCTCGTGAAAGAATTCTTCCACTGGCCGGATCATTCTGCTCCTGATCCGGTCAGTGCAAGAAAAGTAACCTTCTTCCCTCCAGTGAACAGGGTGGGTCGAACACCCGTACAGTTTGCCGGGGGAAGAAAAGAGAACAAGTTATATTCGTGGGCCGAACTGTCCGCATCACTATTTCCATGTATGGACTATGTTTTTAATAACTTAAATCGGACCTGATCGATTGGACAAGGTGGGCTGCATGCGATTCCGGCATGATCGTTTCGCGTGCACGCGCCCGGAATCGATCATGCCGGAATCCGGTGGGAATCCGACACGTGTATGGGGGCCTTAATTCATTTTAAACTAATCATGTTGCAAAGGAATCTCATTTTTTTTTCTGTCTGTTCTTGTTCTCTCATGGTATGCCAGAAGAAATAACATGAGCATGTTAATGTATGGGGGAAGCAAAAAATATATAGGTTAAACTTTTCTTAACACATTATCAAAATTAATACACACCAGGTATGTTTGGGAGCAAAATCAATACAGCAAAATAAAGTGTGATGAAAAAAGTTAAGGATTCTCCACAAACTATTGTAGAATTTGCCTTTCTTAGCACAGTGGAAGATATATATATTCTCTGAATATATCAATTCCCTGTTCAATGCGTATTAAGTATGTCATTCAAATTCTGTTTTTTTCTATATTAAAATAGATCCTTACCCACCTTAAGGGATCACGAATTCCAAAAATGAATAAATAATCACAGCCTGCATAAATAATTTCCTAATTGACATTCTGGTTGCTGAACGAGGTCCCGAGATGTCAAAATTCATAAGAACGGATCCATGGGATACGTGGATGACACAGCAGATACTAAAATATCAATGGCATTATTCATAGACCATGCTGGACCGCCTGTGAGCTAGGGAAACATTATTGGTTTTATTATCTGACTAGATGATGTGACAGACTGGTCATCTGTCACTGTGTGAATGGACCGTTAGGTGGTGTCCTGGAAGGAGTTCGGGAATAATTTACCCAGCACCATTAGGTTGCTGAGTGGTTTTGTTTTTGTTTTCCTTAAAGGGCTCCCAAACTCTGGGATAGGAGGGATGGAACTGGGTGGGCCTTCCTATTCCACCAGGTGCACTGTAAGGGTTAACACCTGGGTTGCAGGTGATTGGAGCTAGGTGTGACTCCAAATAGCTGCAGAGTCCAGTGTGTTAGCTGTCCTGGTAGAAGTTGGAGACGGGGCACACAGGGAGTGTGGGGGCCCAGGCCTGTGGCTACTAGGGCAGTTGATACAGGGAGCTCACAAAGAGTGTGAGGCCCAGGCCTGTAACTGCTAGGAAGCTCAACTAAGGACAAATGTTGGACGTTCGCCAAGCCAGGAGGATTGGCATTTTCTGGACTTTTAGTGTGGATGTCTATTAATCCCTGCGAGGGTGAGTTTTGGACAATAAATATGGGCAAGAGCCCTAAAGGGACACTTTTATCGTGGATTTATCTGTTTTGGGAGCACCCCTTTGAGTGAACCCCCACAGTGATTAAAAAAAATATATAACAAACTGATTATTGTAGATGCTTCTTCAACCTACCACCCCCACACCACCTTACCCTTCTGATCTTCTAATGCTCTACAACCTTTTGCTTCTCTTGTATACATCTGTCACATCTAGGTTTTTCTGTGTTGCTTTTATAATTAACAATTTTTTCTATCTTCAGCGTTTCAAGTAAATGCTAGATTTGTGTGAAGTAAAAGCCATGACATTTGACAGTTGGATGACAAGAGGTGGGACTTAAGCTAGCCATACACAGCATGGATTCCCCTGCCAATCGATCACTCACCCGATCGATTCCGGCGATTCCGCCGGGATCCTCAGGTGAGAATGATTAGGCAATTAGGGAATCCGATCGTGGCAGCCCACCTTGTACGGCCGGATCCGTGTCCAATGGATCGCCTCCCGGACCGCAACGCCCCCTGATCAGAGCAGAATCGGACCCGAAAAGACCAACAGGTTGGTTCTTCCTCGGATCCGATTCTGTGCCCCCGATCCATCGGATGCGATCGGACGGGCAAGGTGGGCTGCAGGGGATTCCGGCACGATGGATCCGCGTGCACGCGCCCGGAATCCATCGCGCTGGAATCCGGCACGAATCCGTGCCGTGTATGGCAGCCTTAAGACTCCATCTCTACTTTGAGAAGTGCAGCTTGGGGCTAGGCTCCAAGGAGCCTCCAGCACCTATAATTCTAGGAATAGTTGTGTTGGAAAAATTCCAAGAATTGCTAAAGATAGGTATGCTTCCATTCTCTAATGTGTAATCTGTTGTGGGTACATTAGAAAATTGTAGTATATTGTTCCAACACATTCTAAACTACATATGCTAGAACAGGAGTCCTCAAACTCTTTAAATGGGGGCTAGTTAATGGGCCACCAGGATCCCGTGGGGACGAACAATAGATTGGAAAAAAACAGAAACAAATTCCCATATGTTGAGATTTGTAAAAAAAAAATTTAAAGGGTGAAACATTTATATTATTTTTTCAATCATATATAGAAAGACTACACATGGTGTAATAAACATCCATGAGCAGCAGGAAGTTCCCCCCGAAACAGTTCAGGGGCTAGGGGACTTTAAAGGCCATTAATCTAGGTCAAAATAAATACTAATATCATATGTATTAAGAGTAAAACATCTTAATACATATGATATTAGTATTTATTTTGACCTAGATTAATGGCCTTTAAAGTCCCCTAGCCCCTGAACTGTTTCGGGGGGAACTTCCTGCTGCTCATGGATGTTTATTACACCATGTGTAGTCTTTCTATATATTTATATTTGGGATGCCGGCCATATTATCAAGAAAAATGCATATTTTTGTGTATTTTTTCAATCATGTGTTCCAAATTTGAGGGGGCATCATTTCACTCAAAAGGGGGGATGACACAATTTTCCAACCAGTGCTGTTTTTGTTTGCTAAAGGACTTGCTTCAGGGGTGGTTTCCACATCTGTCGGCACCCTCTCTGCTAAGCGTATTGCTTGGCGGGAGGTCCAGACCGAGCACATTCACTTACCTGCTAAACAGACGCTGCGTTCTCAAAGCACCGATGCAGAGCTGAACGTGGTGGAGTACATTGAACCTCTGCATAGGTGGATGTCTGAACACAGCATCCGCTGAGCAGGTAAATGTGCTCCGTTGGGATCCCCGCCAAGCAATGTGCTTAGCGGAGGGGGTCCGGATGGATGTAGAAACTCCCCCTCAAGTGTAGCAAGAGGACCCCCATCTCACTCAATAACCAGAGCCGCAATGTCACTGTGGTAGCTGCAGCACACTCTATAATTTGTCCCTTCCTTAATGGTACAGTCCTGAGTTCTGCCTTCAACCATTTGTTGTGCCTGTCCATGGCTGCTTCAACGTACAGGTTATCCCTACTTTTAGGATACAGCATTAAGGTGAGCAGTGCTGAGGAATCTTCTCACTGATTTGTCATATGCCATAGATAGAGGGATGGTTAGGTGAAATATGGCCCTAATTGCCCCATGGTGTAGTTACTTTGCATTTAATGTTAATGATTCAATGAGTGGTCGTTCACCACACATTTTGACCTCACCAAAACCTGGCCTGCTTTGCAAAATGTTTTGACACCCCTGCCTTAATGGTTGGCTACCTTATAACTTAAAGCAGACCTACCACCAGAAGTACATGTAATGATGTCGATTTTAGGGAGGAAAGCATAAAAGAAAAAAAAAACTTACCTGCAATGAGTAATATAAGAAGATCCCTTGCAGCATCCCCTTGCTTCCTGGTTGGGCCGCGGCCGCCCAAGTCTCTGAATGCAGTGTTTGCTGGATAATTCTATGATCTCAGCTCTCAAGTATTCAAAGTATATTGAGGAAAGTTCCCATTGAAAAAAATTGAACGCCCCCAGTGGCCACCCGCGATATTGCACCCGGAGTTAACCCTTGGAAGCCTGCAATATGGAATCATACGATTTCACTGCACAACAGGTAAGTATATTATTTCACAATCCTGGAGCCCTAATCCACCATCATACCAGCTCAGAGGTAAGGCAAACTTTAACTTTACATATGAAATGTTTACATATTGAGTATACATCCAATTTAAAAATAGGAATCACCTTAATACTAAACTTTCTGTAGTAATTGTTCCTGTAAAATTGTGCTTTGTTTGCGTCATGCATTACCTGTTTTTTAATCTGAGTGATTGAACAGGGTTAATGCGATTTAATGCAGTACGGTCTTTACAGCAACTATTGCAGCGGCAGAAGGGGGGAACCAAATGGGCCGACTAAGCAGGTCGTTTTTTTTATGTTTTAATCAATGTAATTAATATTTTGTACTTATTTGTCATAAACAGAGCAAAACATGCGTTTTGTTGATATGACTGTATTCTGTTCTTAGTTCACCGCATTTACCTTTGAGTTAGTTTGCAATTAAACATTGTGCATGCGGTGATACTAAAGAAAAAAAGTGTTGCCCCGGTGAAGCACACCTCCTTTATTTCTCTGCCTGAATGGGCACACATTTTATTTGTGTTGCCTAGATACCAACAAAAAACATTTGCATATAAAGCATTTAAGTGCTGTGTCGTTCTTAAAACATACCTGATTGTTGCTACGACAACATTGCCGGATAGCGGGAGAAACATAAAGCAGACTGTACCATTAACTTTGTCCTTCCATTACACGGTACATGTAGAACTGGTAGAGGGCACATCTGCAGTTACAGATCACTAGAGATGGTCGAATTTTCATTTCGATGGTTTCGACTTAATTGCAAAGCCCCTGAGCATGGTATCATCACCAAACTTGGTGGAAATGTAGAGAAGGGTTGGGGGTATACTACAAAAAAGAAAGTATGTCTTTAACACAAATAGTTTTTTCACAAATTAAGTTCAAAGTCAAGTAGAAATTTTGAAAATCGGAATTTCGACTTTAACTTTGAACGTAATTTATGCAAAAACTAGCGCAACACTTTTTCTTTTCAAATGTTCCTCCAACCCTTCTCTACATCTCCAGCAATTTTGGTGATGATACCATGTTCAGGGGCTTTGCAATAAGCTCACAAAGTTAGCAAGTCGAAAAATTCGACCATCTCTACAGATCACTAGAGATGGTCGAAAAATTCGCAGTGCGAATTTTTAAGTAGAATTTTGATGGGGTCATTTCGACTTTTCGCCGAAAAAGTCGAAAATCAGCCTGA
>CM070032.1:12993278-13010343 GCA_036250615.1 Ptychadena robeensis
ATTGGGAAACTCGAAATTTAAGTAGAATCGAATTTTATTCATTTCGACCATCTCTACAGATCACTGGGTGACACCGTGATCTGTGACAGTAAGGCATTAAACAACATGTAGAGTTGCAGATTCTCAGTCAATACATAACTAAGCATGGCTCCTGCCATGACATTGAATAACCCTCCCTTCCACTGTTTGCACCTTATCTCCACTGCAATGAAAAGAAACCACCTGCTGAAGAATAGTCTATGTTCTTTTCCTGGTCCCCTTCTTGTGGTCTTGGCAGGGAGGCTGGCAGATCAAACCACTAAACCCAATGGGGGAGCAGGAAATTCTACACACCGTTCAACTACAGGTCATTCATGACTTCAGCATAGATTATTGGTGTTGGCATGGGAAGGGGTATTAAATATCTTCTGTGCAGGGAGCGCCTTTGTTGACTTATTGATTTTAGCAACAAAACCGCTTTAAGCCAAACACTGCACATGCTAAAAATCAATGACAGAAACAATCACAGAGACTATGATAAGCTAGAAAATTGTTTATCCTTATGGGCACCGAAACAAGTGTGCTGTCATTGGTTGTGGTAAACAGCCAATTCAAAGTAAGGAAAATACACGCGGCCATAATATAACAGGGATTCAGGGATTTCATTAGCTCTATGTAGAGATGGTCGAATTTTTCGACTTGCTAACTTTGTGAGCTGATTGCAAAGCCCCTGAACATGGTGTCATCACCAAAATTGCTGGAGATGTAGAGAAGGGTTGTGGGAACATTTGAAAAAAAAAGTTTTGCTCTAGCACATGTCGCTTTTGCATAAATTAAGTTCAAACATCAAGTCGAAATTACGATTTTCGAAATTTTTACGTGACTTTGAACTTAATTTGTGCAAAAACTATTTGTGTTAGGGATATACATTTTTTGGCAGTATACCCCCAACTCTTCTCTACATCAAGTTTGGTGATGATACCATGCTCAGGGGCTTTGCAATTAACTCAAAATTGTTGAAATGGTCGAATTTTTTAAATACATTTCGGCCATCTCTACCCCAGAACCCCCAAGAAGCTACATATTGTTGCAGAGAAGATGTACCATACGTTTCCAACTAGTTAGGTTATGTTTTATTTTTTTGTACTAACAGAATACAAAGGTAATTGGCTTTTTTTTGAGCTCATGAGCGTTTGTTGGAAGTTCTTCTTTAAATGCCACCCAACTGCTGGCAAGACGAATGGAGAAGGTAGGCTCTGGCTTAGAGTTTCAGACAATAGTTATTGCTTTATCAGATTTGCAATTTGACAGATTTTTGTAGCAGCTGGTTAAGAGACTTCTGTATCCCTCCGGAGCGGTTTTATTTTGTTCCTTAATACCCAGTTTATTATAGTTTCAACACTCTACTTCCACGCTCTGCAACCTGCAATCTCATTTCTTTGGCATCATTCAGCTCACATGGGAATGGAGCAAACTCCTTACAATTTGTTTTTCAATTAAAAATACAGGTTTATGTGTTTCAAATTATGGATTATCCCAGCCCACAGAGAGCACGAGCAACACTTTTAACGCTGGATTTAAGCTTTTGGAACAAAGCTTTTCAGTTGAGATAATCTGCATTATAACAAAATTGCCATTCTCTGTGAGAGATTGATAATTCCTTGTTTTAAATGTTATTTTAGCAAGAAACATATTTTCACAGTGTGATGCTTTGTTAAAACAGTTTTATAATGGGGTTAAGTCTTGGAAATCTGCTCAATATATGGAATATGTATTATTAACTTTTATTTATTTAGCACCAACATATTACGCAGCGCTGTACATTGGAGTAGAGATGCAACACAGCATACAAGCTGGGCATAGACATGTAGATTTGCAGGTGAATTTGCCGCCAACCGACCACCGTGCGCGCTCATGGCGGTTGATCTGCCACGAAATCAGGAGCAAATCTAAAGCGGGCCATACACCTTTAGATCTCTCTGTCAGATATCCTTTAGATCTACCAACAACTATGTAGTGCCAGGTCCTCTGCGATTGAACACAGGTAGATTTGATTGTTTAGAAAGTTCTTCATATTACATGCTTTTGAAAAGGAGATCTAAAGGAAATCTGACAGAGAAATCAAAAGGTGTATGGGGACCCTAAAGGTTAAAATTTACATTCAACATTCATGAATCGGCTGGGAAATTGATATAAGAAATTACGGACATGTCTGTAATTTCTAAGATCCATCCCATTACTTTGAATGGAGACTTGCGTTCCCGCAGGATGAAGTCATCACGCGGGGTCGATCTGCCGGGAGATCAGCAGCATTTAAAAACATCTATGCCCAGCTAAACACACAGGTACAGACTATGATACAGAAGAAGAGGACCCTGCCCATTTAGGCTTACAAATCTAATAGGTTAGGGAAGAGCATATACAATAGGCACTGGGACTGGCCGGGTATAGATATTAGGAATCAGAAGATGGGTAGGCCAGACTAAAGAGAAGGGTTTTCAGGAAAGTGTTGAAAGCATACCTGTCAAGCATCCCGGTTTGGCCATGAAAATCAAGTTTTTAGTTGACTTTACCCCCCTCCTCACGAAATTTTCTGGTAGCACGACCCCCCACGCTAAAGACTTACCTGAGGACTGTCTGCCCACCCTTCCTTTTCTGCTTGCTCTGGGCCTTTCTTTGCAGAATTGACTTTAGTTCCCAATTAGCAGTTCAGTCTATAAAACTCCAACAAACAATAGACTCATGGTTGGTTACCTGTGTACTGCCAGGGTTGATTGCTTATTTAGGTCTGAGACAATGGACTGTCGACTAATAAATTCGACAATATATGATTTTCACTTATTATCTTCATTTTGCAAATCGGCACTTGTACATGCGCATATTGCGAACGCAGATTCTCGGTACTAATGTAAAAAATATTGAATATTCAGGATTACAAAGATATAGCTCTATAAGGGGTGGAGTTTACGCCTTTTGGACTTTTTTACCACACCAGCATGTGTACAATTGTGCAAATTTACAACATTGTGTAGAAAAAAATGTGCTATGATTATGTTTGTTGTATATTAATTTATAATAATAATTCTGCTGATTAAAAGGGGTGTTCTTACACATGGGAAATCATGATATGAGATTATATAAGACGTGGCCCTAAAAGTCCCCTTGCCCCTTATCCAGGGGAAAACTCTGGATGATGTGCCTTCGCAATTATCAAATTTTCTAAAGCTGGCTATACACCTTTAGATCTCTCTGTCAGATATCCTTTAAATCTATCAACAACTGTGTAGTGCCGGGTCCTCTGCGATTGAACACAGGTAGACTTGATGGTTTAGAAAGTCCCTCATATTACATGGATTTGGTAAAACAAAAGGAGATCTAAAGGAAATCTGACAGAGGATCTAAAGGTGTATGGCCAGCGTAAGTGCCGATATATTCAATTAAAATTTGTGATTAGAACACTATTCCTGAGGAGGTAGTGAGTGACTGCCAGACATGGATTTTAAATGGTCACAGCAGCCCTTTTATTAACAACTTATAAAACATATCAATCAATTAACATGTATTTAAATACAATACAATATAAATATAATTCATTACTGGTTTTCCCAGAGGAAATGAGTCTTTGGTGTCTGTTAACCAAAAAGGCTTCACCTAACAGAACCATTGTGTGGTGTCAGCTGCAACTTAACCGCGTCAAGGATACTATATGCAAAAGAACCCCTTTTCCCCCATGACTGATAGATAGTGATGGCCGAAGATCGGCCAAGTAATTACATCTAGAAAATAATGAAAAAAAACAAGATTGACTCTTGGGACAACCTTCTTCTTTGTCCACCCTTTTGTAAAGAACTCCCAGAAGCCCCCAGTGACTTCCCCTGCAACTGCTTCTGGCCACCTGACCTTGACCTCAAATCCTGTAAGCCCCCCAGCAATCTTTAATCCTTTTTATGCTTGGTGATTATTCCTCCCACAGTCATGGAGGACTTATGCACATGCTGTCCTGCAGGTTTGTCTGTGAAGCATGACCATCCATTGTAAATAGTCAAAAGGACTTATGCTTTAGGTATAACAGTGTGTATATGTACTTCATTGGTTAAACCAATGGTTCCCACACTTTTCTTAGGGCTCACCTTTTCTATTTATTGAAATTATCGAGCCCCCCCCCCCCCCCCCCTCCCTATTCAAACACAGGTTAAGAATGAGGGCCAGCCCTGCCCCCAGTTTGGGAGCACCTTAGTTTATAGCACTCTGACATGATTACCATGTGTTTACCATGCTGTCACATTTGCTTGTAGAAGATTAAAAGCAAAACACACAGAGCTCTTATGTCCCCCGTGCATTAAACCAAATCCGAGGTCTTTCTGTGTTCATACTCATGAAGGATCAGATAGCAAGAGCCATTTTCTGGCTTGGCATGAAATATTCATGAATAGGTGTCCTTCCTCAGTATTGACAGAGCTGCTAAATGTCTTTTTAGAAGCATTTTGAAAGAATAAGCTGCAGTGAGTGTTAATATGAACATTGACATCCTAGGACTACATTGCTGGAGACCTTCATAGGTGACTCGTAGCAGAGAAGGTCTAAACTAATTTCCTATGTGAGAAGAATGGCGATTACAATTTTACACAATAAAAATTTTTTATCTGTACAAGCATTCGCAGAGAGATGAGTAAAATTCTAGATATTCCCAAAACTTGGTACAAATGTGATATTTGTTGAATTTTTTTAAGCAAATATGGATATGGAGAAACGGATAGCTCACTACAGATAATAGGTTTATTGATCTTACCCTGTGTAAAGCTAGCCATACATGGTCTTATAATTCCGTTTAAATGACCTAAAAAATGGAATCTATTCCTGCCCACTTGGTGCCATTGACCAAAATGTATAGAAATCATGCAACAAAATTATTGAAAAAACGATTGGACATGTTGCTAAATTTTAGTCGATCCTACAAGTATCTAACATGTTTTCAAGGTATTTTGAATTGAATTTGAATATTTGATTTAGAATTGTACTATAGAATACAATAGACTAGATTTTAATAGACTAGAGCCTAAGTGCCCAACCTGTGGCCCGGGGGCCACATGCAGCCCTTTGGGCGTTTTTCAGCGGCCCCCTTAGTCCTCCACTTGCGGCCCCTAAACCTAACTGTTCATGCTTAGGTCGTAGGAACTCATTTTGCATCACATAACCTCTATATCAAAATGTGCATCACCACACTACAGTGTTGCCCAATGCTTGAAGTATAATTTAAAATAAGTTTTGTTATTTAAAAATGAAAAATAATGTCTTCCAGCTATGCCTGCTGTCATTTCCACATTAAAAAAATGCTTATACAAGTCAGTATAGATTGAATAAGTTATGTACGGCCCTTTGGTGATGAAGGGCCGCACTTGTGGCTTTCCATTTAAACTCAGTTGCCTACCACTGGTCTAGACTATAATACGTTCATATTACAATCATAATGCGAATGATCATAAAACAAATGATCGTAATACGCATGCACTCCATAGTACGATTGTAAACCAATCGTAATAATCGATTACACTGTGTGGTAGTACTATTGATTGGTGTTCAGTGGTGGAATCGCAGATCATCCAAACAAAAGTCGACCCATGTATGACTAGCTTTACTCTAGAGTGTATGACCAAGAGCTTCGGCTTGTTTGGAGTATGGAGTGGTGAAGAGGCATCACCTACCCTATTCTGTATTGATTATTTGGCTCCCGGCATTATATTATGTAGGATCAAGTAAAGTGTCCACTAAGTATTGTATCCATCCCAGTATTTCCTCTGATCCCAGTATTTTCTTGTTATGTCTTATGTTTTCAGTCTTTAGTGGATTAGCTCCAATCTGTATGATGTGATACCCTGCCCCCAGCCATGTTACGTATATTTGCTCAAGGCTATGTAGCCAAGGTCTTGCACTCTAGAAGAAAAATCATTTCCAAAGAAAATTGAGCTCTGTGAGCTTTTCAATTGAAGGATTCATTCTTGACCTGATAGTCCTCTATTGTACCATACAACTTCTGTACAATCAACTTTCGTTAGAGATGTTCAAATTTTTCGACTAGCTGAACTTGTGAGCTGATTACAAAGCCTCTGAAAATGATCACCAAAATTTCTGCAGATGTAGAGAAGGGTTATGGGAACATTTGAAACATTTTTTTTTGCTCTAGCACATGTAGTTTTTGCATAAATTAAGATCAAAATTAAAGAATCAAAAATACATATTTTATCATAAACAAAAAATATAAATACATACTGTTTTGAAATCTATCATACACAATAAGTATTTTAGAGATTTTCTCATTCAAAAAATACCTTTTATTAAAAAAAAAATTAAAACATATTTTTGTTTACATAATTGTTTGTTTCAAAGAATATTTTATTCAGGATTTGTACTAGACCCTTGTACGGACTTATCTTGGGAAGTTACAGGCCTACAACATAAAAAAAATTACATTTAAGTCCATGGTGCGCTTTTGGCATAGAAATCTGGACCTCACAAGAGTGCTAGGGAGGTTAACAAAAGAAGTTGTGATGGCCACCACTTGGGTAAGGTGGTGATGATAGATTCTCAGGTAAGGTGGTTATAATCATTGATTGCGGTAGTAATTTCACCAATGTGGGTGGCTGGTGTCTATAATTAAATGTAGTGGTGAGGTTGGCTGTAGTTGGTTGGCAGCTGTATTAGTTGTTCACATTCTTTGGCTGTAGTAGTGGTCAATTGTTGGGTCTACTGGAGCTGCACTCATGTGGCACCTCAAACATTCAATTCAATGAAAATGAGTAGTTATGGGCTAAAACAGGGGTGGGCAAACTAAGGCCCGGGGGCCGGATTCGGCCCGTTTAGCTTCCTTTTGGCCCTTTGTCACCTTTAAAGATAGTACCCTCCGCTTGTTCTCTGCAATGAGGATGATGCCTTGGGGACGATGCAGTGGTGTGATCATGACCTATTTTTTTAGCTTAAGCTTATTTTTTTAGCTTAAGTATACAGAAAGCTTAACATTTTTACAAATCTTTGTTACATACAGTCAAATTGCGTTTTGCAGAAAGGTATCCCAGATGAATCTATATATTTTTTTCCCCAGTGACCCGCATCTCATCTTCCCTTAAGCCTTTGCTGTATCAACGAACTTCCCCATTGGTGTTTCAATCTATAGTTGTAGCACCCAAGGAGGTGATTACAGCAGATGATGATTCCAGATGGTGGGAGTACAGAATATATTTCTTATCAGCATGTACCGCTGTCTTTTCCCAGCTAAGGTTGTTTGCTAATATTGATAAGTGTTTTAGGTTGATGGGCATTCAAATTACTTCTGACCATATGGGGTCAGCTATCAGCACTGACATTATTAGAGTCTATTGAATGAAGGACAGACATTGCTGCAAAGTCCATGCTAGTTGTACTGATAACAGTCTGATAGCAAAACGGGTTTTAGGAAAAATAAAATCATATATGCAATTATATATTACATTAATATTTTATTAGGCAGGTGTCAGGTTGTGAACTAGGAATCACTTGAAGAACCAGTTTAGTGCAACTTGTACGTTATTTGGAGTACAGCACAACAACTTGTAACAAATTAGTTCACACCACACTGCAGTGGCAAGCCAATATGCTGGAACAGTCCTGTGACTAAACCTCAGGCACAACAGCAAATTTTCTCTGAAGGCAACCACAGAGAACCTCTTGAAATCCACCCAGCCCTGGCCATCTCCTGCTTCTGGAAGGAAACCAACTTTTTCTTGGTACAGCTGTGACTGATCGGCAATCTGCACAGCTCTCTACACCATACATGGGTTATTCCGCTCAGGAACCACCCGCATGCTTCTTCTGGCTAAATACCGATCACGGGGAGACCAGAGATAGACTATTACGCTGCCTTCCTCCTCTCTACCCAGATCACAGAGCGCCCCTCTTTAGGCCAGAAAGGTCTTTATAGCCTCTACGCTGGTCCCCCCTCTAGTGTCTGGAGAACAAACTGCAACTTCTGAACTGAGCTCTCCCCCTTCAATACTGTGCGCCCCCCTTCCTGCAGTGACCAGAGAGAGGTCACTACAACATTACAGTCTGAGCAATTCAAAAGAGAAGCCGCATTCTATGTGAATGCTAATACTTTGACTGATATGCACTGTAAAGGCATGAATAGAAAGTAAGAAGCAGCAGACTAAACAGCTTTCACCCCTCTAACAGTTAATAAAAATCACATATTTTTTGGCGGCTCTTTTTCCCCCAAAAAATTTACGTTTACCAGTATCCAAGATGACACCTATATATATTATATTTCTAATAATAATATACTCAATGCATTTCACAGATAGGTTTCCCGCTTCCTGAGGAGATGGCTGGCGGCTTAATTATTACCCATGTTATGGGTGGGCTCAGCAATTCAGCAATCAGAACCTCTAGATGGAATGTATAGGCATTAGTGATGGCCGAACTTCGGCCAGGTCCGTCCGTGAACGGGCGCATCAGACATTTAAAGTAGTCGGCCGTCCGCCCTTTCGCGAGCAGATTCAAATTCCCCACCTCTTGGCGGAATCCCACCAGAGGAAGAATAGAGAGCTCCTTCTCGCCGGCGAACAGGGCCGGTCAAACACTCGTATTGCTCGACGGCTTGTTGGACTGCCTTTGCTGTGGCATTGTTTTGATAAACTTCTGCAATGTCACAAGATTTATTTCCAGCCAGTGTTGCATTACTTTTTCACCAAGATCTTGCATTGATGATGGTAGAGCCTGACTGCTGTGCAAAGCCTTCTCCAGCACATCCCACAGATTCTCAATGGGGTTAAGGTCTGGACTCTGTGATGGCCAATCCATGTGTGACAATGATGGTCTCATGTTTCCTGAACCACTCTCTAACAATTTGAGCCCAATGAATCCTGACATTGTTATCTTGGAATATGCCCGTGCCATCAGGGAAGAAAAAACCCATTGATGGAATAACCTGGTCATTCAGTATATTCAGGTAGTCGGCTGACCTCATTCTTGGAGCACATACTGTTGCTGAACATGCAGGAACTATTCAATGGGGTGCTACCTATTTGCACAGTTAAATCCAGGAAGCAGAAAACCTAGCTGTAAAAGCGCCAAATCTAAATGCGGCAAAAATCTATTTTTGCGGCAAAAATAAAATTGACCACTTGCTTGTACCGCCACACAGTGTTGTGGATTACAGATGATCATTTCACAATTTACAAAGCACCATTACCACTTTCTGCCACTAAAAGGTGCCTGGAAACCCCCAAAAAGCGACATGTACAGGTCAGGTTAATGAGGGATCTCTCCCTCGTTAAGGTATGGCATGGGGCCGGGTGGGACAGAAGGCACTGGTGTGAAGGGATGACACTGTTCAGCTGCTCGCACACTTTTGACTCTTCTTTTTTTTGGTACTGTGGCTACAAATATGACCTGAAGGTTTAAGAAATGAGTTCGCCTTGAACATGTGGACCACATGCAAAATCAGCAAACGGTCTTTCAACCTGAGTAGATTCTCTGACACATAGAGTACGCCCCATTGGGCTGCATACAAGCTGTACTGTCCTGGGGGAAGGAAGTTATATATTTTTTTAAGAAAATACTATTTTTACTATAATACTGAAATAAACACCCACAAAGCAGAATGCAAATATCGTAGCAAAGTGTCGAGGACAGCAAAATGTAATTACATCTGCGGGATTATCTGGGTACAGACAGACAGGGCCGTCTTCCTGGAATAATCTGCGCTCTCCATAATGTGGAACAGGTCCGGGTAGGGGGTTGAGCTAACAAACAGCCCAATTTGGAACGTTGCATTAGTCTATTCCATTGCAGCACTGAGGTCCTGGACAGCTCCTGTGAATCCTCTCATATTGTGCTTAATGGGAAGAGATAATCCCATTGATTACTTGACAGTTTACAGACTCATTCCCTCCCTATCATTTTCTTACAGATGGCGTACAATGAGTGGTTTAGCTGCACCATACAACTTGGAAATCTATATTTGCAGATAGGGTTTAATATCTGCATGGGGCCAGTTTAAACCAGTAATGTGTTATGCCTGTTTCTGCTTATCTCTCTAGATATAAAGAGCAATACTGTAATGTAAAAATTGATGGTGTAACGAGGTCCCTCAATTATTGTGCAGTTCCATTCAAATGTGTTTGAGGTCTGTTCCTCATTATGGATGGTATTGTTTCCTAACGCAAGGATTTATAGAACCTGTCTATTATTAGTTAATTAAAGAAAAAAAATGATAATGGCACAGATAAGTAACCAAAGATCAATGTGTTATTTTAATTACATTTTTAGCGTACACATATTACTATTCAATGTGTTTTGGCACTCGAAAGCCCCCATACACGCCGTGATCCTCCCTTGGCTCTTGAGGGACCGACTGCAGTGTGATGAGGTCATCAGAGGATCGGCAGATACCCCTTGTGTGCCAGGCATTACTTTTAATGGGGAAGCCGGACCCCAAGTAATGTGATAGACCATGGCTGATCGAGGTTTTTGGATTGCTCACTCCATGTGGGCACCCCCGATTTTGCGGGCGATTGATTGGTGTAAATGTGCATGCCGGGTGAAAGGTCTCAAAATTGCCTGGGGATCCCAGCGTGCATGGGGAGCAGCCGGGGAGAGCAGAACTGTCTCTCCCCAGCTCCTCCTCCTCAGCCAGCTTTGCCTGGAGAGCCAGGCAAAGCATCGGACTTCGCCATATTAATGGTCATGTCCGATATGGCTGTTTTGGAGTGGGATTGATTTGTCCCGCTTGAAAACAGCGATAGGGGCATATTATACGGGTCAGATAGATGGTCGTGAGCGCATTTAGTAAAAGATATCCTTTAATAATGTATTATCGGTGTCAGCTTGAGCATGGTATAAACTGCCTTAAAGAATCTGGCTGATTGGTTGGAGTGTAAAGCCCAAGAACGGATGGGATGAGACATATACATACAGCTGGGTATTCATAGCTAGATTCCCCTGTGTCCAATCGATCACAGAATGGTTATGCAATAATAGCACAACGATCATTCGGGTAATAGATGCGCACAACCTGGTGGAACTAATCCCAAGCCGATTTGGTAATGGCGACATGTCAGAACCCTGTTCGATCAATATTTCTTTTCAGCAGGATTGATCGTTCAAGGTCGGCTGCATTTTATTCCGGTATGATGGAATCGAATAAATCGATTGAATAAATAATCGAGCCATGTATGATCGGCTTAAGGCTACATTTATGCTGTCAGTCCGCAGCAACCCAGGAAAAGACCAGGCGCTCCTGTCTGTGAGAGCCTGCAAACTTGTGCAGGCACTCAGAAGTTGTTTATATAACGACCCTGTGACAGGTCTATCGGGCGAAAGTCCGTAAATCATCCGGCGGGCAACTCATGTTTGCCGGACAGTTGTGCTGATTGGTCATTTGTAAATAAGCCCTAAGTAGCAAACAAGTCTGTTGACCCCTAGGTGACCCCCATTAACATTACAATCCTATGGTACCCATGTCACATACACCGGGAGCCCCTTGGTTCTGGAAACATATCTTGGTTTTAGATCGGTGACCTCATCTGTGGAGAACATCATGTCATCCAGGGGCTACAGAAAACCCTAAAAAAGGCAGCTGGCTCACTTTCATTTTGGTGGAGTTTTGAGACATGGGGACATTATTTAGAAATGTTGATACAATTGAGATACAAAGTTAAAACAGGATTTACTGGGGTCAAGAAATATTTTTTGAAGAGAAAAGAATCCATAATACGTTTTTTAAAGTGAATCTAAATCTCCAAAATAATTTGCATGGTCCATCCAGGTGACCCATATTGTAACACAATAAATACATGTATTTGTTCTTTTGTACACTGAACCTATAGACAGAGTGTTTGGGTTGGGGGTATGTCAATACATGTTTTCAGTTGTCATGAAACTGCCTAGGACTTGTCTACTTATGGACAACAGCAGCATGTTTGGATTGAGTTAATGAGTAGACTGCATGTCACTCTGTTGACAATAAGTCAATTAATATTAGCCATTATGTTTCACAGCTACATAGAAGTGACTGCTGGGGTGCCAGAATTTATTAAAAGGACTCACATGATGGTCTGTCATGACTGGAGCTGAGGTCTAATTAACTGCCGAGGAGACAAGTCAAATAAAATATGAAGTATGAGTGTATATCAGCCAGTTTCCTTTAGATTTAGTTGGACTTTTCCATAATTTTTGCCTATGGGTTTATTTTATGTCTGTGAAGGTTCTCATTAAGAGTGCCTTAACTTACCTGATGTACCTTGTGTCCTTAGCTAGCCAACCCCGTTTTATTGGGATGATTTTATTGGGATGTAAAAGAAAATCCTTACCTGCAAGGAGATATTCCACAAAGTCCCTTCTTGTTCCCCCTCTCTTCTCTTTCCTCTTCATCACAACCAAGGCATTCTTCTCCCTTTTGTTTGTCTATACGTATAGATATGGGCCAGATCGATGGCCGCTTCGGGCACCGTGCGTGCTCATGGCCATCTATCTGGCCCATATCTTCCAATCAATCCGACCAATCAATCCCATTCGAAAACAGAGATATCGGACATGACCGTAAACCAGTGGTGACCAACTGAGTTGATATAAAGGGCCACACATAACATTTTTACCTTATACTGACTTGTACAAGCATTTTTAATGAAAAATTACAGCAGGCAGAGCTAGAAGATATTATTTTCAATATCAGGCAGCAGCACGATGACGTCATCTCGCTCATGCAGGGAACCTCGAACGGCTCCAATATCAAGCCCAGTGTTCCCTGCTTTACTCTGGTTACAAAAAGCTGTCACATCTGTATACAATGATCTGATCTATTTTCCATTGGAAACAATTGTTGCCTTATGTATTACTGCTGCTATTTACCCTCAAAAGACAGGAAAAACATGGCGACTTCCACACATGAGAGCAGAGCAGTTAACTATATTGTTTCATGATTTTGGGGTGAACCATTGTGACTTCTCACAGGCAAGGAAAAATTGGAAATACATCGGTTTCTGAGTTTAGGTGCGCTTTAAGTCCAGCTGATTTTAACTTTTCAATCAGAATGCTAATTTTTAAGTAGTGAGCATAGGTAAAACTATCAGTAATAGTTTTAAGCATTTTTTATTTCAATTGATTTTCAATAACTGTAATTGTAATATAATACATTATGATCCTTCTGGGAAGGTCCTTGTTCAGATAATTTTTCTGTTATCGAGTGACAATCTTTTGTTCTTGTCCATGACATCACATGTTTTTTGGTATAGATTGTAGGTTCCTTTAACTAATATCACACAGGCATGGTCCACCTATGTAATTGTAGACAAAAGCTGCCCTTTAAAATATCATATATCATATAGAATTTTGAGCATCAATGTAGACAGGAAGTTGCTAAAGAAGAGGCCCAACTTGGCCGCAGGAGATTCAAATTGAACACGTCCCGCCCCCCAGTGGGGTACCAGGATCCATAGACTACTGTGTACAGCACATCCAAAAAGCTGCTGAGGATGCCATAGTAGTTAGAATAGATCCTCTTGAGAAATGCCTCGGCTGTGCTGCACAGGCTCCCCACGAGATCGCTGGAGGGGTAAGTGCCTTACAAAAACATTGAAAAATATTGAAAGCAAGTGTAGCGATGGCACCCTAAGGTACCGCTGTGTGAATGTGGGATCTGGGTAGCAGCGACAGACCACAGAGAGATTTTCTTGAGTTGAAGTTCAACTTTCCTTTATTGAGCAGATTGTCACAGGATAGAGAGTCATGGATAAGGCTGTCCTTTAGCAGAAGCAGGGTCTTAGTACCTAACTAGGCTTCTTCTCCCTCAAGTAGACCACACACAGTCCCAGCTTGCTTCTTACAGGTGGACCTGGAAGTAGACTCTAAACAACACTGGACCAGTCTTCTTAGCACCAAGCAGGATGCCCTTTAGTTTCCTTACAGGCCAAATTACAGATCCACCAGGATTCTTTCTCCAAACTCTGTCCTTGTCTGTCACCAGCCGACAGGCACCACAAAGTCTGCTCCGTACACAGGTTTTCACCCCCAGGATGGGAGCTCCTGGAGACCAGACTCCTGAACTATCACTTACCTAATCTTTTACAGACTTTTACCAACTCCTCCCAGATTCCAGAAAGTTCGATGGATTTCTGGCCTTGGTATCTGGGCAGAATACAGAAGCTGATACTTCTCAAGTATCAACTTGGCAGGAAGCCAGACATGTCACCAGGCAGAAATACAAAGCACAACACCTGCCGGTCACAAGCCTGTTTCCCTCCAGAACATGAACACATTCAGCACCTACATTTCTAGCAGGGGACTACACAAGTAATAATTTGCTGACACCTTAACCTCCACTTTACACACACCTTTTGCATCACCACCTTATATTTACAAGATTTATGACAAGCTGGAAACTCCAAGACACAAACTCTATGAATGTTGAGTTAAAACTGTTTCAAAACAAGAGAAAGGAGAGCAGAAAAAAGGAGAGGGAAGAGAGAAAAAAATAAAAGAAAGACAAGAGGATGAAAGAGAAAGGAGGTAAGAGAGATAAAGATGGACCAGTAGACCATTGAGCCAACACACCAAGCAACCAACAGCCTCCGTATGGTAATGATCTACCCATGGCTCCCAAATCTGTTTAAACTTTGAAATTTTGTCATTAACCTCCTGGGCGTTGTGCACATGGCACATTTTAAAAATCGCAGCAGTGGAGAACATTATGTGCTGTGTTGATTTTCTGCCCAGGAGGTTAAGCTTCGCTGCGGTGCATTCAATAATAAAATACCAGGTTATTTTGTATTTCCCCTGCACCAACATTGTGCTTTTTTATGCAGTTTATCAGTTATTATGAACCCAGGTTTTCCACTTTGCACAGAGACACAGAATAAAACACATGGAATAGAAATCAATATTAATATAAATTGATTTAACGAATTGCTGAAGCACAGTACTTTATGTATAAACAAAATGTTATTCAGCTAGGGGGTTACATCTACATTTTTATTTAATCAAATGTGCTTACTCTATAAAAACTGAATAAAAACAAAGTATTATCCAGATATTCTACAACCAAAACAGAGATATTTTCTTTTCAATCATTCCTTCTTTTATGAAAAGATTTTGAATGATCAAAAGTGTCCCCCACAGGACATTGTTGGATTATGAATACAATCAATTATTAAAAGATGTCTAACATATATGGGGCGGGGGGTTGGTGTATTGACTACAAAGCTACACAGGCTGGAAATGCGCTGTCTAGCTTTGGAAGGTCTCCTATGGTGCTCTGCTGGCTATCACTCATACATCACACTAGGACTTCTAGTACAACAAGAGTTGAGGAGCCCGGACCAGCGAAAAGGAAGGTGACCATATCGGTTTCTACAAACTCAAAATGTCAGAAAAGCCCCAGGTGCAGCATTAAAGTACCCAGGAACACAAAGTAACTAATTAAAGGAGACGTATACCTAAAACAATGATAAAAACATAATAGAATTCTAACTATTATTATTAAAAATTTTATTTGTCATAATTTATCCAGTATGATTCAGCAAAGTGAAATAGTAAATAAAAATGACATACTGTATATAGAAAATTTTACTTTTAATTCCCCCATACACCTTTAGATCACTCCATACAATTTCCATTAGAACCACCAACAACTATGTAGTGCCTGGGCCTCCCTGATAGAATACATAGTGATTGGAAGGTATGTATAACTGCTATGTAGTGCCAGGTCCTCCCTGATAGAATACACAGTGATTGGAAGGTATATATCACTGCTATGTAGTGCCGGGTCCTCCCTGATAAAATACATAGTGATTGGAAGGTATATATCACTGCTAGGTAGTGCCTGGGCCTCCCTGATAGAATACATAGTGACTGGAAGGTATATATCACTGCTATGTAGTGCCAGGTCCTCCCTGATACAATACATAGTGATTGGAAGGTATAAATCACTGCTATGTAGTGGCGGGTCCTCCCTGATAGAATACATAGTGATTGGAAGGTATATATCACTGCTATGTAGTGCCGAGTCCTCCCTGATAAAATACATCGTGATTGGAAGGTATATAACACTGCTATGTAGTGCCGGATCCTCCTTGATAGAATACATAGTGATTGGAAGGTATATATCACTGCTATGTAGTGCCGGGTCCTCCCTGATAAAATACATTGTGATTGGAAGGTATATAACACTGCTATGTAGTGCCGGATCCTCCCTGATAGAATACATAGTGATTGGAAGGTTTAGAAAGGTCCTCATATTACATGGTTTTGGTAGAAGAAAATTTGATTGTACAGAAATTGTATGTAAGTATGTATGGTAAGATTGTAAGGTGTATGGGGGGGCGCAACAATCCTAAAAATAATTACTTACCTGCTGTTCCCTGGCAACATATAATAGATTACATATTTAGCTGCCAAACTGCCAAGGGTTAATTAACTGCAGCATCATAATTTAATTATGATTTTTTAAATTATATTTTTTTTGCATTTTTTTATATGTTTAATAGTGTCCATAGTCATTAACTGGCTCTCAGTCTAAACAGTAAGCAGCTTTTTTCTTTTGTAGGACTGACGTGATAGATTTAGGTGAAAGCACGATGTTTGTGGATATGAATTATCCCTTGGAAATGCTAACCTACTCAAGCCATGCCTGCCCACCAGGCATCCCTCTGGGTTCTGATTAGATCCACATCCTCAACATCAGTGAGAACACCTGGGAGGTGGGGGGTGCACTTGCCATTCGCCCGTATGTAAATACAGGCATAGGGATCCTGCGTATGTAATTTCACAAAAACAAACAGATTACAATGTAAATAATGTAAAAGTACATACCTGCACTTCCAGAGGGGTTAAACTAAGTAAAAAAAGATACAATATATCTGTTGAATTGGATTTACTTTTGAGTAGTTTTTCTATGAACCTGCAGGGGTAAACCATTGGGGACATGGGGTCAATGTCCTAGGTAGGTATGGGTAGTTTTTCTATGAAAATGCAGGGGTAAACAATTGAGGGACATGGGGTCAATGTCCTATATAGCTATGAGTTGTTTTTCTATGACACTGCAGGGGTACACCATTGGGCA
>CM070032.1:13010443-13039343 GCA_036250615.1 Ptychadena robeensis
AGTGTTGCTTTAGCACATGTACTTTTTGCATAAATTAAGTTCAAATTTAAAGTCAAAATTACGATTTTCGAAATTTTTACTTGATTTGAACTTAATTTGTGCAATAACTATTTGTGTTAGAGACATACTTTCTTTTTTGGAGTATACCCTAACCCTTCTCTACATCCCCAGCAAGTTTGGTGATGATACCATGTTCAGGGGCTTTGCAATTAACTCGAAATCTGCAAAATGGTCAAATTTTTAAAAAAATAATTCGACCATCTCTAGGTATGGGTAGTTTTTCTATGACACTGCAGGGGTATACCATTGGGCACATGGGGTCAATGTCCGATATAGGTATGATTTGTTTTTCTATGACACTGCAGCATTGGGGATATTGGGTCAATGTCCTACACAGCCATGGATGACCAACCAGCCTAATTCATACTGGGATGGAGACCAGTGCTGGCTGAAAAGCGAGTGTGCTGAGTGTGCGAGGGACAGTTCCCAGGAGGAGGTGCATTTATGGACCACCATCTTAAAAACATAATTGAAACTCTAAGTAGAGTCTTTTCCATTTGCTTTCAGTTCGTAATTATATAAGTACATGCAGGCGGCCATATTTGCTGTTCATATACTCAGACTCTGCTTCCTACATTATGGCTACTCTTCCAAATTTCTTCCCTCAATGCAATTCATAAGGTTGATTTAGAACAATGGAAGGAAATAAGGAAAATAAATATTGTGCAGCTGCGCTCACGTTGGTTATCTGATCACAGGCAAGTATACAAGAGTTGTTTTTTTTTTAATCCTTCGGGTGAGTTGATTAAAAGTCAATGTTTTACTTTATTTACAAATCAAAGCAACCGTTCCCTGTTCAGAAGAAAAAAAGCAATATGGTGTCTTACTCGTTTCTCTGTGGCCGGCTGCAGTTAGGCATTACGATGCCTAATCTACAAATCTCCAGATACAGAAGCAAGCATGGAAAAAGTATGTGTGTTTTTAAGATAAATTCTTCAATATTAACACATGGAGTGGGTGATGTTGATATGTTCATTGTTAATCAGGTCTAAGAAAATCATTTTATTTTTATTTTAAATGGGTACCGTATTTTTCAGGCTATAAGGTGCACATAAAGTTTTGGAGAGAAAATTAGGGGCAAAAACGAAACACAGCCATTCAAATATCAAGTAAATATGCAGAATGTTCCAGCAAAGTAGGCAGGTCTGGAGCATGCAGTATTCAATACAGCCAAAAGACCAGTGCCAGGGAGGAGGGAGGTCTTGGCTGCAGCAGAGTGCCAGGGCTTAAACTATTGAGTGTGTCTATACACTAGCTGTACCCATTCTCTGAACCCACTGACCAACTTATGAAGAAACACATTTTACAATCTGGAACTGAACGACTTACCCATGAGCAGCTATTTTCATATGAGAGGAGATATGAATCTTTGTCACAAAATGTATTTATTACAATGTAATTATTGGAAATACACAACTCTTGCTATCTAATTGTAAAATGTGTCTCTCCATAAGTTGGTCAGTGTGTTCAGAAAATGGGTACTGCTAGTGCTAATGCAGATAAGATCTATTCTTGGCAGTGTTTTTTGTTGGCTTGGCTGCAAAAAATGTAACAAATTTGTGGGATGCAGAACTATTGCTCTCGGGATGGTTAGGGCTAAAAAAAAAAGGTGCATTGCCTAGACCTTAAAAATTGTTGTATGAGCCTTTAACTCTCTGGGCGTTATGGGCTTTTCACGCAATTTTTAATGGCACGAAAAGCTGTTTCCCCCGCAATCACGGGGAAGTACACTGTACTCTGCCGTGATGGCTGGCTCTCTGCCCAGCCCTCTACACACCGCTGGTGTCAAATAGATGCCGGCAGTGTGTGGAGAGGAGAGCGGCGCCCCTCCATTAACATGGAGGTCTATGGCGCCGCCCCACTCCCCCCGCCCCTTCGGCATCACAGATGACGCCGAAGACACGGGGCCGGAAAGGCTCAGTGTGTCTGCAGGTCTTCTACAGAGCCGCAGGCACACTGAGAGGCGCCGTTTGTGCCCGATCCCGACACGGGCACAGTTTGATCAGCGATTAAACTGCGCCCGAACTGAGTTCGGGCAAACCGCCCAGGAGGTTAAAATTGTATTTGTGGAAAGAATATTGTATATAGGTATCTTTGACCCCAAGGGTCACCTGCTTCATTCTCCAGCAGTAGATAGGGTGTGAATGTTCAAGAGCCGTCCCAGGTTGCTAATCCCTCCCCCCAGGGACCCAGTCCATGGCAGATGGGGCTGCAAGAATGGAGTTAAAAGAACCTGGCTTTATTCCCACCTCTAGCTTGGTGGACAAAAAGGCTCATTCACATATCTGCCCATTTTTTATAGCAGTAAAGAAAATGTATTGATGTAATCTGTTTAACCTTCCTAGTTGAGAGAAACCCAGTTAGTTCGCAGTTTGGGTTTGTCCAAACCTCTACAGGAGCAGGGATCAGGAAATGCCCTGGATATACCCAGATGTTAACCCCCCTAGCGCTTCTGACGGCTCCATCTCGTCCTGCACTTCAGCTACACTCCAGCTACGCTCAGATCCCCCGGCAGCAGCACATACTCACTGTTCTGTGCTGCTTCCGGGGGGGATGCTCTTAGCTGGCCGATGTCACCCCTCTCTCAGCCCAATTTGCATATGAATGTCCTGCGCCCCCGGGGGGCATGGGACATTCATATGCAGATTGGGCTATCTTCAAAGAGCACGTCTAGAAAATCACCCGAGTGACATCCCCATGTGCTCTTTGAAGTTAACCCTTCCAGAGGGTGCCAAATGGCTTGTATTGGATACAGTGATAACTGTATCCAATACATTTCAAAGTAAAACAAAAACAAAACACATTTCCAATTGTAATAAAAATTTTATTATAAACAAACATAAATACTGTTTTGAAATCTTTCATACCAAATAAGTATTCAAGATATTTTATCATTCAAATGATACATTTCATACATTTTTTTATGTACTTTTTTTAATAATAATTGTGTGTTTCAAACATTATTATATTCAGGATGTCTATTAGACCCTGATACGGACAGATTTTTGGAAGTTGCAGGCCTACAACACAAAAAAAGTCTATGGTGCGCTTTTGGTACAGAAATCTGGACCTTGCAAGAGCACTAGGGAGGTTAATGGAGGGGTGTTGGTTTCCCAGCTCATCAATGACACAGCGACATGGACAGGGTAAATTAGCAGAGGATTTAATGGCACGGTACTGGCCGAACGCTTGGGAGGTTACATTTGTCACCCAAGCTGGGAGAAATTGGGACTGGGTGGCCCTTATAAGTTCTTTGTCTGCCCCCTTTTTTTAAAAATTGAGAATCCATTGTGGTCTAGGATAAGGTGCCCGGTGTATGCAAGATTTGCCAGCCAATCATCATCCGGCAGAGAATTAACATCCAAATAAGCTAGAGTTCCACTTTTACCTATACTAGACCAATAGAGGTATTATATGCGATATGTGTGTTATAGTCCTATGAAATCCTCATGAATATTATTCTTCGGCTCTGAAAAAGCACTTTTAACACTTCCTGAGAAACGGAAGCAAAGTATTACAGTCTATTGATACTGTGCCAACCATTGAAATTTAGAAGCTTCATCGAGCTTGGATCTCGGTGGACTAGGCGTAAGCCATCTGCTCCATGTGCTTTATTGACATTGAATTCTTTTTGGAGCATGTTGATATTAGCCACGGTGGTTTCTTTGTACACATTTGATAATATGATTAGAAGTTTGTTTTCCTATTCCCATAGCTGCCGCTTGTTTAGATTTTTTCAGAGGCACGTCCAAGTCCAAAACACGTCCAAGTTCTCAGAATTCCTTGGGTTCTGAAAAGCTTAAAAAGTTTAGTTCAAATGTTGGGTATATAATGGTTAGTGGGTCTGTAAAGCTGGAGATGGTAAGCATGGAAAGCATATCCGGAAAATGTATAAAAAAGTTATGAGGCAATTCCTGCTAATAACTGAAATTTGCTAGGACAGAAGATCCTGCAAGCCCAGATAGCAAGAGGACGAGTATTAAATGGGGAAGTGAAATATATTCATAATTTAACTATTTCTGGGTATGATCCAGAGCTGCCATCCTGATCCATGATACGGAGTTGTTAAAGCGGACTTACCACCAGGAATCTATGTTTTCATGAATGGCACTAGAAGTGAATAGGGAGGAATGCAGTGAAAAAAAACAAACCAAACCTTTACCTGTATGGGCACTTTAGGAATATATCCGGCAATTTCTCCACACTTTTTCCTGGTTCATGGGGTCCTCTCATAAGCCGGCAAACACGTCACAGCAGGCATGTAATTTTTCAGTGAGCTGCTTTGAAATTCCCAAAAGATCACGAAATCCCCCAGTGGCCCCCGCAGTATTGCCCACCATGTGTTTTCCATGTGTTTCATGGGAGTTGTGCCGTGCTGCCGGGCTGCAAGGCTGGGGAGACATGAACCTGAAGTGTGGAGAAATGACGGATTATAGTCCTAAAATGCTCCATTACAGTTATGGGGGGGGGGGGGGGGGGGTGGGGGGGGGGGGGGGGGGGTGGGGGTGGGGGGGGGTTTTTGGGGTTTTTCACTGCATTCCTCCTATTATTGGCACTTCTAGTTGTAAGCCTCGTCCTGGGAAAACTGGTGTAAACCTGGTAAGAGTAACAGTCCACACTGGGATGAGTCTAGTCCTTAGAACCTGGTCTTCTACCCATAGCCCCCCCTAATGGGAGATGGGCCAGCTGTCCCAGGATGGGGCAACGGTGGTGTTTTTCTTCGGCTGCAGGTAGGACAGGCTCCCCCAGTTAACTTTCCCCGCGGAGGCGAGGCCTGTCAGGGCAGCAACTACCCCCGATGTTGGAGGTATCACTGATAAGAGAGTAGTCAGGGTACGGGTCCAGGGTCAGTAGGGATGGAGAGGTCAGAATAGTCAAAACACGCGTATGGTCGGGGCCTCCAGCAAACAAGGGTTATCCGTAAAACGATCTATAGTCAGGAGGGTTCCAGAGGTCGGGAAACGAGTAGACAAGCCAAGGGTCGGTCACGGAGATCTATCAGTAATAGGGTAAGGGAAACGCTATAGCTACGTAACTGTTTTACTGCAATCCAACAAGCAACCTACATGGTGCTGCTCTGTTGCTTATATTGTCTTTACACCTAATTTGATCCCCCCCCTCCATCTCAGGAATTGCCTGCAGAGGGGGGGGAAAGGGGGTATGTACCTTTAATAACATGCACATCTCGTGCGCGCCGCAGCCGCCCGCCTAGCGTCGGTCCGTCGCATTCGCAGAGCCTCTCAACAACGTCGACGGCATCGCTCTGCACGCAGGACTGCGCAGAGCCGTACTCAGACACGGGGTACCCCATGGCAGGGGTACCCCCAACCCCTAATTATAGTAAGACTTGGGGGATGACTGTGACGCCCGGGGACCCCACCAGCCAACTGGCCCCGAGGGCGCCGCAGCCCCCCCAGTTGACACGGAGGGGTGACAAGGCCCGCCCCCTCAAGGGCGGGCTCTCGACCGCCCAGTACCGCCTTCAAAACTGATCGGGAAGGCGGAGGCGCACGCCGCGGAACCCACCAGTTCCACCACAGGAAAAGGACCAAAAAACCTAGGTCCCAATTTTCTAGAAGGGCAAAATCGCAGGCGCAGCGTAGCCGTGGACAGCCACCCCTCGTCCCCACAGCAAGAGGGGAGAAAGGTCGTCGGCTCCGATCTGCCTGTGGCCTCATCTCCTCCTGCGAGACCCTCAGCACCCTACGGAGGCCCTCCATGTTGGCAGCCAACAGCCTGGCACGTCAAGAGCCGCCGTACCTGGGAGGAAGGAGGCATGACGGCTCCACTTTGCAGCATGGAACCATACCTAGCATCGAAGGACCTGACCTTAGTTGGGACGAGTTCGCCGCGTTGTTGAAGGCCCCCCCCCAAAAAAACCAATCCGCCAACGGTAGAACCGAGGACCAGTCCTTCCTGGGACTATCCGAGATGTAGCATCCCCCGCCAAAACCAGGTACTGTTCTAGGGTTTGATTTGTCCTCTCCCTTGGGCCATTAGTCTGTGGATGTACCCGGAAGGATAGTGGGTATACATACCCAGGAGTCTACAGAATTCTTTCCAAAAACGCGATGTAAATTGGGAACCCCGATCCGATCGAACCGAAGAGGGAACTCCCGTGAAGCCTCACTATTCTCTATGAATTGCTTCAGCATTCCTCATAGAGCCGATGGAAGGGACCTAAAGGAACAAAATGGGCCATCTTGGAGAGTCCCTGTCAACTAACAACTAAATTACCGTGTTTCCATTAGAAGGGGGAAGATTCAGTAATAATCCATTGCCACACTTGCCAATATGCCGTGGGAAATGGGGGTGGGCTGAAGTGTCCGTGAGGGGGAAGGCATCCTCGAGGATTTTTGAGCTACAAACAAATCGAGAAGAGGAGATATACCTCCTTGCATCTTTGATTAATCCGGGCCACCAGAAGGTTCAATCTGCCGCAGATCTTGTCTCCCTCCGAATCCGAAATGACCTGCCAATGGGAATCATGACAGGAATGAAGGATGATCTGGCGATGTTCTGGAGGTACGTAATAACTTAATCATCCTTCCAACATAGGACCTCGCGCGTAGTATCCCGCCGGAAGAGGGAACTTTTCCAGGAATTGCAAAACATAGGAAGGTCTGGCAAAGTAAAATGGTTTGGCAAGAGGAACGGGTTTCCCAAGTCTTTTTCTGGGTGTCAGTGGTGCATTCTAGACAAAGCCATCGCTTTTTCCGTTTTTTGATCCCGGTCTGTAAGTTCTTGAAACCTAAACCGGGAAAAAGAACAGAGTCCATCTGGTTGGTCGGGAGTTCAACCTTCTGGCTTTTCTGATATATTCTAAATTTTTATGGTCAGTGAAAACCGTGAATGGATGGTCAAGCCCCCTCTAGCAGATGTCTCCAGTCCTCCATAGAGGCTTTCATTTCACATTGCCAGAGTTCCCGATCTCCTACATATCATTTCTTTTTCCGCTTCAGAAAGTTTTCTCTAAGTAGAAAGAAACGGGGTGTAGCAAATTCTTTGGACCCACTCTTTGAAGAGTATCGCTCCGATGCGTCCTCGTACGGTCCACTTCTAGAACGAACGGTAATGACGGATCCGGATGTCTGGAAGGGGAGCAGAAGTGAATAAAGTCTTTAGCTGATCGAATTGCAGTTGGCTTCAAGACCCTGAACGTGATTTTGGGTTGGTGAGGGCTGTGAAGTATACAATCTTTGAGAACCCCCGGATAAACGTCATAAATTTGCAAACACCCAAAAATCGTTGTACCGTTTTCCTGATGATGGTACAGCCATTCCTTTACAGCAGAAACCTTTTTGGGTCCATAGAGACAACACAAATCTGGCTAAGTATTGTTTCCCTAGACTTGTTGTGTTTATCTCCACACTCCATTTTGAGTGGTTTGTCAAACATTGATGCTTGCTGAGACTTTCCAACAGTTCTCTACATGCACCTATGGGATTTAGGTCGGGGGAGAAAATCATATATCATCAGATACACTATGCTAACATTTTAGAACATCCCTGAGACGTCATTATAAAAGCCTGGAACATCTGCGGTTGGCGTTACAGAGCCGAACGGCATAACCATATACCGAGTGCCCAATTTTTGTTTCTAAAGCTTTTTCCACTCGTCTCCGGGTTTTAATAATGCGAATGAATTATATGCTCCACGTAGGTCAGTTATTGTTAAATCTTGGCTTTTTTAGTCTCTGCATTAATCAGCATTAAGGGTAGGATAATCTGTTTTTTAGTGAGAGTTTAAGTTCACGGTAATCCACAATAGCCTTATAATTGTCTTGTCTTTATTTCCACAAAAGAGCCTGCTCCGGCTGTATATGTGAAACGTCTATGAAACCTTTTTTCAAATTGGTCTCATATTTTCTTTTAACGTAGCCTGCTCAGGACCAGATAGGGGGTAAGTCTCCCGAATGTAATCTTGCTCCGGGAGGGATCGATTGCACATCTTAAGGACGGTGTGGTGTAGCTGTTTCTACGCTTTTTGATCAAATACGTCCATTATCCTATGACATGTGGAACCTCACTAACTCATCATGATTTGAAATCTTTGAACTAGTGGAACGAAAACATGAAGAACGACAGTAATCCGATGAAACTGACCCCACCAAACCATCAATTTGGGTATTATTGTATCTTTACCATGTAGTCCCAATATGATTTGAAAAGGGGAGTTTATTAGTGGCAAACTAAGAGCTCCGAATGGCCGTTTGAGGAAGGTTTGATGGTCAAATCGTTTCTATGATAATGGCCCTGATTTTAATGGTGGACCGTCACGAGGGAGATAGTCAATTGGGTTGCTCAGGGGTCGTCTGGTAACCTGTAGGGAGGCGAGGATTCTCATAAGACAGTGCAGGCTCCAGATCAATATGGCCGGAATGCTGTGTCCTATTTCCTTCATTTCCTGTCGGATAGAAGAATTGATAAGTTGAGTATCCTGGGGAGAATATATGGATAGCTACTTGGATACATAACTTAGGTTACCTGAGGTTTACTGGACAGTACCGAGAAAATGCCCGGGGTTGCCACATAAATACAGAATTTTTCTGAAAACGTCTCATCCTTTCCTCGGGTGTGAGCTTGGGCGAGCGATCCCTATTTGCATAGGTTTCTGGAGGGGAGCCTCCTAAACCAATGGGGTGGAGAATAATGGAGCCAGCCTGGGAAATGTCCTTTGTGGAATCTTTGAAGTCTCCAGGAGTTTTTTGAAATGACAGTGGGCTGGAGTGTGATGGTCAGCATCTCTTCTATCCCTCAACCGCTTCAATCTGGGTGACTAAGACATTAATTCCGCTAGGGATTCCGCACTCTACTCTACAAGTTCACTTTATGGGTCGGAAAGGCCTGTTTAATAATAAAATGGATCTAGGCGGTTCGTTCAAGGAATGTCTGCTGATGCGTCTGAACTCCCGATATATCCTCAGCATCTTTTCCCTGTTTATACTATGCAAGGCCTCTTCTGCGGTATCCACCTGACAGGTATCAGCGTAGAGCTCACCAATTTTTTTTTTTGAAGAAAGGGTGAGGAGGCTAGACAGGGTCTCATGCTCCATGAGCTGGAAACCCACTTTGTGCTTCTCCTGTAGGAGGGTATGGTTGTACCGCACGGGAGCGTCAGTGGGGTAGGTGAGTGGTAAGTAAAGAAAAATGTAACTCACATGCGTGTTTGAAGGATCGAAGGTTCGGGTAACCGAGAATTTTTCAGCATGGGAATCTTTGGTTCTCTGGTTAACGTGACAGGCGTAGTACTCTGCGCTGCTTGTGATTTATCTACAGAGCCTGGGTAGTCTGTTTGCAAATAACGAACATGGAGACCGTTTTAATTAATTCATCCAGCTGCTTGCAATAGCAGGTCAATTCCTGGGGTCCCTCCAGGGGCATCATTATAGGGCTTGTTGATTTTTGTAACCTCGTCCTGGAAACTGGTGTAACTGGTAGAACCCGTCCACACGGGGAGAGTCTATCCGTAAACCTGGTCTTCTAACCCAGAGCCCCCCTAATGGGATTTGGTCCGAATGTCCCAGGAGGGTCACCGGTGGGTTTTCTGCTGCAGGAGGACGTCCCCCCAATGAACGGTTCCCAGGATGCGGCGTCAGGGGCGCAACTACAACCCCGATTTTGGAGGTATCACTGATAAGAGTATCGATACGTCCAAGGTCAGTAGGGATGAGAGTCATAATAGTCAAAACAACAGCGATGGTTCGGGCCGCACAAACAAAGGGTTTTCCGTAAAACGACTATAGTCAGGTTCCAGAGTCGGTAAACGGGAGACACCAAAGGTCGGTAAACAACTGAGATCTTATCAGTATAAGGGTAAGGAAACGCATATGCTCACATAACTTGTTTTACTGCAATCCAGCACTACATGGTGCTGCTCTTTGCTATATTGGTCTTTACTAATTGATCCCCTCCGCTGCAGGATGCCTGCAGAGGGGAGGGGGGTATGTACCTTTATACATGCCTCTCTGTGCGCGCGCCCTCCTCGGCAGTCCGTCCCACATGCGCAGAGCCTCTACACGCGGACGCCATCGCTCTGCACTGCAGTCTGCTGTGTCAGAGCCTTCTCAGACACGGTCCCCATGGCAGGGGTCACCCCAACCCCTAAGGTTATATTACAGACTTTGAGAGACTGTGACATCCCGGGGACCCACAGCCATACTGGGGGAAAAAAAAAAAACCCCGATGGCGCCGCAGGGCCCCCCCAGGTGACACGGAGGGGTGACACTAGTGCCATGCATGAAAACATAGATTCCTGGTGGTAGGTCCGCTTTAAGCTACAGCAAACATGCTGAAAAGTATTTTAGACTTCACTGGCTACATCAGCCATAGGCAGCCCTTTAAATTCCTCCCTCTGTCACCTTGGTGTAAAAACGCTCTAGCTCCCCTCTGCTCCTTTCCTGGAATAAGTGCCTAGAAGATGATTGTTAGGGTCTCCTAATAGCTGTAGTTTGCCTGCAATAGAATGTTTAGGGTTATTCTATTTATTAATATTGTTTTATATATCATTTCTTTTTTAAATTTCCTATCTGGGCTACGAGAACTAAGAACACCTATGTCGAGCGGCCCTTACAGGCTCTTGCTCCGGCCTTTCAGTCAAATTTAAAAAAAACATTATGGCCCAAGAGTCAGAAAGTTTGCCCACCCCTAGGCTACATGCTTGTTACAGGTGACTATGGGTGACCTTAAACGTTTCTGAATGTTCCTCATAGATCCATCTCTGAGGAGAAGATATCTTTGATTTGAGAAACAGAAAAATCTGTTATCATGCTGTATTGAAATCTACACAAAGACGATTCCTCCTTTGAAAAACATTCAATGGCGCCCCCAGTGGCCATACTAGCGATATTGCACTGAACTAATCTCTGTAAGTCTGGCAGATAAGTATGAAATCTCTCACATGATTTCAGGGAAGAGCAGGTGAGCATATTTTTATAAGATTGTGGAGCACTACACCAACATTGTGCTAGTTCAAAGGTAAGTAAAACTTTAACCCTCTGAGTATTTTTGCTATGGTGCACATTTTTTAAACTTGATTCTCAGTTCTTCCTCCCTCCACGTTCACATCTGCTGCATCGTCGATGTGAAGCAGGCACCTCCACCACAACATGAAGGTCAATGGAAAGCCCACACCCCTCTAGGAGGAGATTGGCAGGTCCACCGATACTCTCCATTACCACACTGCCATCGGGTATAGGTAAGTATCTCCAAGTAGTGTTGATCGCAAATATTTTAATCACACATTTTTAGCCACTTCAAGAATTTGCGAAGATCTCAAATATAGTGCTATATTTTTGTAATCGTGAATATTAGAGATTTTTTACATCAGTACCCAGAACTAACGTGCATTGCATTCACAATAAGCACATGTACAAGTGGCGACTTGGGAAATAAAGGTAATAATGACTGGAGATCAACATTTTTTCATTTAATACGAATATTAGGCAAAAAATGAGCGATATTTTGCAAATATGAATATTGCCAATGCGGCTCATCACTATGCCCAAGTGTAGCTCGGGAAGAGTTTACACAGTAAGCACAGGAGGTTAAATAAACTGCTAATGATTATGCCATATAGGTCCTTGTCAAGACACTTCCTGCTATCGGGTGACAACTTGTTGACCTTGGTAAGGTTAAAGTGATTCTGTGTTGTCACACCTCTGTAGTGTAGTGGGATACACGTAAAACTGTATATTTGTGATCCTGCCATGACATGATGAATTTGCTGTGTAAATATGTGTAATACTTTAACTGTCTCTGCATTCCTCTGTAGCAGGTGCAGGGATGAGTGATGGCTCCTCAGTTTCCCGGTCTTTTCTTGCCCTTACATGGTAGCTTTTCATATCTGCCTGGAGACAAGCTACTGCCCGCCTCCAAGCAGAGGGTATTTTATTAGGCCCTCCTTAGTCAGAGTTGGGTTAGCTCCTCAAGCAACCTGTATCCAGCCAGCGTGTCTCACTCTTCTGGAACATTGGGCTCCCATCTTTCCTGGGTTCTCCCGATGGCCGTCCCTCTGCTAGTGCCCGGGATCCAAGGACCTGCATCCGTGGCCCGTGAAAGGGTTGTGCCTCTGGACCCCGAGCGGATGGACACTGGACATAGCGCCCCGAGCGGATGGACACTGGAAAATGGTAGGTGTCGAGTTAGGCAGACGCAAGGATTCCTCCGTTCTCTACCTCCACTAGGAACGTTCTCTATTTTCCCTGACACTGGACTGTGATCCTAACCCTCTCCCACTGGGACCTGAAAGCCATCAGTCACCCTGCAGCTGGTAGAAGTGTTGGTAACAGTAGATCCTCAATATTGTGCCCCATTCCCAGGCTTGGGTTTGGTGTTTGGACTGTATATATTCCCTATAGTAAAGACTGTAAATATCCCCTATCAGTTGTCTGACTTTGTTTCTGTGTGATTGGTGGGGATACTGGGCATGGGATTTTCCTTAAACAAACCTAGGGCCGCTGGTGCACTAACAAGTCCAGCACCTGCCTCCCTCGTTACACCTCCTTCTGATAAAAAGTCACTAACAAGAAACCTAATCTGTTTGTATGCAGAGTGGAAGTAGCTGCAAACGGCATTCAAGAGACTAGCTGCACTGATAAATAAAAGGTTTAAAAATATAATTGCATTCTATGTGTCTACATGTTATATTTTTCTATACTGTGTACTAAAAAAAATTGCCAGTCAGCATCTACCGGTTATCCTGCTAAAACAATCCCACCAAAGTCTTCTCTGGTAGCCTTCAATTCCCTACAAATTAGTCAGCAATTCACTGCCTAGCAAGTCATTGGAAGGATTACAGAGAGTGAAATTCTGCTCCAGGCGATGGATTCACGTTTAATTAATGCGGCAGCCATACATCGCCGATCCAGCCGCATACAAACACACTTAGACCCGAGGCTTCTGCGTTGTATACTGTCTATTTTTACACTACACACAATGAGGATCTTCTAACCAATACAATAGGCAATCAATACCCCATGCTGGGGCAGGAGTCCATTTACGGATCTGGTGACTGACCCAGTGCACAAAGGCAAATGCCTTTTTTTTTTCTAAATCATTATTTGCAAAACACCCTTTTCCTGGAGAGCACGGTGCTGTATGAAAGTTCAATATTCCCAGAGACTTGAGGAGAATAATAATGATTTAGGGACCGTCTGAATGTGAAAAATCATTACTGTTGTCAAAGGATACTAGAAAATCATCTAAAATGGAAAGTTTCTTCTTTTTAGGGTGAAAAACATAACATCATGTCATGGGACTGTAGGTTGTATACTGCATTAAAGACATTTTTCAGTCTACAAGGACACTTCAATGTGAAGGTCAAAACTATCATTAACCTTAGGACTTGTTTACACGGGTGATTGGCAACTGCCCGATAAACGACCAATTAGCACAAATGGTTTTCATGTCATTATTTAAATGAAGGAGCTCCCGGTCGTTTTCCGGGTTGCAGTGGACTGACAGCAGCCTGGGAAATGACCATGTAAATGTAGCCTAAAGTGTTCCAATTAACCTCCTGGGTGTTTGGCCCAAGTTAACTTGGGCTAAGTTTCATCCATCATGAAATTTAGCCCAAGTTAACTTTGGAAAAACGTACCTGTCCGCCAGATTCCCCCCCCTAATAGGGAGCATCCACATATGCTGATGCTTTTGGGTCTGCCTCCGACGGGGTGGGGGTAGGCAGCGTCATAGACCTCCAGTTACGCCAGAATTATGCACAGGACCTTCGGGCGGGTAGGAAATCGTGGCGGGACATGTTGTGCTCCGCTGCCATTGCCTGTGGTGCGCTTTTTTTCAAATGCCACATGCGTAACCCCCCAGGAGGTTAACTACATACACTATGGAGGCAGTGGAGTCACTATCCCAATGCAGG
This sequence comes from Ptychadena robeensis, assembly GCA_036250615.1. Classification (NCBI taxonomy): domain Eukaryota; kingdom Metazoa; phylum Chordata; class Amphibia; order Anura; family Ptychadenidae; genus Ptychadena; species Ptychadena robeensis. The sequence continues at coordinate 13,024,376 of CM070032.1, forward strand.
GAGAGTAATCCATAGAGAAGGGATGACGCCAAAGTTTCCAACCACAGCTATTTTCCATTTTTTGTATATAAAGCTCTTCAAGTCAGCAAAAGGACTTCAATCTCCTTCAAAAACCACAGCTGTAATGTCTGTGGGACAGCTTCAGAACAGTCTTTGCCCTTCACCCCCATGAATTATACAGTCTCTGCTAGGGCATTAACCGCTAGTCGATTGGCCGTTTTTAGAGGCTGATTTGACCACCCCTGAGAGGAGTTGACTAGTTGCCTCTCTGTGTGAAGCACAAGACCTTTTCTCTCTATATGTGCACCAGCTGGCTGCATGCAATACAGTCTCTGCTTCTGATTGGCATGGAGTGGAGGGAAAGGGAGACAATTAGAGGCAGAGACAACATGTACATTGTTCGGCACACACACAAAGAGAGAAGCACCTTCTCTCTCTTTGTCCACGTGGAGGGAAGGGTTGGTGACATCTGTATGATGATTACAACTAGTCAACTCGACCACAACTTTAGTGACCGATCAATCGACTACAAAATCACTAGTTGAGAGGGGGAGAGTAATGTTTGCAGTGTGTCTGGGGCTAAGCAAAGTTAAACTAATTGTATGTGATTGTCCTCTGCCCCTACAATGTATAGCTAGCCATACACGGCACGGATTCCCTGGCTGATCGATTCAGCACCCGATGGATTCCAGCGATTCCGCCGGCATCCACAGGTGAGAACGATTAGCCAATTAGGGAATCCGATCGTGGCAGCCCACCTTGTACGGCCGGATCCGGGAGGGATCCGTGTCCGATGGCTCGCCTCCCGGACCGCAACGCCCCCTGATCAGAGCAGAATCGGACCGAAAAGACCAACAGGTTGGTTCTTCCTCGGATCCGATTCTGTGCCCCTGATCCATCGGATACGATCGGACGGGCAAGGTGGGCTGCAGGGGATTCCGGCACGATGGATCCGCGTGCACGCGCCCGGAATCCATCGCGCCAGAATCCGGCACGAATCCGTGTCGTGTATGGCAGCCTTAAATGTACATATGTATATGAACAACATGGAAATGGAGCAGAAAATGGATAGAGCAGTGAGTGGTCAGGGTGGGAAATTTCAGCCAATCAGCCAAGTATCTGGTTTCCATAGATTTGTTGAATTTTGAGCATGTACAAACCTTTATTTTGTTTACTGGAAAGTAAAGGTAGCCATACATGGTTCAATTTGCAACAAATCAATGATCAATTCGATCGAAGTATTCGACCATTGAATCGTACATCGATTGTAATTGAATTGAATGACACACCACATTGAGTGTCCGATCCTAAACACTTCCATTACTGCAACAGCAGCCTCAAGATAACCTGACCTATGCGGAGTCAAAGTGGCTGAACGGATCGGGGTTTATTACTTGGGCGGGATTATGTAGTCTCTCTATGCAGTCTCTGCTGCATCATACTGTCACTACAATCACATTCCAGCACACCACCTATTATGGCAACTTTATTTTCATGGGTATACATTTCCATTACTGCAACAGCCGCCTCAGGATAACCTGACTTATGCATTGTAGTCATAGTGGTCTGACTACAGGCAAATAAAGCATCCATACAAACATCCTATTCTGCCGACCAGTAGAGAGAACAGTATGCTAATTTATTGGATCTAATCACAATTGGTCGGGACAAGGAATAGTATTTAATTAACACTCAATGTGGTAGCAATCAATTAAAAATTTCCAACTGGTCCAATCAAATTTCGATCTAGCAAATTAAAAATTTAGATCGAATTGAAACTATTGTTCAGTGTGGACATGATTCAATTTTCAATCGACCGACCACAATAATCGATCAAATTAAATCAATTGAACAGTCAATTGAACCGTGTATGGCTAGCTTTATTGAATCTGAAGAATAGGTTCTGCATCGATCACAGGTATGGGACAAGTATAGATTGATATTAGATTGCCAGTAAAATGTAATAGAAAATTTACCAAGCAAAAGTTGACGCATGTATGGCTAGCTTTAGGCTACGGTATTACGGAGGGTCAGGAACAGTATGATTACCATATCTCAAGAACCACCTTTGAGAATAGAAGGGCACAGAGGTGGGGTATAGCCGACCATCATTGATCACCCTTCATTCAAATACTTGTCCATGTTGAGTCCCCTGGGAACCACTGTCATAGTCAATGTGAACATACACATACCGATCCTTCCTAGCATATTACCGTTAGTTCACATTCTTAAAAAGACTAAATAAATAAAAACAACCCCAAAACGACCAAATCCTTAAATTTTTTTCAGTCTGCTTTAATTTTTTTCGGTCTGCAAATTGTATTGTAATACAAACTGCATTTGATCACTATAATCCCAATCCGATTTAAATTAGGAATGCATCAGCTGTAGGTTTGTAACCCTCCAAATGTTGCATGTGATGGATGAGATTATAGAAGAGGACGATGAAGTGACATTCAGCAGCAGCAGCAGCTCTGTATTCCTGGATCTCTGTATACCGAAGGAGCTCCTTCCAGCTTACACCGCAGCCAGCTCCATTGAGGGAATGAAAAGCTCCTGACTAATGATGGGGAATTAGCATGTGTCTGCGCCATCCTGTGGGTGTGGTGTACATTCATGTACTCTCTCCTCTAGCTCTGGAGATCACACTGCAAGCTGAAGAGCCAGGCAGGCAAGGGAGGCAGGCAGGCAGCAGGCAAGCACAATGGCTGCATCTCAAGGGAAAAGTGATCTGCAGTTTGCGGAATGGATGGCAAATCTGCCACAAAGGATCCACAAAGTCCCTCTGACCAGTTTAGCCATCCCAGGTAAGTCCTTGCTGCTTCTTGTAACTTTATTTGTCTTAGTTTAGGGGGGGGGGCTTTGGATGGGCACCTATATCTGATTTTGTCTTCTTAATTAGGCTGTCTTCATGTTAACACTTTATCTCTTTAATATGAAACCTTACCATCCACGTGGCTATAGTATTCGCTCTGATCTATGCGGAGATAGTTGGATAAAGCATCTGATGGGTCGGTATCATTCCCACAGTCTTCCAGTAACACTGAACTGTGGTCATTGGCTCCTTATCCTCACAATGAGGGTCTTTTTGATGAATGGGCGAAGGTTAGATGGTCCACAGAGGACTTAATTGATTTAATAAGTATGATGTGTAGGATGCAGTAGCCCATAGAGACTAATTTCTGGGTACCAAAAATCAGGAATGCTAGTTGTATATCTGCCCCTTACTCTACTAATTAGGGCAGATAGGGTTCTGTGCATACTGTTCCCAATGGTAACAGATACAGTAATAATCCTATTAGTGCGGATGTGGTTGATTCAGTTTGCAGTAGAGTTAAATACATTTTGGAGAGATGTAGCTCTGGGACTTAGAAGGGATTTGTAAGAAGCTCAGTGATTTCTAAAACCTGGGGAAACGAGATCTGCAATAGTCACTGCGCTTTACTGTATCTGTGGTTTAGGGTAAGGAATAGGGGCTGTAATATCCCTCTGTTGTATTTGATGCTGAATGTAGCAACCCTTTTATAAATGATATCCAACAATCTACTTATATTTATGACACAATAATGATATATGTTTCTATATGTATCTTTGTTTATATTGTATATCTATCAAGCTAATGGTTATAACAGATGTGAGCAGCAATTGGTAACCATCTACGGTGGTAAGCGACATATTGAGCGTTAAGCTTTGGGGTAATAGTCATAATGACCTTCCTGTCAAAGTGTCCTTCAGCCTTAAAGGAACTGCTGTAAAAGCAGAGTAAAAATGTATAAAATACAATGCAACCAATGTTATCCAACCAGAACGGGAAGTAAATTGTATCCATTTTATCCATTGACATTTATAATGATTTTTGCTTCCACATTCAGACTGTCCCTAAATCATTAATATTCTTCTCGAGTCTCCTGGTAAATTGAAGTTTCGTAGAGCACTGTGCTATTCCAGAAATGGGTGTCTTGCAAATAAATAAAAAGGCATTTGGCTTTGTGTACAGGGTCAGTTATCAGATCAGTAGAGCGCCGGCATGGAGGCATTGATTTCAAATAGTATTGTATTAAAAAATGACACATGTGTGTTTTATAAAAATAGACCGCACACATGACAGAAGCCTTGGCTTTCAGCACCCACTAGTGAAAGTCTTTCTGTGCATCTAGATAGACGATGTATGGCTGCAGAATTAATTAAATGTGAATCCATTGCCCGGAGCAGAATTACACTCTGTGTAACCCTTCCAATGACTTGCACAGTAGGCAGTGAATTGCTGACTAATTTATAGGTAATTGCAGATTAATAATGAAGACTTTGGGATTTGGCTTTGTGTACAGGGTCAGTTATCAGATCAGTAGAGCGCCAGCATGCTAATAGTATTGTATTAGCAGGATAATCACTTATAGGACACTGAATGGAATTCTTGTTTAGGTTTATGGGGTATAATAATGTTATTATTGAAGAAAAAAACATTATATCAGTTTTGGATAGATAGACTCAATTATGGGTTTTGGGAGTTGAGAGAAATCTGAGGTTTCTGCTCACCCATCTGTCACCAGTCTGGTACCAGATTTCGAATGTTTCGGTTTTTGGAAAGATAAAAAAGAAATCTCCAGTTCGTAACTCAACCTATGGATGGGATATAAGTGAAGCTTCTTTTTATTGGTGTGTCTATCTAATGAGTTTTGGATATGGGACAAATGTGCACCTTGTTCTTGATTTTTAGTTAGCTACTTATTATATTGCAAGCTCCAAGACTATAATGAAAAACTTTAATCATCAACGGCACACCTGTTTTTTGTATATTCACTGTATCTGTTTTTTAACTGAGTTTTATGCCTGGCATACACATGCCGATAAGCGGCCGATTTTTAACTTGACCGACGGGCGTGCGTGCTCGCGCCGTCGGTCAGCGGAAAAATCGCCTGCTTATCGGCATGTGCCCACATGGGGTGACAGGGAACGGCCGGCCAGAGAACGGACATGTCCGATATTCTCTGGCCGATGCAAGCCGATGCCATTAGCTTCAATGAAGACCGGCGTCTTCATTGAAGCTAATGGCCGGCACACAAAGGGTGCCGGCCGACTGAAGGGGCCCCATAATGCACCAGGGTGCAAATGTGATGACGTCATCACGTTTGCATTCCGGTGCATATCGGAGGATGTCTGTTGGCACCACAGTCTTCCAGTAACACTGAACTGTGGTCACTGGTTCATTATCTTCACATTGAGAGTTTGTGTAGCAATTGGTCATCTGACTATATGTATATATATATATGACTATGGTAGGGACATCAAATTTTAAGATCCTTTGACAAATGACTATGTAGTCTGTAACACTTTGTGTAATATGAGTTAATAGTTAATAATAATAATTGTAAATGTTATATGCCCTTGATAAGGACAACAGGTTCAGTTCATTCTTTTCATCCCAGTAGTAAATTCTCACCTTTCTTTTGTTTACTTGTGGCTCCATCTAGGTACCTAGGACAGGTAAACCTGCTCTATGTAAGCTATGAATATGTTGTAGTTGTATTTCCACATGACCAATCTCTTACTTGGTAATTGGCCCGGTGTTGTCACATGAGTTGAGTAGTGTTGAGCTAGAATGTTAGATTTTCGAATATTTAGCTCGAATAACGCTATTTCGCCATTTCGCGAATATTCGCCAATAAACAATCGGATATCCGACGCGATCGTGATTTTTCACGATTTATTGTGATTTCGTGATGCGATTTTTTAACACTGAAATTACGGATATTCTCCCAGTCGAATATCCGAGCTCCATTGACTTGCATGCATTGAGCATATGTGATCGCAATTGCGATTTGTAGATCGCAATTTATGTCCACAAGTGCGGATATTCGAGATAACGAATATGGAATAGAATATTATGTCGGATATTCGCGAAATTACGCGAATTCAAATATTGCCTAGTAGCTCATCACTAGAGTTGAGTCACATTTCCTTCTATACTTGGAAATACTGGATATTTCCTTTGCCCTTTGCAGACCCTCACAGGTCTTTTTTTTTAACACAAGACGTCCTCAGTCTTCATAAATGAATGATGGCTGGTGTTCTGCCGAGCTGTTCTTCCCCATTGATCTGTCCAACCCTGCCAACTGTGTGTATTCTACCCCCGTCAAGATCTCTTACCTGACAGCTGCAGATAGCCATAGTTTTGCAGAGTCACAGGACTCAACTTACGGGCTTTGACTGTCAAAGTAAGGGGTTTTGGAGTTTTTGGGGGAGGTTAAGGTTAGGGGACTCCTAGGGTTAAGGTTAGTTTAGATTCCTTGGGTGAAGGTTGAGGTTGGGGGTGGCGTTTGACTTTGGGGGAGAGCTTCACGGGTTTGGAACTAACTCCCCTGTTCCCTAACCTTAACCCTAGGAGTTCCCTAACCTTGACCTGAAGCCTGTAAGTGGAGCCCTGTAACTCCGCTCTGTAACTCCGCAAAACTATGGCTATCTGCAGCTGTCGAAGGTAGGAGATCTCGACGGGGAGATAAAATCGTTCTGTGCATGCGCAGTTGGCAGGGTAGGACAGATCGATGGAGTAGGACAAATCAGCACAACACCGCCATTATTCAACCTATCATGCAAAGGATATCCTATGAATAATTTGGCCTCATGGCTCCTCCTTCTAAAGGGTTGCCAGCATAGCACAATTCATTGAAAGAGTATTAAAGAGGAGAGTGTCCTTCTGGGCATTATGCCCATTTACCACACTCCCTTCCCCTGCCAATATCGATGATGGAATGTGAGCGAAAACACAGACAGTGCCTGCATTTACATGCAAATCATTGGAGTCATCAATTACACCATACAGACAGTACCTGAAAGGATCAATGAGCACGCCGACAAGCAGAGATTCCGTGGATTCCCACCGGACAGGTAAGTTGCCCTGATGTTAGTTCTGGGTGAGTTATGTTCGTCAACAAACTAACCATGAACTAACTAAGGGCAAATGCCCAGGAGGTTAATCAGAGGACTGTGATAAAGCCAAGAAGAAGACCCAAAACTTCAGAACTGTGTTTGTTCCTGCCTGTAAGTCTGCAAGTAAATCAGTTTTTTGTCACCACCACCTCTGTCTGGATCTCAGTGTGTGTTGCCTGCCTGGTCCGTCCCCCCCCCCCCCCCCCCCCCCCCCCCCTCTGTCCTAGATCCTGACACGGGCTGTAAAGCTAAACAGGCTATAGTTTGCCCAATCTTGGTCTTTGTTATATGCAAAAGGACAGAAAATGGAACAATCCACAAAGTAATTTATTTGCCTTTTAAAGTATCAGGTACCTTACAGAAATAATGGGAGCACACTGCAATAATACATGTATGATGTTTTGTCATTTTTTTACAGTATGTAAGTATATAAAACCAATGCATAGTGTACACACTTTCCCAATAGTTATGTGATTGCTACATGTAAATTTTACAAGCCCTCTTCTGTGGTTTGGGCAAGATGAAAAAACAGATTTGTACATGATAAACCAATTTGACATTTTTGCACCTAATGAACAGGTCACATCTTAAATCTATGTATGACATGTACGTCATTTTCATCGGTGTATGACAGCTCATATTATCCATCCCAGCGTGACTAATAGACAGCTCATGTTTGACATCTGTGTAATAGCTGGACAGGCTATGACTGATATGTTTAAAATGACAGTCAGAAAGACAAAATTTGTCAATATACGTCTACTGGGCATAATTATATTGAGGTTCGACAGGCTGTAATAGCAAAAAGTACAGAACCAACTTAATATTTGATATAACACAAGCTCAGTGAATAATTGATATCCCTGCATGACTGCTGGGGAAAACATGTTCACTTAGATATTGTTACCTACGTTCTTTAAGCAGCCATTGGTCAGCACTTGTCTGAAGAGTTGTCATTACTGTTGGGCAGCAGAGTTAAAAGGGAACAGGATGTCCAAATTAAAGAAAACATCCATTAATAGTTTTTTTCTAGAGTCTACACTACAGAGCAGGACAGACATTCGTCTGTGCTGAGCCAATCACAACGCCATGACCCCCATTGTCATTGCAATGCTGGGCCTTACCAGCAATGACGCATCAAGATGATGCAGAAAAATCATTGCCTGCATGATGCCCAACCTATGGATGGCAAGCGGATTGCTAGAAGTTTGCCTATGGTTTAATGTGCCTTTCTGATTTGTATTGAAAGAACACGTAGACACAGCCCAACTTATTATGATTAACATTTATTTATAAAACACAACATATTAGCAGCATTGTCCAATAAATAGGGGTTGAGAGGTAGTACAAGCTAACACAGAGATACAAACAATGACACAGGAGGAGAACAGGACCCTGACCAACCTAATGGGCAACACATAATTCCCATCTCTTTCCAAGTTGATGCGAGCAACAGACTATGGAAATATGAGGCAAATTCAAGTTGAACTTGATGTCTATAGCAATCTTGTTTTATTATAGGTTGTGCTACCTTTTTCTTTTAAAGGGCAAATATCTAATAAGATTTTCTAGATATGCTTTATATGCTCCAGCTATTTTTTTTCAGTACACTATTATGTTTGTTACATGGACAGTTTTGAAATAGCGCAAATAATTACACTGCATTCATATATATGGAATACTTAGAACATGTAACGCTACTCATGCGTAGCATCTTATTATTGAAGCTATGGCATTGCTTTAACAATTCATTTATTTTGGCCATTTGATTGCTTTCTATACAGATTCAGCAGGGAGAGAAAATTGATATTAATGCAAAGTGGGAAAAGCAATGTGGGGAGAAGGGAGGAGGCGACTAGTGATGAGCGGCATAGTCAATATTCGAATTCGTGATATTTCACGAATAATTCTACTAATATTTGATTCTATATTCGGAAATTCGAATATTCGCGGTATGACAATGTATTGCGAAAATAATATTCGCATTGCGGAAATAATATTCGCATTGCGGAAATAATATTCGCATCGCGGAAATAATATTCGCATCGCGGAAATAATATTCGCATCGCAAAAATCTTTAAAATGAAAGGTCACATGCTATGTTTATTTTTGCAATGTGAATATTATTTTTGCGATACATGGGCATATTGCGAATATTCAGAATTGCGAATATTCGCTGACATATTCGAGATATTGGCGAATTCTCAAATTGCCGATATTCGCAAAAAATATTCGGCATTCGAATATTCGAGCTCAACACTAGAGGCAACCAAACTCCCAACCCACCACGCAGTATGAGGAGCCTCAATCTTACTGTTTAGAACAGTGGTGGGCAACTGAATTGATATGGAGTGCCACAAGTGTGGCCCTCAGCATCACTAAAGGGCCGCACATGACATTTTCAATTTATAATGACTTGTATAAGCATTTATAATATATATAATATATGATATTAAGCATGTAAAATCAAAGGTTATGTGCTTCATAGATATCATGAAAGCCTTTGCCCCTATTCTGAGGTTATGTACCACAATATATGTTATACAATCATATTCCGTTTGTTGGTTAAAGAGTGGGAGTCCCTCGCCTCCCCTCCTCTAATAATATTCAGAGCAAAGACTTGTCAGGGAGGGTCTTTGTCCTATGCATTAACAGTTAGGTTTCAGGTCCCGCAAGTGGAGGACTGAGGAGGGCCGCTGAAGAACACCCAGAGGGCCGCATGCGCCCCCAGGCCTCAGGTTCGGCACCTGGGGTTTAGAAGATAGACAAGAAACTCCCAATGCATATTCATGGCTAAAGTAGGTGAGAACCTACAAAAGTTGACATTTATAAGCAGATAGTGATGGCTTAACATCGGCCGCGTCCGTCCACAAACAGGCGCCGTCTGCCATGTCCGTCTGCTGCCCGCCTGTTTGCGGAGAACTTCAAATTCCCTGCCTGCTGGAAGGGAATTTGAAAGGGAACTATACCGGAAATGATGGCGCAACGTCACTTCTGGTATATGGAACGCACAGTGCCCATGCCCAGTTTAACACTAGAGATCAGGTGTCTCTACCCGGTCTCTAGTGAAAATAATTCTTCCTCCGGCCGGTCCAGACGCGGAAAGGTCTGGCCTGAGGAAGAATTATATACTTCTTCTCCCCGATGTACATAAAGCTACAGCCATGTGTTGGGCCTGTCTGAGGCTTTTCCGTGCAGATTATCCATACTATCAGGATGCAGCATTATGGTTAGCAGTGCTGGGGAATCTTCTAAATGATTCTTTAGATGGCATAGATAATATGCAATAATATGGCAATAATAATAATAATGCCAAGTATGTATGAAGGAATAGTTCTGCCCCCTTATATATAGTTCATTTGCATTTAATGCTAATGGTTATTATAATAATAATAATGTTAATAATAATGTAATGTCTGGCAGAATGGTCGACCCTCACATATTTTCATCTCACCAAACCTGTCCATCTTTGAGAAAAGTTCTGATGCTCCGGATCTAGTCCATTTTGCTATATATATGAATAGCTTTTACATTTTGGAGAAGACACTTGGTACATTGTATCCTGGCAGACAGAGGACTCTGTAGCTGGCAGACTTTCATTAAGTGATTCTTATCTGCATAATCGTCTTGTGACTCTAAACTTACAACGCTGTCGTATGTCATCCCAGCTTTGAACAAACCAGACACATTTTGTTCCCAAAGAACACTGTATATGGGGATCTGGATCTCTGCCTGCGAGGTTCAAAATCTGGCATAGATATCAATGAAACTTTGCAAGTCAAGATTCTATTTCCTACACACAGAATTTTAAATAATGTAGGCCAAATGGAGTGAGCAAATGGAACTGCTTTAATGATTTTTTTTTTTAAACTTTATTTAGTCAGTTTTTTCAATAAACAAACAAAGAGACAAGATATCGACATATCAATGCACAAAGGAGTGAAAGGTACAAAAGCACGCAGAAGAAAGGCATAAACATAAATGTAACAAATGAACATCTGTACCCGACATCACACACATTATACACATATATTAAAAGAATAAACATAACCAAAACAACCAAACAAATCAAACAATCAAACTGTATTCTCCATAAAAAACCAAGATAAAATCACATGTGTGTGTCACATCCCTGAATGGATACACCAAAGAGAATCATGACGTGGAAGGAGATTGTGAAGGCGTTAGAGGGGAGGGGTCAGTACGGGGTAGTTCCAGTCTGCCTAATGTGCCACGCAATTGCTCCAGAGCATACCACTCAGTGTATTAAAACACCTTCATAACGTCGTGGAGTTGGGCATCCGAGAACTCCGCCAGAAGGTATTTTTTCCACACCGTGAAAAAGCGTTTGGTGCGGGAGTCCTTATCCTGAGCTGCAAAAAATTTATCGTAGAACATATATTGATTGAGGAGTTGCTTAAAAATAACAACAGAGGGCGAAGCAGGCAGGAGCCAATTTTGCATCAGTGCTCTCTTTGCCCCCAGCAAGCACACATGCTCCCATCTGGTAAGGGATGGAGTTTCGTCCTCATCAGGGTCATAGGACACATGGAGCAAGTGCGTCCAGATTAGTAGACGTCTGGAGTAGCCCGTAATAATATTCATGTAGGTGGAGAGTTCCTCCCAAAAAGTGGCAATTACCGGGCACTCCCAGAGAAGGTGTTGAAGATCAGGATATGGGAGAGCGCATTTCGGGCAGTCCGTACGTCTATCGGGGTGAGAAGGGGTAGGCCGGATATTAAAGGCACCGTAGGCCCTGTGGAAAATTTTTAGCAGAGTTTCCCGCCAGGATTCGTTGCAAATCGCCTTGTGAGCTGTGCTCCAGCCTTTCTGTAGGAGGGAGAAGATATCCTCTAGGGAGGTATCTAAGAGCGTCGTCCATTTGCGGATATGGGAGCCCTCAGGTGCGAGGGTACACGCAGCGCAGGATCGAACGTCCTGGTATAGAGCTGAGATAGATTTGAATTCTGTGGGTTGTAATAGTCTGTTCAGAAGTGAGTGAGAAGGGAACTGAAGGGTGGCCCCCAACACCGACTGCAGAAATGATTTAACTTGGGTATAGTAGATAAACTGGTTGGGGGAAACGTTATACTTAGAAACCAGGTCCGGGAAGGAGGAGAGAGAAGAGCCATTGAGGAACATGTCCCCAAGGGTTCTTATGCCTTTTCGATGCCACAGCGCAAAAGCGCGATGTTGTAAACCTTGGGGAAAGGAAGGGGAGCCCATTAAAGGCATGCAAGGAGAAAGGACACCGGACAGTTTGCACAATTTCCGCTAAAAACTAAAGAGTCCCGTAGGAAAACATGGCGTTTTATCACAGTAGGCAGCAACCGTAAGGGCGTATGGACCACTCCACTTAAAGTCCAAGGAATGAGTAGTTGCGATTCTAAGGTGAAATCAGTGAAGTAAGATGTTCCATTCACCCAATCTTTCACGTGCCGAAATATGCACGCAAGATTATATTGCCGCAAATTTGGGAGGTTGACACCCATCTTGAGAAGTGGGTGCTGTAATTTTGCTAAGGAAATCCTGGCTTTTTCCCCCTGCCAAATAAAGGACGTGAAGGCGGAGTTCAACCTCTTGATGTCAGTGTGCTTAAGAAGGAGGGGTATATGCTGCAGAGGATATAGCAGCCTAGCAAAGCTGATCATCTTAAGCAAGTGACACCTACCCAGCATAGAAATAGGAAGATGATGCCAATTTTTTAATTCTGCAAGAATTTTGGTTATGATAGGCTGAAAGTTGACAGTGTACAACTGAGGGCAGTGTTTGGGGATCCGAATACCGAGATATTTTAGTTCGGTGTCCTGGATCGTAAAGGGACAAGACTTTGCCCACTCTGCATCCTTGGGGAGTAACCAGTCAGGTAAAAACATAAGGTCACTTTTGTCTTAATTAACACGCAGGCCAGAAAAGCTACCATATTCAGTCAGAACCTCTAATAAAGCGGTGACATGCGCTGTGGGATCGTTCACAAAAATGAGGATATCATCCGTGAACATCGATATCTTGAGCTCGTGCTCACCCACTTTCCAACCCGCAAAGATATTGGAGGTGTAAAGATAGGGAGCAAGAGGTTCCAGTGTGAGATTGAATAGGAGGGGGGATAAAGGACACCCCTGTCGCGTTCCCCTAAATAGCAAGAAGGACTCTGCGCCGGCTCCAGGTAAGAGAAGATACGCAATGGGAAAGGAGTACATGGCCTGTATATACTCATGAAGGCCCCACAGAAGCCCATGCGAGTCAGGACCAGTTCCATCCATTGCCAATTGACGTTGTCAAAAGCCTTTTCGTCATCTAACGCCAGCAAGGCTTGAGACTGCATAAGTTCCGGATGGCCCTGAAGTACTCCATAGCCATGAGTACCCTTCTGGTGTTGAGGACGCTAGACCTGCCCGGCACAAAGCCTGTCTGAAACTGAGATGTCAGGTCAGGGGAGAGTATCGCCAGCCGATTGGCATAAATTTTCGATAGAATTTTGACATCAACATTAATGAGAGAGATGGGACGGAACGATCCAGGCGACAATGGATCCCTGCCTGGCTTGGGTAGGAGTTTTATGAGGGCAGTACGACCTGTAGGTGGATATGATTGTTGCGAAATTACCTGGTCATACATAGCTTTCAGGGACGGGGTACCCAGCTCCCCCAGGATCTTATAAAACTCTGCGCCCATGCCGTCCGGGCCCGGAGCTTTATGGTTAGCAAGGGTCTTAACAACCACCTGAATATCTTCAATGGCAATGGGGGCGTTTAAGGTGAGGAGATCATCTTCCATCAGGGAAGAGAGCTGTACTTTTGCCAGAAAGGCCTCGGCCCTTTGAACGTCAAAATGTTGGGCGGAGTAGAGAGCAGCAAAGAATGCCTGAAATTCTTTGGCTATAGCTTTCTGGTCGGTAGTAAGCGAACCGGTCGGCAGTCTAATTTTAATATGCGTGGGTGGTCTAAAGACCCTTGCAAGATTAGCAAGCAGCCTCCCTGATTTATTGCCGTTGCGAAATAAATTGGCTTGTTAGACGTAACGCACCCTCAAGTCATATTGCGTGATCCAATGGTCAGCAATGTGCTTGCAATGGAGCCAGTGGGTCCTATCCTCGTCAGACAAAGGGGATTTATACCGGTGATAGGCAGACCTTGAAGCCTTACAAGAAGAGGAGTAATTTTGCATCACGGTTTTCTTTTGGAATGAGACATAGGCTATAATTTTGCCGTGCAGGACAGCCTTTGCGGCCTCCCAAAACAGAGTGGGGTCTGTTCTATGTTCTTTGTTGCACTCCTCATATTCCCACCACCATTGCTGTTAATTGGCTTTAAAATTATCATCATAAATCAAATAGGAAGGAAAACGCCACCCCCCTCCAGGTTTTTGAAGGCCCACAGTATTTAACACTAGGGAAACGGGTGCATGGTCAGAGATGAGCACATTGACATCTCCGCATGGGTGATCTTGGGTAATAACACGTCATTAGGGAAAAACAGGTCTATGCGCTACAAAGAACAATGAACAGGAGAATAAAAGGAAAAGTCCCTATCCAGGGGGTGTAGATGGCGCCATACGTCCGTGACCGCAGTCGTTTGAATAAAAGTGGATAGATAATTATCTTGAGGCGTACGGGTAAACTTAGTTCTGGAGAAAGAGTGGGACCTGTCTTCCTCAGGCGAGGGGACTGCATTAAAGTCGCCTCCAATCAAAACAGCCCTATGTGGTGCCTGCCCCAACACTAAATCACGGATTTTAATACAAAGTAGAGTTAGAGGCATTGGGGCCATACACATTAAGCAAAGTAATGGGGGTCCCCTGCAGTTCCAGGTCCATACAGAGCCATCTACCCCCCTCAACATCATGAACAAGCCGGAGAACCGAGCAAGGTAGATTTTTATGGAGTAGGGTAATGACTCCGGCCTTGTTGTATTTGGCTGATGCTCCATAAACATGGCCTACCCAGTCTTTGCGCAAGAATTGAAATTCACTTGCTGTCAGCTGGGTCTCCTGTAGGAGAGCAATGTCGGCACGAAGTTTTTTGAGGTGGCGAAGAATTTTA
>CM070032.1:13047156-13073568 GCA_036250615.1 Ptychadena robeensis
CCGGGTCCTCCCTGATAGAATACATAGTGATTGGAAGGTATATATCACGGCTATGAAGTGTCGGGTCCTCCCTGATAGAATACATAGTGATGGGAAGGTTAGAAAGCTCCTCATATTACATGGTTTAGGTAGAAAAAAATGTGATTGTACAGAAATTGTATGGTAAGATTGTAAGGTGTATGGGGGCCTTAAGGGTGCTGCCAATGAATTTTCCGATCTCCAATAGCAGTTTTCTCATGACAAATTCCTTTTCTAAAGCTCTTCATCAAAACAAAGAAATCTTGAGCAGCCTAGCACTTATTTTTTCATGAATTATTTAAAAGGCAATTTGGTGTTGTAAAATAAAATTGATTTAATATTCTAATTTCATGAATTATGTGATATTTTGGTGTGTGGAAAATCTCAGACCTGGGGAGGCAGGTGTGTTTGATTAGATACAACCGAGACTGATAAGAGACATAATCTGTTCTTCTATAACAGTAGAATGATAATTGCTGTTTATTAAATCTATGGTAATAAGCTTGATAAGTGCGATGCCCCAAAATTACCGCAAGCAGCTGGAAGGTGCAGCTGTTGATTCTTTTGCGTCTGCAAAATAAGATGCTGATTTCTTCTTTTTCTTCTTGCTCCTGCATTCGCTAGAAATTAAGTTAAATGAAATAATTGTTTTAAATTTATTAACTGTCTTTGCTGATGTCTGCATGTGTCAGGGATTGACTATAAAACAGTAGGAACATGGATAAATGCACCTTGGGGCTAAGTGTAGCACTCAGAATATAAAAGACGCCCCCCCCCCCCCCGTCTAGTAAATATATTTGAATCTCGAAAGACAATTTAAAATCAATTTCATTTTATTTATTTATACTTTATATACTGCTTTTTGTATTGTGATATGTCTGGAAATGACAATGCAGACTTGTGGACTTCACTAATCTTTTTTTCCCTTGCTATTTGTCCCCAAAGGCTGCTGAAGGTGTTGTATTTGAATTTGCGTAATTTCACAAATTATTCTCCAAATATTCAAAATACATTTAAAAAAAAACGGCACTTGTACATGCGAGTATTATGTGCCCAATGTTTGTTGTTGTCACAGCGACATCTAGTGGAAGAATGTGAAATAGCAGCTTCAGTGTAATCACCTCTTGAGACTAGAGATGGTCGAATTTTTGGACTTGCTGACTAGAGATGGTCAAATTTTTTTTCAAAAATTCGACCATTTCTACGATTTTGAGTTAATTGCAAAGCCCCTGGAACATGGTATCATCACCAAACTTGCTGGAGAAGGGTTGGGGGTATACTACAAAAAAGTAGTATGTCTCTTACACAAAAAGTTTTTGCACAAATTAAAAGTCAAGTCAAAATTTAAAAAATTTGAATTTCGACTTTATATTTGAACTTAATTTATGCAAACACTACATTTGCTAGAGCAAAACTTTTTTTTTCAAATGTTCCCACAACCCTTCTCAACATCTCCAGCAATTTTGGTGATGATACCATGTTCAGGGGCTTTGCAATCAGCTCACAAAGTTAGCAAGTCGACACATTCAACCATCTCTATTGCTGACTTTGTAAGCTTATTGCAAAGCCCCTGAACATGGTATCATCACCAAAATTGCTGGAGATGTAGAGAAGGGTTGTGGGAACATTTGAAAAAAAAATGTTTTTGCATAAATTAGATTCAAAATCTAAAAAGTTTAAATTTTTATTTTTAAAATTTGTGTTAGAGACATACTTTTTTTGTAGTATACCCCCAACCCTTCTCTACATCTCCAGCAAGTTTGGTGAGGATACCATGCTCAGGGGCTTTGCAATTAACTCAAAATCGTCGAAATGGTCGACCATCCCTACTTGAGACAACACATAGAAGTAATTCATTGTGAAAATCGGCACTTGTACATGCGAATATTGTGAAGGCAATGCATGGTACTTTCCACAGTTTTGCGAATATTTGAGATTACAATGATATAGCACTGTATTTGCAAATTCTTTAAGTGCTGATATTTCACTACATTCCTCCCAACAAACATTTAACAGTTAAAAAAATATATGAGTTATATTCTAAGGCAGTCATTATGGTCCTACCAGCCTGTCAAAATCTTAATCTTTGTGTCCAGAGATGTCCCTGGTGTGTCATGCTAATTGAAACAGCCGTGGAATAGGTAATTAACCTTCTGAGCGTTTGGCCCGAATTAACTCGGGCTGAGTTTCATGCATCATGAAACTCAGCCCCAGTTAACTGCAGCCGTGCTCAGGGTCACGCCGGCTTCTGGCGGCGGTCGGGACCATCGGCATGTATGCCGATGCTTCCGGGTCCGCCCCCGATCGCGTCACCGGTGACGCGAAGGGGGCGGGGGTAGGCCCCCCCCCCCCCAGCATGATGCCAGCTTCGGTAACTACTGCCCATGCCTTAACCGCCACTGCTGCTAGGTATACAAGCAGCATGATATGTACACACACCCTTTTTATTTTCCAGACAAGCAAAATTGTCCTTTAACATATTGGATTATTGGACTATCGAAGCAGCAGTGCACAGTGCTTAAGCGTGTTGATGTGATCTTGCTTTTTTTTTTTTACATAACTCTTAAATTCGGTGACATTTCAAAAAGATACCAGGAGACAAATCTACATGCATCATTTCATTGCCATTTCTACGCTCAACTGGTATATTCCTATGTTTAAGAAGATTACTGATGGGGCACAAACTGCCCCACTGGTGATGTCGTTCTTTTCACCATGTAGAATGTTACAGAGAGAGCAGAAGATAAATCACCCAGCCTTATATCTGAAGCCGCCTTCATTCATTATCCTTCTCTAGGGAAACCAGGAAATGTTTGTAAATCACTTATGAGGTTAATAAATTAAACATAACAAACACATGACATTCTACATATCAATGCTTCTAAATGCAACCGCAGTAGATAAAGTCTTTAAAGCAGATGTATACTGGAGTGGTATGGTAGCTCTCCACAATCCTCAATATTAAAAAGTTATACTTACCTGCTGTGCCCTGGAATCATATACTGTATATAGTTGAGTATAAGCCGAGTTTTTCAGCCCAAAAAAATTGGCAGAAAGTGCTCCCCTCGGCTTATACTCGAGTCAGCTGAGGGGGGTCCACCCATCTCACCTGAATTTCAACAGGCAGCTTCCTTCTTCGGTAGATATTCTGCGATCTCTCCGAGTTCCTTTCAGCATCGGCTTCCGGACAATCAGCTGATAAACAAAACCAAACAAAACACTGCCACCTAGTGGCAGTTACTAGTACAGATACAACTCCATTCCCTAAAAAATAAGAATTGCCTTGCACAACCCATCCTGTAATTATAATAATCCTGTGTTCTCCTAAATTTATTGATAATGTGGCACTAAGATTAATCCTGTTTGATTAATTTCTAGGGGCAATGGTGCTTTCTCTATATTTTCACATTTGGAAAACTCCACTATCTGACTGCATTTCCCACCCTCGGCTTATAAATAAAGTTAAAATTAGGTACCTTGGCTTATACTCGGGTCAGCTTATACTCAAACTAGTTGTTTTCCAATGGAAAAGCGTCTGTGTGTTGATTTTATAGAAAGTGAGATAGTGAAGTACTTTCCTTTCTGTCAATGCTCTCAAAGATGTAAGGCTTCTTCCCCAATCTGACGCCGTCTCTTTACAGAGAAGGAGAGAGGAAGGGCTGTGATGGACATTTTGTTTTACTTATTATAGGTGAGTTTTAGGGGGGTTTCTGTCCTGTTATCTGTCCTATTATGGGCATTTCCAGTGTCAGACCCAGAAAATGGAAAAGCAGGTGATTGCTCTGCTTACAATTTTGGGATCTTTGGTCTTTATTCTAATGCCTTATACCAACTAGGTGTCTAAAGCCTGCCATACACACACCAATTGGCGGACGATTTTGTTGCTGACCGGGGGTGCCCACATGGGGCGACAGCTCGGCCGGCCAGAGAACGGACATGTCCGATGTTCTCTGGCCGATGCTGGCCGATGCTATTAACTTCAATGAAGACCGGCATCTTCATTGAAGGTAATGGCCGGCACACAAAGGGTGCCCACCGATGCTTACAGCACGGGAATGCAGCGTGATGACGTCATCACGCTGCACACCACAGCTGATCACACCAGCTCTGTCGGCACCCACTCGGTGGGTGTATGGCAGGCTTAAACAGACCATTCCTCATGCATAGAAGAATCATCATGTAGATTTAGAGATGATTTCATAATTTTGTGAAACTTCTGCTTCACTTCACCGATTTAAACAAGGTTTTTAAGGATTTCATAAAAAAAGGATTGTTCTAGAACAGGTAGTTTTTGCATGAATTAGAGTTCAAAGTCAAAATACTGTCTATTCACTGACACCTGTATGGCTTTCATGTGTATTGCACTCATTCTTGCTCATATATCAGCCTTACTATGTGGCTACCTTCGCTATTGGGACACAATGGAGCCTGTATGTATCCACATCACCATGGAATGGTTTCCACTGTGCGTTTGGGGATCCTGTTCATTACATTTATGTCAGGGCAGAGCAACAGAACCTGACCGCACCAATAGGGAATGCATTTTACATGTCAAAAATGCAAGGATATGCTTTGACATGCTCTTTCTGCATTCAAAGAGGGAAAGAATCACCCTGATGACATGTCAGGAACGCATCCCTGACATAGCCAAACTGGACAGCGTTAAGTGAGGCATGTTGTTAATGCAACACATCCTTTAACGCTGTGGAAACATAGCCTTACACAGACAAGTGACCTTGGGACATGAAGTCCAAGTAAGGAGCCCTTATATAGACAGGAGGGGGGCTTGGTAATAAGTAATGTTCCTTATCTATTAAATGTTGCTTAACCTTAAAAGTGATTATACAGATAGAGAGGAATGCTTCAAAGCTGAGGATAATGATAAAAAAGGGTTACAAGTTGTTCATTTTTATGTTCTTTTAGCTAAACCTGTCATCATTCAGATACATTTGTTTGGTCAATAAGAAGCAATTTTCCCCCTTAAATTGAAGGTCACAGCTTCGTATTCATTGGCCAAATGACACCAAGCACTGAGGTGAGGCAGAGACACTGCTTATGCCTCTCCCCCTCCTGTAACTCAAGTTCATTTTGCCACGGTTGGTCGCACCTTCGTATCCACCCACCGAAGGACCAAGCACTGAGTGGAGGTAGAGGTGGAGGCAGAGAAGCATTCAGAGGGCCTCTGCCTTTCCGCCTCCTGTAGCTCAAGACTAATCTGCCGCAGGTGGTTTTACCTTTATATCCAGAGGACCAAGCACTGAGCACAGGCAGAGATGTGGAAGATGTCAGAGGGCCCCCCCCTTTCCGCCTCCTGCAACTCAAGCTTGGCTGGTACACAGAGCTACAAGCATCAGCCAAAATTGGGTTAACCCCCCTAGCGCTTCTGATGGCTCCATCTCGTCCAGTGCTGACTTGTCTGAGTTTTGCAGTGGGAGATTGAGCTGTCCAGCTAAGCTCAGATCCCCAGCAGCACATACTCACTGTTCTGTGCTGTCCCAGTGGATCCGAAGCTCTAAGCTGGCTTCTTCACTGAAGCAAGCCGATGTCACCCCTCTCCCACCCCCAAATGATGTGACATCATCGGGGGGTGGGGGCGCCGCGGGACATACAAATGCAAATTGGGTTATCTTCAAAGAGCACATCTGGAAAATCACCCCCAGTGTCATTTCCAGGTTTGCTCTTTGAAGTTAACCCTTTCAGAGGGTGCCAAAGTGATAACTGTATCCAATACAATTCAAAGTAAAACAAAAACCAAACACATTTCCAATTAATCATAAGTAATAAATAATAAAGTTATAAACATGTTATTATAAACAAACATAAATATGAATACATACTGTTTTGAAATCTTTCATACCAAATAAGTATTTAAGAGATTTTATCATTCAAATGATACATTTTATTCATTTTCTAATGTACTTTTTTAATAATATTTGTGTGTTTCAAACATTATTATATTCAGCATGTCTACTAGACCCTTGTACGGACATACTTTGGGAAGTTAAGTTAATATTCCATTAGAGTCTATGGTGCGCTTTTGGTACAGAAATCTGGACCTTGAAAGAGTGCTAGGGAGGTTAAAGAAGTTGGGGAAACAGTCAGAGGTAAGATCCGACTTACAGCTGTTTACAGGGGTGTGTCCTATATTTTGGTGTATCTTTTAGCCCAGAAAATACAGTTTGTCTTTAAAAAGTAGTAGTTTAGCACTGAAAACGCATGTAAACTGGAGAATTGTGCATTCACAAAGCTTTCCATTCCATAGACACAACTGTATTGTACAGGATCAGTGGCAGCACTTGACATTTCCCAGGAAGTAATGGCGCTGCGCAAACTTTCATAAAGAAAAAAATATATCTGGCTTAAGGCCCCCATACACGGGTCCGTTTCCCATCGGATTCCGGGACAATCGATTCCGGGTGCGTGCACGCGAAACGATCGTCCCGGAATCGCGTGAAGCCCACCTTGTCCGTCCGATCACGTCTGATCGTTCGGGGGCCCAGAATCGGATCCGACAGAGAACCAACATGTTGGTCTTTCTGATCCGATTCAGCACACATCAGAGGATTTGCCATTTGGGAAGTAAGCGATCGGACACGGATCCGTCCAGGAATCCGTGGGACAAGGTGGTATGCAGCGATCGGATACTCTTAATTGGCCGATCGATCGGACCTCCGATTCCCGCTGAGATCGCCGGAATCGATCAGATAGGTGATCGATCGGCCATGGAATCCGACTGTGTATGGCTAGCTTAAAGAAATAGACTCTCATTTCTATTCATTGATATTTTGTTTGCATAGATTAATAGAGTCTCTGCGGGAAGCGGATGTTTTGAGATGGCTGCAATAACAATCTAACTTTCATTAAAAACCATTGTTATGCTTATTTTTGTTCATTAGTATATTTATTATCTAAACATTTGCATTTGAAATGGCTTTTTCTCTCATTACAAGCTCTGTAAGGATTCTTTCCATAACACAGGCGATAAATAATTAATCTTGTGATAAACAAATATAACATGTTTTGCATTTTTGCGCTAAGAATAGATCATCTAAAAAATGAGATGTGAATGTTGGTTGGTAGACTCAGTCCTGCTTTAACCTCCCTAGTGCTCTTGCAAGGTCCAGATTTCTGTACCAAAAGCGCACCATAGACTCTACTTTTGTATAAAATGTATAATTTGAATGATAAAATCTCTTGAATACTTATTTGGTATGAAAGATTTCAAAACAGTATTTATGTTTGTTCATAATAAAAAATTTATTACAATTGGAAATGTGTTTTGTTTTTGTTTTACTTTGAATTGTATTGGATACAGTTATCACTGTATCCAATACAATGTCATTTGGGACCGTCTGAAAGGGTTAGCTTCAAGGAGCACATCTTGACACTGGGAGGTGATTTTCCAGATGTGCTCTTTGAAGATAGCCACGGCGGGGGAGGGGGGACCGGGACATTCATATGCAAATTGGTCTGGGAGAGGTGTGACATCGGCCGGCTTGCTTCAGTGAAGAAGCAAGCTTAGAGCATCAGATCAACGGGACAGCACAGAACAGAATGTGCTGCTGCCCAGGATCTGAGCTTAGCTGGACGGCTCAATCTCGTCAACTGCAATACTGATAAGAAAGTGCTGGACGAGATGGAGCCGTCAGAAGCGCTAGGGGGGTTAATGTACATGGAGCAGACACTATGTCAGGAACACCTGTTCAACACCTGTTAACACAAATATCTAATCAGCCACTCACAAGAGATGGTGGAAATGAAGTAAATTCGGTTCGACTCGATTCGATTTAGATTTTCCTGATTGCAAATTTTTGTGCAAATTTTCAAAATTAGCCTTGAGTTTTTATATGATATTTATTTATTGTGAATATCTGCACATTCTTCAACTCATATTCGCAAATTAAAATTTACAATGACAATATTTGCAATCAACCCTATAACATATTTTTTTGTCAAAATTAACATTTTTGTCAACATTTTGTGTTGATTTTCAACCTTTTCGTTCAACTCAACTTAAATTTTGATTTTTTTACTAACATTTCGTATTGAGAATTTTTCGTCCATTCCTACCAATCACGTGGCAACAACTAAATAGAGTTAGATTCAAAATTTCAACTCGTTTATTAGTGAGTTAAGCTGGCCATACATGGTTAAATTTTTAACTTGATCTAAAGCTGACCATACACCTTTAGATTTCTCAGTCAGATATCCTTTAGATCTACCAACAACTGTGTAGTATAGGGTCCTCTGCGATTGAACACAGGTAGACTTGATGGGTTAGAAAGTCCCTCATATCACATGGTTTTGGTAAAACAAGAGGAGATCTAAAGGAAATCTGACAGAGAAATCTAAAGGTGTATGGGGACCCTAACAGAAATTAATTCCTGCACAGCTGGTACGGTTGACCAAAAGTGATAAAAATCCATCAAAAAATCAATCAGACATGTTGGTAAATTTTAGTTGATCATACAAATATCTGATGGGCTTTCTAGATATTTTGATCGATTAACGATCGTTCTATGGAGCACATGCATAATGCATTGGTAATACGATCTTAATGAGAACAATCTTAATACGAACGATCGTTATATGCATACACTCCATAGTACAATCATAAATTGTTGGCAAACTAATCAATTACTCTGTGTGGTAGTACAATCGATGTTCAAATTGCACAAGGCAATTGAATCGGGATTGAGCAAAAGTTGCTAGCTTTGATTGCAAAGCAGCAGAACATGGTATCATAACAAAAACTGTATATATAATAACCTTTGAGTCATAAAATGTTGATTTAACTTGAAAAAACGACACGTGCTAGAGCACATTCCCAAGTCTTCCTACAAACTTACTTTCTACAGCTCCAGTTAAATTCTAAAGCAGTTTTGGTGATGATTCCATGTTCAGGGGCTTTGCAATTAACTAATTAACTCAAGTCAGCTAGTCAAAAAAACTTACTTTACAATGCAATGTATTAATCATATAAACTCAAGTATAATCTCAGTTTTATATCTGCTGCCAGCCCTGACCTTGCTTA
The DNA here is from genome assembly GCA_036250615.1 of Ptychadena robeensis. Classification (NCBI taxonomy): domain Eukaryota; kingdom Metazoa; phylum Chordata; class Amphibia; order Anura; family Ptychadenidae; genus Ptychadena; species Ptychadena robeensis. The sequence continues at coordinate 13,056,209 of CM070032.1, forward strand.
GATCTGACCATGACCATCACTCTTCTGATATCTCCTTTGGACTCTGACACCTGTTTTGTACCCTATCATTCTTTGTCTGCTGCCAGCCCTGACCCACCTTGGATCTGGCTACGTTCCTGCCTCAGTGTATCGTGTACTGTGATATTGCAGTAGTGGTTGCTATGAGCTGGTTAGTTGTGTGTTAAGCCTTTTGGGCATGCGCGCCATTGGTCGGCGGCAAAATTGGCCACCAATTGGCGTGTGCCCACATGGGGCGACAGATCCCTGTCGCCCCACAGCTCGGCCTGCCAGAGAACGGACATGTCCGTTGTTCTCTGGCCGATGCCGGCCGATGCCATTAACTTTAATGAAAACGCCGGAAGTGCCCAGCCGATTAAAGCAGCCCCAGAATGCAGCGTGATGACGTCATCACGCTGCATTCCAAAGCTCATCGGAGCTCGTCTGTCTGCACCCTTCTGTGGGTGTATGGCAGGCATTAGTGGGCTCCTGATCATTTGCAATTCCCTGATCATACTTTGACCTTGGGCAACGGAGTGCCAAGGCGAGTGACAAACTAGCCTCCTGAGGCTGAGCAGGGTCTTGTCTATAGGTGAAGAGAGGTGGCAGAGATCGGGGGTTGATATCTGGTCCCCAAGTACAGACTAGATAACAATGGGTCCCTATGGGAGAGCTTCAACTCCCAGGGACAGAAAGTGTATAATTTGCTGCATTATCAGACAATAAGAAAACTAACATAGCAACTATGTCTAAGAAGTCAGCTGCATTGTATTACATTTTTGTTTCAGGTTTAAATACACTTTGACGCAAATGTTTTATGTAATCATTTTAGAAACAAAAATACTCAGTAATAATGTTTCTATGATATGATAATTTTACCTGAAAATAAACAAGGTAATTTTACATGAAGAAATTTTGAAACATGAGGTACTCTCTCACATTGGGGAAGCCAACATCCCAAAATATAATGCTAAAAAGAGAACAGAGAATTTCCCCAGCAACGAATTGCCGGGGCGGGGGGACTTTAACGGCTTCACAATTGTATAGACACAAGATCAATTAAAATTCACAAGTTTATTGTAAGAACACACCCGGAGACAAGGCGGGTGTATATTCACACAGTATACAAAATAGAAGGTATTTGATTCAAACAAATCATAGATATATGACAAAGAGTGTACACAACACAAACCAGGTTGGGTTGACAGTTACCACCTGTGGATGGTCCCTACTCTTTTATCCATCCATTGAGTAGACCAAAGCTCGAACATCTGGGCTATAGGCTTGTGGCCTTTTTCTTTTATTAGCATCATACTTTGTATTGTGTACACTCTTTGTCATATATCTATGATTTGTTTGAATCAAATACCTTCTATTTTGTATACTGTGTGAATATACACCCGCCTTGTCCCCGGGTGTGTTCTTACAATAAACTTGTGAATTTTAATTGATCTTGTGTCTATACAATTGTGAAGCCGTTAAAGTCCCCCCGCCCTGGCAATTCGTTGCTGGGGAAATTCTCTGTTCTCTTTTTAGCATAATTTTACATGAAGCACCCTTCCGGCTATGAACATTGAAACGTTGTTATTGGTATACCAACAGACTACTCTGACCCGTGGTGTATCCCGCTGTTCCTAAAAACAGGGACTACTGTGCACCTAATAGCACCGTCATTCTGTGTTAATAGCTTTTATTGATTTTTTTTGCCTGCAATTTTGTATCTTGTTTATCGCTTTGTTTGTCGTATCCGCTAAAATTTATGGCTATTATCCGGAGTATGAGTCATTACAGATTCAGCTGGTGTTCTAGGATTTTAGGCAAGGTCTCTTACTAATGGGCTTTTTACCATTTACAGGTTTCACATAATATGTTCCTGATTATAGTCACTAAGATTATGAATATTTAAAAGGAGAGCTGGATCTGTACTTTTCATCTCATTTTATTTCACAGACCGGGCTATGAAGGAACATATATATATATACCATGCCTTTTGTCTCACTCTTATGATACCTCTTTGGACTCTGACACCTGTTTTGTACCCTATCATTCTTTGTCTGTTTTGTACCCTATCATTCTTTGTCTGCTGCCAGCCCTGACCCTCCTTGGATCTGGCTACTTTACTGCCTCAGTGTATCTAGTACAATGTTTTTGCAGTGGTGGTTGCTATGAGCACAAAATGCTATATTATGTATATAGCATTTATCTTGAAATAGCTGATGTCAGATCTTTTATATATTTTCATTGATCTTCCATCTTTTGATGACTATATTTCATATTAGTAAATATTTACCTGTAGGTTACTGGTGCTCTTTAAAGCTGTACCACTTCCAGCCAACTAGGAACCAAAGTTGGCCATCCTTAAGGGTTGTATGGTTGTTAAGGGGGCTTGATGACTGCCTATCAAGTGACTGCATACAGTTGACCACTGCCTTGCAGTCAACCCTACACCTGCAGTCAACCATATCCTTTAAGTGAGCAGTGGCGAACTGTATGCAGTCACTTGATAGGCAGTCATCAAGCCCCCTTTACTACTATACAACCCTGATGGATGGCCAACTTTGGTTCCTAGTTGGCTGGAAGTGGTACAACTTTAAAGAGCACCAGTAACCTACAGGTAAACATTTACTAATATGGCTACCACCTGTGTGAACTTAGCATTAAATTTAAGCCCAAGAAACAAGAATATAGTACAGTTTACAAGTCCTTAGATGTAGAGGTTATCTAAGTATTCACTATGTATTTTGACTGCCAAATGTATCCCATTCTTGTGGCTCCCATCATACAATCTATATATTACATAAAAATGTGAACCCTCAAGCCTGTGGACTTTTAATGGAGCCACAAGGGGAAATATTTTTACACCAACAAGTATAGTACAAAAAAAAATCCCTCAAATGAGATTGCACCCATAAAGAGAACACCCAGAACTTTGGATATATCCTGAAGAAGCCCCACTTGTGGAGGGTGAAACACTTTGACAAATCCAGACTCTAAAATGATGTAACCATTGGTAAAAATCTAGATGGTATAATATAAAACATTTATATATGGTGTATTAATAAACTATACTAGTTGGTGTAATTTTTACTAGGTGTAAACCTTTAGTAATTAGGCTTGAGGGTTCCTATTTTTATGTAATATGATGTCCAACCATTGCCAACATCGACTTTCTTCATCTATAGAGCATAAGCTTTGGAACCCAAGGAAAGGAAATGTGTAGGGACTGTAGGATATCACCCCTTATAATACCCAAACACTGGACCAGATGCAGTGGATTGAAAACAATGCTAATTGTTGCATATTTCCCTGTTCAGAGAACAGGATAAAGTAGTTATGTTTTAAAGTAATTTATAACTTATAGTAGAACTATATTAAAGAAAGTGAACTAAAACTAGCTTGTACCATGCTCTAGAGCAGGAGTGTCAGTGTATGCCCTTATCCCTGTGTGTACTGTTCTTGTACTTTGTCTTCCCCCAGAACAACCCTGGTAGCTCTCTCCTCAGCTCTGCCTTCCCTGCAGCCCCCCACTAGCTGCACTCACCTTGCCTCTGTCCTCCAACTCTGGCAATAGAGAGCTACGAATCCCAAAATACTCTTTTTTGGAATGCACAACTGTGTAGCCAGGACTCGTAGTTCTCTACTCCCTGAGTGGGATGAGGGAGGGGCAGTGAGTGCAGTTGGAAGGGGGGCAAACAAATAATTGCTCGGGCCAGAGTTTCACATCTATGCTCTAGAGCCCAGGTGCCCAACCTGCGGCCCGGGGGATGCATGCGGCCCTTTGGATGTTCTTTGGTGGCCCCCCTCGGTCCTCCACTTGCGGCCCCCGAAACCTGTTATTGCATAGGAACTCGCCTGTCTTCCAATCCCCCTCTGACAGGTCCACGCCCAGGAAATTCTTACAGTGGGAAGAGGAGGAGAGGCAATAAACTTACTTGAAAGATGTATGTAAAAGCCAATCAGCGCCCCAGTTGGCGCCTAAATGAATGCTTTGCCTCCTCTATTGTTGGCAGGGGATCAGCAGACAGACGAGTGCCTATGCTCTCACTATCCCACCAATGTCTTCTGGCTTTACCTTTGCCAGTATAGATTAAAAAAATTATGTGTGGCCCTTTAGTGATGCCGAGGGCCGCTCTTGTGGCCCTCCATATCAACTCAGTTGGCCACCACTGCTCTAGAGAAAGGGAGTAACCTCCCCATGCCTCCCATAATGCATCCACACACAAAAGACCAGAAAAATTCCGATCAAACCTGATCCATTGATAGTTATTAATTTGTAAAAAAAAGCTCATCTCCAGCAAAACAGCTACCTGTGTCTATATTTAAAGTATAGGAAGTGATGGGATAATCCCTCTGATGGGAACACAGGTACGTTTATCCAAGTCAAGAACGGTTTTTAGTTTAAAAAGAGAAAAAAAAGTCTAATTTCAAGCAAGATGGATGCTGTTTAGAGCATATTTCCAGCCTGATAGGAATATAGCAGAACCCTCCTGTCTAGACACTAACAAGGACAAGGAGGACATTAGTCAGATTTACCCAGAAGGTCAATGATAACTCTGGAGGACCTGTTTCCTCTGACTATATTAAGCCATTTAGCTGAAGCTGACCTTTAACTTAAACAATAAATTGTAAGTAATATAGTTGATATCACAGATATGAATATTTAATGAAGGATTCCAACTTATATTTATACATATTGATCTACATCCCGTATCCTTTTAATTCTAATGCTGAATTCACTCGCGATTGCTCAGCGGCGACCAAACGAGGCAAGAGGGGGAAGAGAAAAGGAAATTCTAATTGTAGATTTCTCTGGTGCTGGTGTTACTGAAACTCTTTCCCCAGGGGCTGGCCGATTAGTGCTTTCTGGGTAAATAAAACCCATATTGGGTCTTAAATCCCTTTATCTTAGCCGAAAATTATTTCATAGCTTTCATATTTAAAGAAGCTTTATGAAGTTGGAAGCATCCTCATTTTTGCCTGCTCTGTAATTCCTGCTACAATGAAATCCCTATCTTTGTCCCCATGGCATTATGTACTTTGGTTCATGTGTCTGAGCTTATGCATTGATATGAAACCAGCAACACAAGATAAATGCATTTCCAAATATTGAAAGTTGAACTCCAATTCAGACTCATACTTTTAGGCTTCTATCTTGCACATGAATTGATTACTCTGATTTTAAGGCAAACATTAGAAGATTAGGGCTATGTCCCCACTTGAGCGATCCAAATCGTGGACAGAGAACGATCATGATTTTCTGCAGCCGATCAGGGGCAATCTGTAGTGTTTTTGGCCATGATTTTCTGGCACCCCTGATCGCACCCATAGAGAATGAATGGGGAGGCGTTCAAAAAATTGCGTTCCATTTCAGTGAGATGCAATTTTTGAACGCATCCATTCATTTCTATGGGCGCGATCGTATGCAATCAGGTGTGACAGCTGTGACATGGGAAAGTGCTTGATGATGCATATATTGCACCTAGGTTTAGGTACTTTTTGCAATAGAGGCTCCAGGGAAACAGTGTGTTTGGTTTGTGATATGGTTCAGAGTGAGAGCCGTGGTTTAGGGCCCTGGAGCCGGCCAAGGGAAGAGAAGGCAGGGTCCCTTGGCCCCCAGGTCCAGGTCTGGGATTTGCTCACACAGGTGTCCGGTGTGATTAAAGAGCAGTCAGTTGCTAGCTGACTGGGAGCGTGTGTAAAGCCCCCCATAGACAGGCCGATTCCCGGCCATAGTTGTAGCAGACCAACCTGCTTGCTCGCTCCCGCCGAGCACATAAAGGTTGGTCGGCCGCAACTATGAGGGAGCCCACCTTGAGTTTTGTAGAAAAAAAGCCGGCAGGTCGGATCGCACACGGATCCGTCTTGCTGTTTTTTTTTCTGCACGATCCTGTTCCTGCACTGCAGGCTGTTAACTCGGAGGGGGAGTCTCCGAGTTAATTGGCTACAGTCTGACAGGAGTCCCGAGTGTTAGTGGAACACACAGGATTCCTGTCCGTTCTGTAGCAGACTGCTCACAGCGTGGTGACGTCACCACGCTGTGAAGAGTCTGCTAAATGACGTCCGATCTATGGCTGGCTTAAAGGAACCTGCACAAGCTTGCTGGAGACAAGCTGAAAGGCATGGACTGAGCACTCAAGGTACTGTGAGTAGTGATGACTAGGCAATATTCGAATTCACGTAATTTCGCGAATATCCGCCATAATATTCGATTCCATATTCGTAATCTCGAATATCTGCACTTGTGGACATGAATTGCGATCCAGAAATTCGCGATTGCGATCAAATATGCGCAATGCATGCAAGTCAATGGAGCTCGGATATATTCGACTGGGAGAATTTCCACTTAAAAAAATTGCATTGCGATTATATAATCGCGATCCAGTGAAATTAATGGGATCGCAATAATCGCAATAAATCGCGCGTCGGATGTCCGATTATATATTTGCGAATGTTCGTGAAATGGCGAAATGGCGATATTCGAGCTAAATATTCGAAAATTTAATATTCGAGCTCAACACTAACTGTGAGTACAAAACTGTATTTCTGCTGGTCTGTGCTGTACTATATAGTGAGTTAGCTACCTGAGTGAGGAGTTTTTGTTTTGTTTTACCTTTTTTACTCGCTGACAATAAAGCCCACAGGCGAATGCCTGAGTTTGTGTTCAAGGACAGGGTTTCTGCCTCATACTTCTGAACCCCGATCCCTGCAGCCCACAAGCAATTCCCCAACTTGCCACACTGCCCACGACCCATGATAAAAAACGCACCATAAGTGGGGATGAGATGGGCCATTTGACATTATACTGTGACCTGGTATTTACCAGCCACAGACATGTTCACGTTAACACCAGGCATCCGCTGCAGGTAAATACTGCCAACATTGACTTTCTGTATCTATAGAGGACAAGCTTTGGAACCCAAGGAAAGGAAATGTGTAGGGAGTGTAGGATATCACCCCTTCTAGTACCCAAACACTGAGGCAGATGCAGTGAATTTGAAAACAATGCTAATTGTTGCATATTTCCTTGTTCAGAGAGAATGGGATAAAGTAAAGTAGTTATGTTTTAAAGTAATTTATAACTTATAGTAGAACAATATTAAAGAAAGTGAACTAAAACTAGCCATGTTCTAGAGCAGGCGGGCCAAATGTAAAAACTCAGAGAAAGTTGCGGTTAGTATGTATTTAATTTATTTATTATTTGGGGACACACATGGACTACCTATAAACTGTACAGTGCATTCAGTGTGTGTAGTCTGGTATTTACCAGCCACAGACATGTTCATGTTAACACTAAGGCATCCATTGCAGGTAAATAAAACCATGTGCCAACACATGCCACTGCACTAGGTCACCCATACTAGTGTATGAGAGAGTAGTGTGCTCTGATTTTCCACCCTCTTTCTTCACATCACCTGCATCATCGATGATGCCGGGGATGTGAGGAGGTAAAGTGACATTACCTCCTCAACATGGAGATTAATGATGACGCCCTACGCCCACCTACCCCCCAATATTCAGTAATTGCAATTGTTTAGCTGACCCAGACTAGCCGGTAGCGTCTTCCAGCAATGGGGTCCTCCAATTGTCTCCCTGTATCACATCAGTGATGAACCTGCATACATTGGGGAGTGCCCCCAAGATTCACCAGTACTGTAATTCAAGCATAGGTGAATAAACTTTGAACCTCCAGGATGAGTGACTTTGCCCCGTAATCTATATGATGAGTAGCTATAGTAAGCTACCACAAATGGTAAAAGTACAATATATATATATATATATATATATTGTGAGGACTTAGCAGTTGGTAGCAGCTTGGTAGCAGGGTGTGGGACTCCCACACAGGACACCGGCACAGAAACACAAGGTTTGTAGGTGAAAACAAAAGGTGCTGTTTATTCCCAGCTTTGTTCCATCAAAAACATGTACAAAACAAGAAACAAAAAATGGCCAGCCACACAGGCTGTCTTAAGGCCCCCATACACACCCCGATTTTACAGCCGATCGATTAAAATCAATCGATGTTTTCCGATGCAAGGATTTTTTATCGATCGGACGATATTTCAGTATACCCCCAAATAAAGCATACAATAATTGTCCGATTTTAGCTATTTCGATCAGACTTTATAATCTTTTTCCATCGATATAGATATTGTCGTCCAATTTTATGTTGCATCGGAAGTGATGTGTGCAAGGGCTTGATCTGAGAGGTTGTTGTTCTTTCAGTGAGTGAGTTTATGTTTTGAGGCGCGGAGTGGATACTCCTAGGTGGGTGTAGAGGGGTGGGTGTAGAGGGGTGGGTGTAGAAGGGTGGAGCTATTGTTTACAATAAAGTCTTTGTACCACACTTGGAGCTTGAAAGAGAAATAAAGGCGAATGTTACAACATACATACATCCTAGCCAACCTGGCATATGATTTCACAAACACCACAATGTTTGAAACAGGAAGTTAAAGTATGGCAATTAGTTAAATCGGACCTTAATTGGTCGGTTTATAAGAAACAGTAGCCGATTGAATACAATCAAAGTTCGACAGAGAAAAATTTTCCAACATGTCCGATCACATTTGGACCAATTATTCCCAAAAATTCGATCGGAGTTACTCCATCGAACCATGTGGGGAATCACTGATATTTGGAAGACCGATCAAAAAAAATCCATTGATTTTCATTGATCGGCCATAAAATCAGGGTGTGTATGGGGGCCTTTACTGTGTCTGGAAGCTCCTCAGACTGACAAGTTCTGATTCCAGGCTAGAACAGGCAGGGTGGTTATCTTCCAGTCTAATGACCAAGCCAAGTCTCACCTGTGCACATCACTACCCCAGGTAGCTAATGTCAGACTGCTTGCCCTTTGGTGGCCAAAACCTATACTGCTCTGTATAGTACTTAAACCTGGGACAGATGTATACCCCATCCTGAACACAGCCTGTGATCTTATGGGGCGTCCTGTCACAATATATATATATATATATACGCACACGCACACATACAGCGTCTATTGTAGAAATGCTCCAACTATGCACAAGCGCCTTCTATCTTCTTTTATTGTTGACTAGGATATACATGAGTGTGTCACCTCTGGCAAACATTAGTCCAAGAAAAAAGATGCTGACCTTGGATGATTGGCCTGAAAAAAAGTGTCCACTGAAGCAGAAGGAAGATAAAGACATTGTCAGCGGAAATTACTCTGATCTTTGTAAGAGGTCTTAAATGCCTGCAAGTGTTACACTTAAATATTTAGCAAGTATTCACTTAGAACATAGCTGAGCTTCCTGGGCTTTTGTCTCCTTCTGCCATTTCAGCTCCCTCAGGCTGCTTCAACCTTACCGATTCCCTAGGCGCCTTCCCACCTGAGGGCAATCAATAACCAGGGCTTATCACATCAATGCTTTTATTTTGTAAATAATAATAATTAAGAATTCTTGCTAATAAGCCTAATATAAAATTGGAAGGAGTTTTTTGTGTATATAAACTTTTGATTAAGGTTTAGACTTGACTTGACTTTACGTCAAAACCCCTGCATTTGACATGTGGCAAATAAGAGATTTTGATGCCCAAACAACAGATCAGCTGACCTACACTCACCACTAAACCAAGCACACACACAGACTTAAGCTGGCCATACATGGGTCGATTTTTTATTCAATTCCTGGGAATCTAATTCTACGCACCTTGAGCGAACTATCCCACTGGAGTCGAAAATCGATTGAACAGGGATCTGACATATTGATATTTTCCTGTTCGATCGCCATTAATTATGGATGAGGACACATGATCCCGATCCAAAGTAAGCCAGGGATCGATGTCTTAGGTGGTGCGCATCAGTTCTCCCAACGATTATTGTGCGACTTCCCATTGATTTAGCGCATGCCGTGCATGGCTATCTACTTTCTGGATGCTGTAATTAGGTTTGGGCTAACCGGCGCTGTTTTTTCCTGTCAACCCGCCTCCAAAGCATCTCCGATACTATGTATACATACTCCGCACTCCAGATGAAAATCCAAACTTCTTTGATAAAAACTTTGCTTCACACAGTACAATACTGACTCCCCTGGAGGTCTCATCTCTGATGGGTTTCACCCCAACAGGGGGGCTTATTTGTAGGGAACCTCTATCTCATCATCTCTGCGAATGAGCCCCCCTGATGGGGTGAAACTCATCAGAGATGAGTCCTTGGATAGGAATATTAAACAAGATACAGAAATCAAATCAAAAGCCTTAATCCACAGTGCTTAAAGGGTACAGTCCAAGGACCAGTCCATGGTGTTGGCTACACCTTTATTTGGATTTACTCATTAATAAAATCTTGGACTGCACTCTATAAGGCTCTGTGGATTGGTGCTTTAGACTTTTGTATCTTCTTTACTTTATGTATCCAAGAATTCTTATAGCCAAGAAGTAAGATCTCCATAATGCGTACAACTGAATAGTTCTGCTTCTTGATCAAAGTAAATCATTTTGCTAATTATTAACGCATTGGAGTTTTACAATCAGTGGCTGTCCAATGAACAAGGAAAAGTGAAGGGTAAAATGAAGCAGATGGCAACAGCAGTGATGTGGAGCACAGAGCCATCATTGCTGGAAGAGAACACGCTCAGAGATAAGTATACTTGCATATGGCAAACCCTTCCATTGCCATCACTCTTCCAACTTTTATAGGTTCCAACATAGGTTTCATTGGGCATCTGGTATATGGCACAATAATTAAGAAAAATTGTTGGATAAGAAAGTAAAATTGTTAATTTATATATACATAGTATTTGGTATTAATACACAGATAACATTAAGTTACTATACATATTGTGACAGGAAGCCTGTCAAATCCTCTTGTTGCATCCAGTATGGGATATATGTGTGTCCCAGATATCGGCAATATGCCGAGTACTTTGCTATCTGACCAGCAGAGGGAGCTGGAGTTGCTGGGCCTGGTACAGGGTAAGACCAGCTGTGTCCTGTTAGCTCGTTAGAGTGTGTTTCAGGTCTATAAAACCCCCTCACCTGCTCAGTCAGATGGCTCCACCCTGAACCAGCCTGTGTGTGGCTGGGGGAGCTGTTGTACCTGTGTGGAAAGAACTCTATGTGTCTGTTTTATGGACTGCTGTAATTCTGGACTTTTCTGCCTTTTTGGATGTACATATTGTATATAGACTTGCACCAATAAACCACCCGTGTGTTTTCATCTGAAAAACCTGTTTGCTGTGCCTCTTTCGCCTGCTGGGGACCCATCCAGAGTACCGCACCTTGCCGCTCTACCGCTAATCCCTCACAATATATAGATATTTATATATTATATTAATATATATATATATATATATATATATATATACCAAAAAATCTTGATTAAGTGGTGAGCTATATCTGTAAGGGGTGGCTAGTCCCCAGGGACTTTAAATAGGCCTCAGGAATCAAAAGGATATGCGTACTGTGGTTATAACATTATCTTTATTTGACAAGTGTGAAAGACATCCAGAACTTCAACAGTTGGCACAGAACCAGGTTAAAAGATTAACTGTTTACAGCTTTAAAATTGACCCAGGACCCATAGACCATGAAAGGCTTGCAGAGCTTGCATTTGCTGTGCTAAGCCCCTTAGCGAAGATTCCCCGACGCATTTTGCCCCTCCTATGGCCTCATCGGGAAACAAAAGGTCAATGGTAACCCTGGTCTTGTGGTTCTACAATCAAATAAACAAATAAGTACATTCAAATAAATGTCAATCTATATGTTAATATGGCAGTCACAATAAGTGACCACCTTACACACAGTCAATTTATAATGGTCAGTACTATTATATTATCGCAATGTATGATCATAAGCTTGCCAGTGCATAATGTATCGAATTGCAAATATTTTGGACGAATACCGGCTATTCGAGATACTGGCTATTGAATATATTCGCAATTTTGAATATTCAAGATATTATGCACCTGCAAGCTTATGGCCATACATTGCGATAATATAATCACAATGCGATAATAAATACCACAAGTAACCATTCATTTTGAACACTATATTATCGCAATGCATGGCCATACAGGCACATTTCTTTTTTGCGCATATTAAATATTATTGGAATTATTTGCGATATATCTCAAAATCGAATATTGCCTATGCCGCTCATCACTAGTAGAGATGGTCGAATTTTTTTTCAAAAATTCAACCATTTCGCCAATTTCGAGTTAATTGCAAAGCCCCTGAACATGGTATCATCACCAAACTTGCTGGAGATGTAAAGAAGGGTTGGGGGTACACCACAAAAAAGAAAGTATGTCTCTAACAGAAACAGTTTTTGCACAAATTAAGTTCAAAGTCAAGTAAAAATTTCGAAAATCGGAATTTCGACTTTAACTTTGAACTTAATTTATGCAAAAAGTACATGTGCTAGAGCAAAACTTCTTTTTTTCAAATGTTCCCACAACCATTATCTACATCTCCAGCAAGTATGGCAATGATACCATGTTCATGGGCTTTGCAATCAGCTCACAAAGTTAGCAAGTCGAAAAATTCGACCATCTCTAATCACTAGTCAGTACACCATAGACCATAACTTTTACAAACAGGATAACAACAATACACCCTTTTACCATCAGCTAAATCAGCCAACTTACCAGGATCCCAGGTGCCATCAGAGAAACCAGGCACTAGTGATGGCCGAACTGTCCGCCAGGCGTATGTATGTTTGTTATTTTCACTAGAGACCGGGTAGAGACACCAGATCTCTAGTGTTATACCGGGCACAGGCAGAACGTGATGTCTGACCAACGTCCCTTCCGGTTATGCGGCGTCATTTCCAATATAGGTTTCATTTAAATCCCCTGCCAACAGGTGGGGAATTTGAAGTCCAATCCACTTGTTCGCGGACAGACATGGCCGATGTTTGGCCATCACTACCAGCCACGCCGCAGCCTGGGCAACCACAGAGGAACCACCAAACCTGTAGTGGTTTATGTTGTGAGTTTTGGATGTCTGTCACACTTTAATTATGTCAAATAAAGAGAATGTTATAAGCACAGTACCATACCTTTAAAATTCCCGAGGCCTAGTCCCTGGGGACTAGCCACCCCTTACAGATTTAGTTCACCACTTAAGCAGGGCATGCATAGGTAGATTCCCAATTGGGGCGAGATTGATTGATCCTGTTTGAAAGAAGCACAGATGGCTCAAATTTTGTAATAGATCCAAGTAAAATCGGATGCCGTGAACGCGCACAACGCCCAATTATGCTCAAATCTATTACAAAATCGAGCTGTGTATGCCCAGCATTAATCTGGATTTTTCTTTAGAGTAATATGGCATTAGGTCGCTCATTGTTATGTGTATATAGCATTTCAAATTACTTCAATTGCTCACCCACCTACCATAGAAACTGATATATATAGTCACTTCATGCAATCTGTGTATTAATGTTGTTGTTCTATAATATTATACAAACACTGCCCTTACAAATAAGAATAGACAGCCAGCTTTCTGTCAGGGTTCTCTTGCTAAATGAACAGTCAGCTGATAATGTTAAAGTTAAATGAATCAGGCAGAGACGCTCACGAGATGGTCTGTTCAGTATGTAATTAGTTTTCTTTATCGTTTTTGAAAGTAAAAATTTTTCCAGTTAGAATTTAAATTGCCTCTGATTGATTTAAACAAACTGGGGGTTTATCTCCCTAAACCTGGTGCAATATTAAATTTTCTTTTTCTAATTTTTAAATGCCAACAATTTCCATTTTTTTAATAGGCTGTACCCAGCTATTCACATCAAGGGAGCTCACAATTTTATATTATATATCTTTTTTTTTGCAGCGGAATATGTGGCTCTACGTTTTAATTTAGTGACAGTATCAGCTTAAAGCGAAAGTAGACTTCAAATAACAGTTTACTTACGGATAGATGGGGGGGGGGGCTCCCTAAGCAACCAGGAGTCATGGGCTTGCCTCTGGGCCCAAATTCGGGGATTTAGCGTGACTCAAACTGAAGATAGCCAGACCATCAAGGGAGAAACAAGACAGACACATGGGTAGAGAAAGCTTCACATTTATTATTAACTTAGGTTAAAATGTAAGATGGTCAACCAGTGGAGGTCCTACAGGCCTCCTCCTCTATCAGGGAGAACATTCGCAAAAAATATATTCAACATTCACAGTTCTGAATTGTCCTTATTGTACATAGTGTCCGTATTGTCAACAACAACAAAAGTGTCCAAAGCAAATGGTGGCCAAGACTCTTAGCTTTTTCACGTATCCGGTTATGGGGTTACCCCTCGGCGCTTTTCGGCCTGCACGGCCTCCTCAGGAGGGGAGAAAGAGTCCTAGGTGGTATTTGGGTTGACGGACAAGAGCTGTTTTTGCCTGGACACATTTTACTTCCCCCGCTCATATTTTTCCCGATAACCTTAGAAACCTGTCACATTCCCTTGCATCCCCCCACCTTTACTACTCCCCCTTTTCTCGTTCCTGTATCCCCACTGTCCTCTCTCCCACTAAACCGCCCCCCCCCCACACACACACACCACTCCCTCATATCTCCTCTCCTCCATTCCCTCACGTTTTGTTCACCCAGTACTTACTATTCACTTCCTCATCACTGACACAATTGGCTATATGGTTTACCCACACTTAGCACACTTTACATATTATAACCCCTTTTTTTAATGTAGGGGCGTGGTTTCTGTATGCTTGGGGGGTGTGGGCGCCTCCGATTGAGCTCCCTTGGCTGCATCTGCTGGTCTGGCTGGCGGCGTCTCCGTTGCCATGGGAGCGTTGGGGCGTGGCCTCCGCCGGGGGCGTGGCCTCCGCCGGGGGGCGTGGCCTCCGCCGCGCGGCGTCTCCTGGTGTCCCACGGCGCCGACCCTCTTAAGGGGTGTTGCCATGCCGACCGGGCGACGGAGGTGCGCGGTGATGACGCGGAGGTGCTCCGTTATGGCACCGGCGCCGCGCCACTGACAGATCAGCTGCAGCCTGGGACTATATACATCTGAGGGGTACATGATGGGGACTCCAGAGGCATAGGGCAGACCACCGATTTGAGGTGGTCTGCCTTGGGGTCAGAGTGCGCCTTTGGCGCAGAGCGTCCACAAAGGGAGGGGGGCGGAGCCACGTATGTGGCAACCGCCCCCTACTCCCTGATTGGTGTGAGGTGGGTTTAAATCCTGGTGGCCCACCTCCATGCCGGGTGTGGAGGGGCGCTGCCGGACTGCCACCCACTGAGGACCATAGACCTACTTCTGATTAACCCACAGAGAAGGTAAACTATTTACTTATTATTTCAGGGTACACAACCCACACACCTTCCTTTTGCCTACCACTCTACCACACTGAACTCAATATACAGTATAACGTCTATGTGGTCACCACACCAATTTTGGAAGGAGGGTCTTTGTCCCTTTGTGCACACGGGGTTGAGCGATACACGCCTTGTTAGTACCTATGTTCCACCCGCCTGTATCCACAGTGTGATACCTGTAATAAACGCCTACCACCTAGTACCTAGAACTTCGATCCAATTTAGATCTCAACCCGATGCGGCTCTATGTCTCCCATAGACACAACCTAAGGGACATAACTGACGCGGATCGGGGTGGTGCTCCAATTCCGAACACACGTACGTTAAGCAATCCTACTATACTATTCATATACTATTGAGAGGGGACTTGCCCCAAACCAGTATCCTGGAGTATCCACTGCCACACAGACAATTTAAAACATTTTTTTTTTTTTTCTAACTTTGTGCATACCAGTGGTTTTCGAATGAGATATACCAATATTGTGTACAAGATATTATGTGTGTGTGCGTGTACACACCACACACCACAGATTACGTATAGGTATTACTAGATACATGGTACAGAGATTCTTGAAATTTTTATACCTCTTCCTCTGTCCATGCAAAAACAGCTCTTGTCTGTCAACCAAAACCACCTAGGACTCTTTCATCCCCTCCTGAGAGGCGTGCATGCGAAACGCGTCGAGGGGGGGTAACACCTCATAAACCGGATTAACGTGAACTAAGCTAAGAGTCTTGGGCCCCATTTGCTTTGGACACTTTTGTTTGTGTTGACAATACGACACTAGGTAAATAAGTACCATCAGAAATGTGACTGTTGAATATATTTTTTTGGCGAATGGGTATCTCCCTGATGAGGGAGAGGCCCTGTGGGACCTCCCCTGGTTGACCATCTTACATTTTTAAAAACCTAAGTTAATATTAAATGTGAAGGCATTTTTTCTCAAAAACCCATGTGTTCTGTCTTGTTTCTCTTCCTTCCTTTCTCTTCATCCTTGATGGTCTGGCTATCTTCAGTTTGAGTCACGCTAAATCCCCGAATTTGGGGCCCATAGGCAAGCCCATACTCCTGAGGTTGCTTAGGGGGAGCCCCCCCCCCCCCCATCATTTGTATATACTGCGGAATTTTGCAAAATCCCTGGGGAACATGACAAATAACCGGTACCTAACCTCCTTCTCTTTTGTAACAATTACTTACCTCGGAGCTGGCATCTACAATCCGAAAAAATATACTTACCTGCGGTTCCCCTGGAATTAATATGAAAGATCTATGTTTTAAATTCAGTGCAATAATACAAGTTACCTGGGGACCAATAAGTTTTCAAATGGGAAAACCTCTGCTGTAATTTCTCAGTAGACAGAATGATCATTATTTTCTCGCCTGTCACTGTTCTCACTAGAGTTGGGGGGCCGCCTTACTTCTCTGCTATGGTGCTGCAACATCCCAGAGAAGTATAGAATCTGGTTTTAACTCATTACAGGGACATTTTGATCTTTTTCCTTTGTTTCATTCATTCGCCCTTTTAACTGCAACTTCTCGTGCCGATCACATCAAGTAGAAAATGGATATTGGTTCCGTTAGGGTTGCAGTTGTTTCGCGTCAGACACCAATCAGATGTACCCTTTAACCACCTGGCATTCGTCTCACTAATGGAACTCACCAGAGTTTAACTACAGGGATTGAAATTCCCCAACGATGTTGGCATATCTGCGCCTTTGCAATGCTTCCGTGTCTGGGCCCGGATGACAATCAGATATGATGCCTGAGTTGGCAGGGGTAGCCTCTTTGTAATGACGGGGGCGTCGCTTAAGAGCACACCAGTGGATTGGTCTGCACAGGTGGATTGTTCCAGTCACGTCTGAAGAAATAATGATACATCATTCCATTGTGGTTTCCTTGTGGGAAGGGATTGACAGAGATCATTATTTAATGTTTCATTTCCTTTTATCTCACGTTTATTTTAAAGATGACTGATGAGCTAGCGGCTGAGAATTGGAAACTGCACTGAAAAAAAGTTGTTAAAGAAAATGTATTGCTTTCACAGAATTGTTTTCCCCAAAGTCTCGGAGAGTATTCTGAGTTACCATGC
>CM070032.1:13096375-13115010 GCA_036250615.1 Ptychadena robeensis
TCTATTATATCTATAAAGGGTTGCAGTAAGGGGTAGGAAATTTGAAGGGTAAATATTTTTGGTGTTGAATTTCTATTGGACTTCTGTGGCATAGTTCTGGGGTTCATAGTTCATAGTTCAGAGAAGGCATATATATATATATATCTTCCCAATGTAAGTTTTTCACGCTATATACATTGGCTGACAACATTCCGGCTTCAATCTCACAGCATGCTGCCTGTCTCTATAACTTAGTATGTCTTCTGTATCTATTATGGCAGGTGAAGCTGGAATGTCATTGTCAGCCTGGGCTGATTACCAAGGTGGGATATGCAACATTCCCACTTTGTCTCTGTGCCCTGACAGATCATTAGTCACCAGCAAGATAACTGATGCCCGGCAATTACCGACCAGAACTCCTGCCGACTTTACCGCAGAGATGAACACAGAAATAAATCCACTTATAGTAGAATTCCATGTCCTGAAATCATTTTTACATTTAGATTGTTGGATGCATACAATTGCAGCTTTTAAGGACTCAAAGGCTTATACAACCTGAAGTTTCTCAGAATGACTGTCAGAAGTACTGTAGATGGGTTCATGGGGTTCTTCTTTTGTTATATTCAATACAGAATAAATGTCTTGAGGTTTTGATCAGGGCAACCTTCATAAAACAGTAACAAAGCATCACAAACATGTATAAAGGATACAGTTAGACAAAACAATGAATAGAAAGTGGTTGGATTTACATGTGAGATATTTAATAAATAGTGATGAGCAGCATAGGCAATATTTGCATTTGCAAACTATCGCAAATTTGTCAACTAAAATGCGCAGTAACTTTGTAAATTCAGCAATTCGTGATCTCCAGTAATTATTACCTTCATTGCGAAAATCGGCAACACTGGTACATGTGCATATTGCAAATATAATGTGCGTTGTCATGGCGACATCTAGTGGCGGAATGGGAAATATCAGCTGCAGTGTAACCACCACATGGGACAACACTCATAGAAGTAATTCATTGCAAAAATCAGCACTTGCACATATTGTGAACGCAATGCACTGTTCTTTCCCCAGAATCTCAAATATTCCAGATTATGAAGATATAGCATTATATTCGAGATCTTCAAAGTGGCGATAGAGCGAGGAAGGTGTTTGAAAAGTGGTTGTTGATTATAAATTATAGGGGTTCTCAAATCACCTGACATCACATTAGGGCCATGCATAATGTTTACTACATTACCCAAATGAGGAGTCTTCATCTCATTGAAGTCCATGTATAAGCCCTAAACATGTTCTAAAGCTGGCCATACACCTTTAGATCTCTCTGTCAGATATCTTTTAGATCTACCAACAACTATGTAGTGCCGGGTCCTCTGTGATTGAACACAGGTACACTTGATTGTTTAGAAAGTCCCTCATAGTACATGGTTTTGTTAAAACAGGAGGATTGTACTGCATACTATGTATCACCTGTATGTTTATCTCTTCTGTACATGAAAAATTTCAATAAACATATATCCTAGTCCCAAATTACTGGAGACTACCAGAGGGCTACACAACAAATGTCTGGGCACTTGGACTAGAGACCTTTTTAGGTTGTTTTTGCCTACATATAGAAGATGTTTAAAATATTTTAATGGTATTGTTCACAAAAAGGTTAACCAAAATGTTTACAAGAGGTTATTGACATATTGAGATTTTTAACCTCCCTGGTGGTACAATTATTGTTATTTTATTTTTGTTTAAAGCAGTATGGGAAATTTAAACAGATTACAATGTCAATTATTTAACCCCCTGCAGTTCCTGACGGTCTCAGCTTGTCCAGCTCTGACCTGTCAGAACTCCAGTGGACAAGCTGGGTTAGTCAGGCAGAGATTGGAGAGCAAACTCACTGCTCCATGTGTCCCCGATCTAATGAGGCAACTGCAGAGAAACGGATAACCCCCACCCCCCCATGCTCTCCTACGTAACCTGGCACATCTGCAGCGCCATCTAGTGGTTGCAGAGCTAATTTACCTGTTAAAGTGAATTATTGAAATATTCATTATCTGATTTTTTGTGTTATTCACAAAGCATCTGAACATGTTATTATATTTAGGATGTCACCAGACTCCTGTATGGACAGACTTTGGGAGATAACATGCTTACAATGTAA
The DNA here is from genome assembly GCA_036250615.1 of Ptychadena robeensis. Taxonomy (NCBI): domain Eukaryota; kingdom Metazoa; phylum Chordata; class Amphibia; order Anura; family Ptychadenidae; genus Ptychadena; species Ptychadena robeensis. The sequence goes on from CM070032.1 coordinate 13,098,516, forward strand.
AAAACTTTTACATTGTGCGATTTTGATACAAAAATCTGCAGTGCGCTAGGGAGGTTAATTTGCCCACCTGGTCTAGGCCTCACCGCACTTACCACGCAACTTACCATGCAGCATGCTAAAGTGAAAACTTTTTTAAAGTATTTACTTTACAATTGTATATACAAAATGCTATCACTAATAAAAAAATAAACAGTAAATATAAAACAGAAGGGATAGGATTCACCAATTTCTTATGTACTATTATCCATGGGAGTTTGATTTTAGGTGATTCCATTAAAAAGATTTTGAGAAACAGACCATTTTGCTTGCTCAGAATGTGTAAAAGAAAGATGTTTACAAAACTATAGAGATTGAAAAACATTATCTGATGCCATCCTGTGGCCACTTGTGATACTACATTAAATTAACCCCCAGAAGACTGGCAGCGAAATATAAGGTAAAAGTTTCAATATACCGTATATATATATATAATGTCAAGTCAATGATTAAAAATTGGTAGAAAGCATGTATAGAGGGTGTAAGCTTAGGAACTTTTAAACTTTTCATCAGTTAGACTGTTCGCGTGCATGCTCGCAGCAGCCTATCTTCCGCAAAATCAGGCGCAAATTGATTGTGCCCACCTTAAGCTAGCCATACACGTGTCGGATTCCATGTCCAATCGATTCATCATTCGATCGATTCCGGCGATTCTGCCAGGAATCGCAGGTGTGATCAATTGGCCAATTAAGAGTATCCATCGTAGCATACCACCTTGTCCGAGCGGATTCCGGCACGATTCCGTGTGCAATTCCACCTCCGATTCCACCTCACAAATGGCAACTCCCCCTGATCCGGGCAGAATCGGATGAGAAAGACCAACATGTTGGTTCTCCGTCGGATCCGATTCTGAGCCCCTGAACGATCGGACCTGATCGATCGGACAAGGTGGGCTGCATGCGATTCCGGCACGATCGTTTCGCGTGCACGCGCCCGGAATCGATCGTGCCGGAATCCGGTGCGAATCCGACACGTGTATGGGGGCCTTTAGGTTCGGCTATAAATTGTGCATAATTTTTCGATCGATCTCATTACTTTAGATGGAGACTGGCGTCCCCATCCAAAGCAAATGCCGGCACACAAAGGGTGCGTGGCCAATTCTCGCCATCACCGGCCGCACCTGATGACATCATTACGTGCGGTTGATCTCACGAGAAATCAAAGGAAAAACAAGATGTCTATGGCTGGCTTAAGTAAAAAAAGTAGATGTGAATAGACTGAGAGATGCCAAAAAAAAATGTTTTTGATTGGTTTGATTTCTGAAAATGTTGGCAACATTTTCCATAGCATCAAGTCAAGTGCTAGGTTTAATATATTTATTTTTATTTTAAACATCTGTTTATTGCAATTTTTTACATACAACATAATGATAAACATTGTATAAATGTATATACAGCACCAATTGCAGATAGCAATGAATACACAGAATTCTGCATTTAATTTGATAATACAAACTCAAATAATAAACTACAAATTAGCAACAGGTTGGAAAAACAAGGAGGGCAAGGGGTCGTGCATCCAAGGAGAACTTATTCATGCCAGGGGGTGGAAGTTCAGTGGAGAAAATGTGGTAAGGGAAAAGAACATGGGGGATACCTCAACAGTGTGAATGATCTCCAAGTCATCCTTTCATCAACTGTGCATAAGGTGTCAGAGGGCATGCTTCTGCGGACGCCGTTGGTCAGCAGTGTAATGGTCCTAATGAGCTTCCAACTTGCTTCTTAAAATACCATGTGGTGTCTTGGAAGGCTTTCAGGAAGTCGGACAGCTGCGTTTTCAGTAGGCTTTTAATGAAATAGGATATTCAGATACAGAAAAGCTTTGGGGTAGCTAGTTCCTTGAGAGATAGGATGTCTAGCTTATCTATGGTCATTAATTGAAACATGTAGACCTCCAAAACTAAAGGTGTTAGTGGGGTAGGGCTTATCCGTTGTCTTTTTTTTTTTTTTTTTTTTATTCATCTTTATTATAAGAATTTTTTTTTTACATCACAAATCAATCTCAAAATCAAATTATTTCAATAATCGTCCATATTGACCATAATTAATTCATATGGAATAATTCTAATAAATATATCATAATGAATTGATATTTGTAATATCATACTATTATTCCATATCCAAGAGGCAAGATATAATAACACAAAACAATACATCACTTTCCCGTTCATTCCCACATTCATCCATTGCTCCCTAACCTATAACTTAGCTCTTATCACGGGTGGTTAATCATCAACGAGATATCTCGAAATAATCTATTCCTGACTTGTTCATCACTTATCAGTACTTCACAACTTCCCTTACCCATCATATCAGTCCTCCTCCTCTCGTATCCCCTCATGGGTATAGGAAAGGAAAAGATGTCACTTCTTTAGGAATGGTAAATATGATTGGGGAGAATGCGACTCTACATCCAACATTTCCATGAACATCAGGTCCCTCAGCTGGCTATGCACTTGTAATATTGATGGTATTTCATGTGATATCCAGTGAGACATGATGTTCCGTCTTGCTACCAATAAAGAAGTATGAAGCCAACCTAAGTGTATATGGATTTGCCCATATTGTTGAGTTGTTGAATAGCTAAATACAAGGGAGAGGGGGTCATTTGGGAGAATGATCCCCGTAATGTCTTTAACATATGCAATGAACTCCCTCCAATATTGTGTTATTGCAGGGCAAGTCCATATGCAATGTTTTAAGGTGGGATTGATGGTCTTACAGTTGACATTCCGAATGCCACTTTTTGACCCCTGTCGCCGTTGTAATCACTGTTCCAGGAGGTTTATATGCTCTATGAAGCAATCTGAATTGTGTCTCTCTCCACATTTCGGATATCACATTTTTACATACAGTGCGGTATCCTATTAAGAGCTTTTCATAAAGCCCATCTTCTGCAAAATCCTTGGTCCATGTAGTGCTTATTGCTGTTAATCTATCATTTCTTTGAGGGGCTTTTTGTAGCCAACTATAGATTTCAGATAATTTGTGTCCTCTAGCCTCTATCAAATCATCAAGAGCTGATGGTGCAAATAAGCTTTTTAAATTAATTGACATTGTTTTGCAGAAGTGGATCACCTTTAGATAGTGTAGAGGGTGAGACTCATCTTCTGACATTCTAAACATTTCCCGAAGTTCAGACAAAGAATAAGTTTTGCCCGTCTCTGGGTCAATGAGATCCTTGAAATAAACCAGTCCCTTTTCCCTCCATTTATGGTATACCCTGGATGTCACGCCTTCACTAAACATTGGATATCCCACAATAGGAAGGCAAGTGGAGTAAGTATATTGGAGTTTGAAAAGTTTTCGTGATTCCCTGAATGCTATCATTGTATCTCGCAGGAGTACATTTGATTTAAGTTCACGTGGTAATTTAGATATCGGACAATGTAGAAGGGCACTCAATTCCCATGGATATGACATAGCCCCTTCCAAGAGATAGTTGGAATGGAGTGAAGATCCCTTCATCCAGTCCAGAGCATGTCTCATAAGACAGGCTATGTTATATTTACGAATATCTGGAATATTCAATCCTCCCACCTCCTTAGGTCGTTGCAGTTTTGATAGTACTATCCTTGCCCTTTTCCCCCTTCATAAAAATTTTGAAAAGGCTTTATTCAATTTAGTCACATCTAAGTGTTTAAGCAAGAGCGCGATAGTCTGTAGCGGATAAAGGAGCTTAGGGAGGACTATCATTTTTAATAGATGACATCTACCCATGAAAGATACAGGAATATTTGTCCACATCTCTAGTCTCTCTATTAATGACTTAATAACCACATTGAAATTAAGTGTGTACAAAGTTGAGATTTTACCCATTTGTACACCCAGGTAGGTAATATGTGATCGAGCCGTCCCAAATACGGTTTGGGAAAGCCAAGGGCGTTCTCTAACATTTGAGAGCAGAAGCATCTCACTTTTACTTGGATTAATTCTGAAGCCTGAGTGTGTCCCGTATGTGTCCCGTATCCGTTGTCTTAAGCCCCCCATAAACCTTAAGATCGATCCATACAATCTCCATTAGATCTACCAACAACTGTGTAGTCTAGTGGCCTCCCTGATAGAATACATAGTGATGGGAAGGGTTAGAAAGCTCCTCATATTACATGGTTTTGGTAGAACAAAACTTGATTGTACAGAAATTGTATGGAAAGATTGTAAGGTGTATGAGGGGGCTTCAGGTGGCAGCGTTTAGCTGCCAGTAGGTAGAGGTGTTCAAACCTGGACAACTAGGCCTGCTTCATGTCCCCAAAGGAGACGTCTATCTCCACATGAAGAAGGACTAGGCTAGGTTGGGGAGGGGATTTCTTTGTTAGTATTTATACTTTAACCAGCAGTTAAAAGAAACTCTTGGATTTTTATGGTTGATTTGCTAAAAGCACATGTGGTTTTTGCTGCTTGTTTTCAACTATAAATAACAAAATGTTCTTCTATTTCAGGATCACATGACTCATTCAGCTTCTACATCGATGAGGCATCTCCAGTTGGACCAGAACAACCAGAGACTGTCCAGAACTTTGTGTCTGTCTTTGGAACAGTTGCCAAAAAGCTCATGAGAAAGTGGTTGGCCACCCAAACAATGAACTTTACAAGCCAAATGGAATGTGGAATAAGATATTTTGACCTCCGGATTTCAACGAAACCTAGAGACCCTGATAATGAACTATATTTTGCTCATGGATTATTTAGTGCCAAAGTTAATGAAGGTCTTGAAGAAATTAATGCTTTTTTGAACACTCATCCGAAGGAAATGGTATTTTTGGACTTCAATCATTTTTATGGGATGCAAAAATACCATCATGAAAACCTGGTCCAGATGCTGAAGGACATATTCGGGAACAAGACATGTCCAGTTATCTTTGCCCAGGAAGTAAGCCTCCATTATCTTTGGGAACGGAATTACCAGGTTTTGGTGTTCTATCATAGTCCTGTGGCACTTGAAGTTCCGTTTCTGTGGCCTGGGCAGATGATGCCAGCCCCGTGGGCTAATACTACGGACACAGAAAAACTGATTCAGTTTCTACAGTCATCAATTACTGAACGGAGGAAGAAAGGCTCCTTTTTTATTTCTCAGGTGGTATTAACACCAAAAGCAAGTACTGTTGTCAAAGGAGTTACCAGTGGACTAAGGGAAACTATCACAGAACGGTAAGAAAACCAGATTCACTTTCTTGTTTAAAGATGTTTAAAATCTCCCTTTGAAATGCCACTAATATATTAACCGCCGTAGCGGTCAGGACGGCAGCATCTCGTCCAGCGCTGCTAGTGCTACTATAGCACTGGACGAGATGGCCGTCCAGTACACATCGGGGCACCGGGAGGGCATACACACAGTTCTGCACTGTCCCGGTGTCCCCAATGTGATAAGGCTGCCAGCATGCCTCCTTCTCTCCCCCCCCCCCCCATTCCGAGTGACGTGATGACGTCACATCGGGGAGGCGGCGGGAGATTTGAAAGTACAGTGCATGGAATCAGTTTTCTATGTAGAAAACTGATTTCAAAGTGCATCTATGTACTAAATCTCGCCCAAATAAAAAGTCTCTGGTGCCCAAGAGGTGCCCATATGCAGTAACCCTCTCTAACCTGGTGGGATTTTATCACATCCATCGCACCACGTTAGAGAGGGTTAACTGCAAATGGGCACATCTGGGGCACCAGAGACTTTATTTGGCCGAGATTGAGTACATAGCAGCATAGCTTTGTGCCCTGATTTTTGTGTTTTCTCATTAAATTTATTTACATTTCTATTTTTTTTACATAATTGTTTGTTTCAAACATTATTATAGTCAGGATGTCTATAAGACCCTTGTACGGACATATTTTGGGAAGTTACATGCCTACAACATAAAGAAAAATTTACCATTGAAGACTATGGTGCACTTTTGGTACAGAAATCTGGACCTCAGCAGTGCGCTAGGGAGGTTAATATAAAAGCAAGGAAAATAAAACTAGGATTAAGTTCCGTAGAGCAGAGTTGTTCAGGTTTTGTAGGTATTTACTGGCATAAATGGCATTAATTGGGACTTGGAAATGGATGGAGGTAAGAACAGTTAGGTACAGTAGATACAATATAGAATGGAAATGGAGGGATGAAATGGCAGTTGAGTACACTTGCTACAAAAGGAAGGGAAGATGGCTATGGATGGAGCTTAGGACATTTTGAAACACTAGATAGAATGGAGAGGAGCATGCAGATGACTGGAGATGGAGATAAAAAAAATACAATACAGAGATTGCAGTGACTATAGGCAATGGCAGTTGAGTATTTTAGATTCAATATAGAAGGGGAACGAGAAGGTTAATAATAAACAGAATGAAGATGACAATGGATGGAGGGGAGTTGAATACACTAGATACAATAGGGAGATGACAGTGACTATAGGCAGTTGAGTATTCCAAATACAATAAAGAAGGGGAAAGATTAAATGTTTAATATAGAATGAATATGGCAATATATAGCAATGAGGACAGTTCAGTACACTGAATACAATATCAAATGGAGATGGCAGTGACTGGAGGAGAGGATAGTTGGGTACAATACATACAATAAAGAATGGAGATGGTAGTAATTGAAGAGGAATGACAGTTGAGTACACTAGATACAGTTTAGAATAGAGATGACAATGATTGGAGGAAATGACAGTTGGGTACATTAGATAAAATATAGAATAGAGATGGCAGTGATTGGAGGAAATGACAGTTGGGTACATTAGATACAATATAGAAGGGAGATGATAGTGAATGGAAGAGTGCACTGTTGGGTACAATAGATACAATATAGCATGGAGATGACAGTGATTGGAGGAGAGGACAGTTGGGTACATAAGGGCTTGTTTCCATTGCGTTTTTCAATCCGTCAAGGTCCTTCCGTCAACTAAAGTGTACATCTGTCAAGCATCCGCCAGACATCCGTCAGTGCATCCACCATGACATACAGGAAATTTTGGAGATGGCAGTGACTGGAATGGAGATGGCAGTGACTGGAGTAGAGGACAGTTGGGTACATTAGATGCAATATATAATAGAGATGGCAGTGAATTGAGGAGTGGACAGTTGGATACACTAGATACAATATAAAATGGAGATGGCAATGATTGGAGGTGAGGACAGTTGGATACACTAGATACAATATAGAATGGAGATGGCAGTGATTGGAGGTGAGGACAGTTGGGTTCATCAGATACAATATAGAATGGAGATGGCAGTGATTGGAGGAGAGTAATGTGGGGTAATTAAAAATAATGTGTTAGTAGTTCTCCTTACCCCTTTTTGTATCTTACATTTTCCTGAGAAACAAGTTTACAAAGTTTAAACAAGTTTACAAACAAGTTTAAAAAAAAGTAACTCATTTTCCTAAGTTCGGAGCCCGAAATGTAGAAGCCTCACAGCTGTGTGGAGGTCTTGGTGACCTTGTTACCTTCTGTTCACTGGGATAAACAAGTCCTCCGGGCAGTCAGAAATGTTGCTGTGTCTCTAGATTTGTGCTCACATTATTTCAGCCGCCAGTCTATTATATTCCGCTGTTACCAGCGGTAAGGGATTTATTGTTTATTAAATATTTACAATACTTACTAATGTCATCTTACTATACAACAGCCTATGCAATACTTTTTATTGCTAAACCGAACAATCTCAATGATATGTGTGATAGATATTTTGGCAGAATATCAGTGTTTTCTTGCCTTGGAATGGAGGACTTTAGTCTCCTGCCAGCAGTAGCGTGTGGACATAGGTAGATCTGTACTGATGCTTATTAGTGATGAGCGGCATAGTATTCGATTCTATATTTGTGAATATTCGCAATTGTGCGCGATTACCTTCAAAATGAATGGTCACATGTGCTATGTATTTTCACATTGCGAACATATATTCACAATCCATGCCCATAAGCATCCCAATGGCGAATATCGTGAATATTCGAAATTGCAAAAATCGCCACCATATTCGTGAAATTTGGGAATTCTCGAATAGCTGATATTCGCCGAATATATTCGCAATTTGAATATTCGAGCTCAACACTAATGATTGTTTGGTAAAGTACATATAAACCCTTTATACCTATTGATTAGTATATTTAGATTGCACTTAGTACTTGGAATTGAGTTTTAAAAGGAAATTTCTGTACTTAATTATTTGCAGTCACTAATATAAACTAGTGATGGGCGAACAAGGCGCACAGTTCAGCCGCGAACATAACATATTATTTTTCTGATGGCCGGATAAGGAGCAGAAAGATCCGACCAGTGGAAGAATTTTTTTTACCAGAGACCGGGTAGTGAAAGAAAACCGTCCTTAACCGCAAGTGACCTCAGTGATGTCACGTCCAGGTATCAAAACCGGGATCTGTGCGTTCCAGGTTCCGGAAGTGACATCACTGTTTTTTTCGATTCAAACTCCCCGCGAACAGGCGGACGTCGGACTTTTTGAAAGTCTGATCCGCCTGTTCGCAAACAGACCTGGCCGAAGTTTGGCCATCACTACTATATAAAGGGACATCAGGGAAGGAGGGTTAGAGGGTAGAGCTATTTGCCTAAACAGAATACATAAGTCCAGAGGGTGATTGTTAAAACCCCAACTAGTGATGAGCCGCATAGGCATTATTCGCATTTGCTAAATATCACAAATATTTTGCCTAATACATTCATAACCTAAAGAATTCATGATCTCTAGCAATAATTACCTCCATTGCCAAATCGGCACTTGTACATGCGCAAAATGTGAACGCAATGAATGGTACTTCCCGGAACTGATGTAAAAAATCTAGAATATTTGTAATTCCGAAGATATAGCACTATATTCCAGATCTTCATGAATTCTCAAAGTGCCGATATTCACAATAAAAATTTGCAATTAGAAAATCCACTGGGAAGATATTACAGGAACAACGGGCCTCAGGGCCTGGAACTCACTGGGTCTTCCAATGAAGCTGCATGTTTTTCTACTCTCCGGCTTCCCTCCAACCAATGGTTGAGGGCCCAATGCACAAAACAGGTCTCTAGCCCAGCTTCTCCTGGCTCATCAGGCTCATCCACTCTGAGCTACCTCATTATGGGAGGTTAATGTACTAGGAGGCCACCGAATGATTACGGGAAAGATGCTTAACCTCCTCACAGAAGGGATCAGCGAGCCTGAACCGATGCAGAATTGCTGCGGGCTTGCACAGCACTGGCATGTTTGCCCTATCCCATTGCTGGTACAGTTTGTTAGTAGGGAAGCTTTCCTATGTGCTTGCTAAGTTGCAGAGTAGTGTTAAGCTCGAATAGTTGAATTCGGAATATATTCAACGAATATCGGCTATAAGAGAATACCTTAATTTAGCAAATATGGCGTCGGATATTCACATTTTTGAATATTGGAGATATTGTGCATTGGGAAGCTTATTGCCAAGATAAATACCATGTGACCATTCACTTTGAAGGTACTCATGATGCGAATAACAATGTATGGCCATACACATATTGCGAATATTCAATTTGAATATTGCCTATGCCGCTCATCACTATTGGAGAGGTGAAAAATACAATAACCTGGATGAAAGAGAACCTTCACAGACATGGTGGGTGACATGATGTTTGTCATTTTGTCTTAGAAACCCAACTGCTATGGGTAAAAATTATGGGCTACCTAAAAAATTGTCTTTGCCCATTTGGGGAGGTCTGTAGACTTTGTCATTAGCCGTTGATCCACACCAATAGTCATCAAAGCAAGACCTCTTAGAATGCCGTTTTTATTTCCCTATATTTAAAAATACGGCCAAAATGTTTTTAATTACAGCTTTGCCGATTTTGCTCTATTTTACTCAAATTCTCAGACCTTTATTGTTGTTTTGTTCTTTGTGCTTTGGTGTCAGAGCACATTCCAAAAAGGCTGCTTAACATCTCGGGGAAAAAAATATCCAATTGTCTTCTTCTTGCACTTATATTTCTCTCCTTTGTAGAGGAATCAGCAAAAGTCTGCAAGCTCACATCTATGGTAACTGGTTTCATAAAATGATATTATTTCTATTTACATTATTTACATTATTAAAAGCCTCTCGCTGCCCAGCTAGGATATGTAGTATTTTTGTATATTGATGGTATTCTGTACAGCTCAAGGAAAATAAAGTAGAGGTGTCATCCATGGCAGATGGTAAGGTCATAGCTGTTATCTTTATAAAGCATAATGAACATAGTTCCTGTGGGTGGCATCTCTTTGCTTTTCTATGTTGCACATTTAAAGAGCAGAATGAACTTGCCTAGTGTCTTTGCAAGTGTGTTTTGGTTTGTGAACTGCATGGTAATTTTTTTGATCATTTAAAGATGCAGATGTAAACTGAAAATTAGATGGATGGATGGATATTAAAATTTTAATTACCTCTGAGCTCACACAATAATCAAGAAGCACTCCACAATCCTATGAAATATATTAAATTGCTATTCCCTACAACAAAAAGAGAAATTCCATATTTAGCCAATCTTCTGCACTATCAAGAATGGCCACAGATGGCGCCAGATACTTATTTTGAATGTGGAAAGCGCATCACCGTAGCTTTGTATACAGAGCTTGATTATTTTATGTCTTTTACAACTGTCACTGGGCTACCAATTATCAGGTTTTCGCCACCCTGGCGCCACGTCATCAAAGAGAGAGAAAGCATGAATAAATTGTAAATTAATTGTCCTGTTTAGGCTAGTAGCATTAATGTCAAAGATGACCAACTGTGGGCCAAAACTGCTTGTAAGTATTGGTACATCAAGTGTACTTCCTGTGCTTCTGAAATTAGAAATGTATGTTTAAAGCACAGCTACAGTCCTGACTCATAAAGCAAAACAAAAAAAATTTATTGTCACAATGATACAGAAAAGTGCTCCAAAATGCTATTTACCTGCTGTGCAGTCGCCATATTTAATCATCTGTAGATGCCAGTATTCTGGGGGGTTAAAGAATTGTTGTCCACTAGAGGCTACCAGATATATGCATGTAGTACTAATTGGGGAGTAGGGTATGCTATGATGGTAGTTGTAGTCAAATGTACCCTAGCCAAGGAATATTTAGACTAGTAAACTTGTAACCCTGAGGTGAAAAAATTCCACCTTAGTCCCACTGGCCAATTGCTTAATTGGCGTTACGGATACCAAAGAGAGAATATATATCATTGGTAATATCTCAATAAAATGGTCTTTATTATACAACTGTTAGGACCGATGTACAATTTAAAAGGTTAGGGCTCAACATGGTCTATAAAAAAAATTTTCACAGTGTTACAGTAGTTATACACAATGCAATACATTAAGACATACAAGACAACCAAATAGAAAGACTTAATGTGGAAAATAATGATCTTGTTAGTCCTCTGACGCGTTTCACCCCGTAGGCTTCATCAGGGAGGTAATCAGATCATTAATGATAAAGAAATTCAACTGGATATGTATAGAACATGTATGTCCAAATTACTAAAGAAAGTGTAAAATAGGCTGATAGTTTGGTCCGGGTGGTAGGAAGACCCCCCTTAGGGTGCCTGAACCCCGTTTATACAAGCCGGGGGGGGCTTTAGTGGGTCCTGTCTATCGGGTGTAAACGGACCAGTAGATGAGGGACCTAAGGACGTCTGACAGAGAATGGACTGGCAGGCTTAGATAAGAAAATCCTAAATAGAGTCACGCCTCCCCAATTCCAAGAGGGTGCCCCTATACAGTGTCAGGCAGTGTCCAGATATTTTTTTTTCAAAGGTAAAAATGTAACTCCATAGACTTGATGATGTGACTGTGTTGTTTTTCCCGATTGTCTGTGTGTGAGAGGCAGTTACAGAAACTGCATTTTATAAACAGAGGGGAAGGGCAACAAGGGATTTTCTCAATACAGGTAAGGATCTTTTTTGACAGATGGGGGAGGGACAGAAAGTAAGTGAGGTACGCTTTAATCTTATGTACATTCATTTGACTTTTAGGTCTTAATACAAATAATATTGTTAACCCAGAAACACTTTTGCAAACAAAACCTGTAGCTGCTGTTACATTGGCAGATATCACCCATGCATTTGGTTTACACATATTAAGTTATTTTTAGGATATAATAATTTATAATAATCTTTATTAGGACTGATCTCAGTTATACATGTGATTAATATTCTTAGACCAGCACTTTTTACAAACACATGTAAGATTTTCTTTTCTAAGATTTTCTTTTCTATGACTATATGAGTGGACTAGGAGGTATTTACGTTGCCAACGTTCTGCTTAAATATATACCAAACAGAAGCCAGGCACATTATACTGCCAGAGGGGAGAAGCTCGGCAGGACCTGTACACAGTCAGTACAATGAGGGATGTAATCAGACAACAGTAATTGTGCAGACATATAACACATACATAGAGGGGGGCATGGGGGGGGGGGGGGTTAGAAGATGGAACAAGCCATCAAAAATTTGTTCATCAGTCACTTCATTCATCTCCCCCATCCAGACATGTACAATTCCTATTTAATAGGGGGCAATGACTTGAGACCCCAAAGGTTAAACATGGCGGCCTCTCAGTCCTTCTGCAGAATGAAGATGGAGGTCAATTTTAACACAATAATGGCAGAAATTGCGTTGGGTCTGAAGGATGTTTCTTTATTAGTATTTATTTATTTAAAAAATGAAGGACCAAATCTTCTATAAAGTCCAGTGTGCTTCCTCATATTCTACTTATTGGGATTTTTGTATGGGATTTTTTTTTATATTTTATCTCATAGCTGATCAGCTGTTTTGGATTAAAATCAAATTTTGTCATTATAAGAAGATGGCGGGAATGTTCAGTGAAGACTTGTTTGGAGATAATGAGCCTCGTACTAGGGGCTCTATTGGGCAAAGAAGGACACAGAATGTGAAGTCTGATAATAGATAAAGGTTTCGTACAACTGAAACTGATAATCCTGCCAGTAACACCGTAGTGTTACTAATATAGGAACTTTATCCATAGAGGAGCGGCCTTGTCTTGGGACAGCAAAATACCATATATTCTTCTATAATGTAACCTGCAGATGTTGTGTAGTCCTTAGGGAACAATGTTATAGATAAAAATGCAGGAGTGGAACACAGTAAATTCAGAGACCACATGATTTCTGGCAGGATTAATGTGTATATTTTTCATGTATTTAAAAGATATTAAAAAAAACATTGTTAATGGTTCACAACAGATCATAGTGAAGAAGATAAGTGAACGCTGTTGTTGGGTTTACACACAGCTTAATGATTGGATCTCTTTTGTTCATCCACCAATCCCTGCTCAGTGTGCAGAGGTACATATATTAATTCTTGGCAATGTTACCCCATTATCTTTCAGAAGTGTGGTAGGTGTGGTGGCGAAAATATGCATGGGAAATATGGAATCCTGTATCCTGTTCTCCTCCCCTTATCTATATTGACTGTAAATTATTATTACTAAGGCTTGACACAGACAATTAGATTTACGCATTCGCAGCGATCAATTGGCCGCAAAATCGTCTGCAAATTTAGCGCGCCCACCATATATCGGTCCCCTATTCAAAGTAATGAGATCAGGCAAAAAAAAATGTCTGCTCTTTGGCCAATTGATTTATGGCCGATTTATGGTGGGTGCTTTAGATTTGCAGCCATCTTTAGATGAGCGGCCATCTAACGCTCATCTTGGTCCATGCCTAGCTTAGGCCATCACAATGGAATAGAATTGCTCAACAATTCTAAAAATAAACTTTTCTGCTGTTTCCTCATGCTCTGGCAGTGGCCATCTTTAGTTCTCAAAACACTGCCAGTCTTTCAGGGTTAATTGCCAGGGTTAATTAACAGCAGTGATGTGTATGGCCACAAGACTATATAGTGGTTGTCAAAAGTGAAAACCTATCTCTGAAGGTTTGTAGATACATAGGACAGGACATGTTTTTGACGCATATACATCATGTTTTTGCTATGGTATCCATTGCCTTGGGAAAAACACGTCAAAAGCGTATGTGGACGCATTAGCAATAGATGTGCCATTTAACGCAGTGGAGACATGCTTCAGTCTACCTACCATTAAACTAAACTTTGGACTGATTAAGCATAATATACCAGTTATATGGGTGGCAAGTTTTCTTATAAGTGTTCTCCTGCAGGAGAATTCATGGAGAAGGTCATGATTAGGCAACCAAGATGGGATCATTTGGTCATTGGTCATGTGCTTCTCATGAGTTTTCTTGCATGAGGACTTGGTAAAGAATAGAGATGATCGAAGTTTTTTTCAGATTTTCGACAATATCGAGTTAATTGCAAAGCCCCTGAACATGGTATCATCACCAAACTTGCTGGAAATGTAGAGAAGGGTTGGAGGAACATTTAAAAGAAAAAAGTATGTCTCTAACACCAATAGTTTTTGCACAAATTAAGTTCAAAGTCAAGTCAAAATGTTGAAAATTCGAAAATTCGACTTTAATTTTGAACTTAATTTATTCAAAAACTATTTGTGTTAGAGACATACTTTTTTTCTGTCAAATGTTCCCCCAACCCTTCTCTATATCTCCAGTCGAAAATTTGAGCATCTCCAGTAAAGAATTTGCTCTATTAGCCCCCCAAGGCGCCAGCTATATCTAAAATATCACCTTCTGGTGGTCTGACCAGTAGATCTGTATTTAGATCTTTAGAACCTTCAAGACTTACTTTTTTTGCTTATACCGTAAAGAGAAATAATTGTTATCTTGGCTCATTGTCCGCTCTGTCGGTTCTCTTACCATTGTTGCATAAAAGTGCCTTTAAACAGCGTTCAGAGCTGCTCTTTTATTTTGTTAGCTATTTATAGAAGTTTCTGTAAAATGTATTCGGAGGCATCTGGATGCAGCCTGCCAGCTCTGCTAATGTTTGGTTCCAAAAGTTCCAATATAGCAAAACAAAAAAGCTTTTCATTTCACGGCGTGATTAGTTGGCAAAGTTTATGCCAAGTCAAAATTTGGCAGGAGGAGTCTGTGGAGCATAATTGTAAGAAGAAATGACAAAAGGCAAATACAGAATATAACAAAGCACTTCTAATCTGATGAATCTTTGTAAATAGAGTTCTATGAAGCTCAGCACTTCCTACCAGAGACAAGATTTACATTACAGACTAAAGGCTCCCACACATGTACTGAGTGGTGGCCGAAAGAGCAGCACAGATCAGCGATGGAGTGCAGCGTGAGAACGTCATCACACTGCACTTCATCGCTCACAGCATCGGCAGGCACCCTTTGTGTGCCGGTCATTAGCTTCAATGGAGATGCCGGTCTGGTTCAACGGCATTGGGCAGAGATTATCGGGCATGTCCGTTCTCTGGCAGACCGAGCTGTGGGGCGGCCGCTGCTCGGTGCATCTGTATAATGATAATCTCTGGCCGATGCCATTAGTTTCAATGGAGACCGGCATCTCCATTGAAGCCGGCACACAAAGGGTGCCCGCCGATGCTGTGAGCGACGGAGTGCAGCGCGATGACATCATTACGCTGCACTTCAACGCTGTTCTGTGCTGCTCTGTTGGCCCCCACTCGGTACGTGTGTGGAGGCCTTTACCAGACACAATGTGACCACTTCAGATCCTAGACCTGTGAACCTTATATAGACTTGAAACCCTACATTTCCATTATGAGTTCACAAATAATAATGAATTCCTTCCACCACTGATTCCTCATTGGCAGAGATGATTAATGAGATGCATATAATGTGACCACTTCAGATCCCAGTAAACCTCATATAGACCTGAGGAGATCATAATTTCCCCTATGAGCCCACCATGGATTGCCATCACCATTGATACTTCATTGGCAGAGATGATAATAAGATTTATGCAATGTGATCACTTGAGTTTGAGACCCGTGTACCCCAAATAGGCCTGAGGAGATCATATATTTCCATTATGAGACCACCATGTGTTTCACCACCACATATTCCTCATTGGCAGAGATGATCAATGAGATGCATATAATGTGACCACTTCAGATCCTCGACCTGTGCACCTCATACAGACCTGCGGAAAACATACATCTCGGTATAGACCTGAGGAGATCATAAGTTTCCACTATGAGCTCACCATGTATTCCCACCATCAGCCCACTGCTACTGTAATTGGTAGAGGTGAAAATGTCACGTTTCCAAGCATGTTACAATGATTTGAGAATGAGCCTTAGTTGCTGGCAACTATTCCACTTCCATAGACAAGTGCACATCCATTGAGATCTGGACCACTTTGAGGGGCTGCTTGTGGAAAGGACGGGTACTGTACATATTTAGATTTGTACAGTGCTTCCCCCGAAAATAGCACAAGGTCGTACATAAATGTTTGCTCCAAAAGAAGTTTATTATTATTATTATTACTTTTCCAACAACAATCAACATTTAAATGTAGTCATGTGATCACAATGTAGAAACTCATCATCACTCACCGAGGCTGGAATGGCAGCTTCTTATGGGTCTAGTGCAGGGGTCTCAAACTCAATTTACCTGGGGGCCGCAGGAGGCAAAGTCAG
>CM070032.1:13125646-13145923 GCA_036250615.1 Ptychadena robeensis
TTAGATTCCCTGTCCCTGGTGCCCCTGTGCTAATCCAGGAGCTGTTGGCACAACAGTGGGTTATAAATGACTCATAAAGACCGCTACCCGCCGGTCTTCATAATTTTTCATTTATTCCTCAGGACCCATGAAGACAAGGGAAATAAATTATAATGTAATACAAAAAGGTGTAAATATAAAGATCAGTAAATAAAATAAACCTAACTTTAACCCTGAAAAAGTATATAGTTTTACCTCTCTTTTCATTGATATCAATAGGGAAGGAGAAATATGTGGGTTCTGGTTTTTCAGGTGTAGTAGATTTGAAATGACTCTCTTGGACCTTCTCCTCCACCTCCGGGCATTTGTTTTTGTTTTGTTTTTTTTATTTTAATTCTCAGGACTCATGAAAACAAAGGAAAAATATACTGTAATCCCCCAAAAATATTAAAATTTTCAAAAATATTTAAAAAGATCACTTAATGTAATAAATATACCTAATACATTTACCACCCCAAAACACAGGGTTCCATATCTCTACCCACTCAGCTTTGAAGTCTATAGAGAAGAAAAAATCTGTGGATTTTGGTCCAATGTCTTAAATTAATTATCTGGACATGTTGCTCCACCTCGTGGTCATCAAAAAAGTGGGATAAAAAACAGATATAAAGATTAGTAAATTAAATAAATGTCATTAAAATGTATACTTCCCCAAAACATATCTGCCATACTTTTCACTCTATTAGATGCACTTTTTCCCATAAAATAGAGAGGGGAAGAAAGTGATCGCGGAGCACCCAGCATTTCTCTGCTTTGAACAGAGGAGAAATCAGAGCAGAAAAAAGATAGCTGCTCTGCAATCACTTCTCTCTCCCCCCCCCCCCCCCCCCCCCACCTTAAGTGGAGAAATTGTGAATAGACAAAACCACACAGGGAGGGGAAAGTAGAAGTCAGAGCGGGCCACCCACAGTAAAAAAGCACCTCTGCATTCATCAGTATATAGGGTGCATCTTTTATTGCAGTGCATTTTCCAGACTTTAAAATACAGTACAATACAATTTTAATACGCACAAGTATCAAAAAGCACTGACATCTAATAAAGTGCATTGTGAGCCTCCTGTGGAGGCTGACACATTAGGTGTGATATACCTTCTTCCTCAGACCAAATAAACAACAACCTATAGCTTGCCTCCCCTCACAAGGAAATCTGGGAATTTGGTTTGCACATGCAAGTTGCTTATAGGGCCACTGATGACAAAAATGTTCTCAATGGAGCTTATTATTAGTGATGGGTGAACTGTCCACAGGGCGCACAGTTCGGCCGCAAACATGGATATTCGCAATTCTTCTAGCCAGCAAGCATTATGGGTGGTCGACCCTGCCCCGTTCGCCGGCGAGAAGGAGCTCACTATTCTTCCTCCGGCAGGATCAGGAGCAGTAAGATCCGGAGGAAGAATCTTTTCACTGAAGACCGAATAGAGAACCCGGTCTTGCAGTGAAAAGCCGGCCCATCACTTCCGGTTTTTCTGTTTCAAATTTTAATCTGCCAGCAAGCAGGCGGAAGGCAGACTATTGTAAAAGTCCGATCCGCCTGTTCCCGGGTGGACCTTGGGGAAGTTCGGCCATCACTACTTATTATACTTAGCTATGCCCCTACTTTCCCATAGGCAAAACAAGGGTACTTTTTCTATCCATCCAGTGAGCTAAAACTAGGGTTCTATATGTAAAAAAAACTGATTATGTTACAGCTGTAACCTTTGTAATTTAATATTCTTTTATTTCTCTTTACAGGGCCCTCCCCTCTATGATGCAGTGGGTTCGGACACAAAAGCCAGGAGAAAGTGGAATCAATATAGTTACAGCAGACTTCGTAGAGTTAGGTGACTTTATCAGCACGGTCATCAAGCTGAACTTTCTCTTGGATGAACACGACAGCACCACATGATGATGCCACCTACCTTCTCCTATACACACATGAAATGCTGCAGTGTGTTTGTCTTAGAAATGTTTTATTGCAAAGCACAGAACTCTTCCAGTCTCATTTTTCAATTCCAAGCTGTTTGGGTCTTGTAGATAGAAAACAATTTGGAGTTGTCATTGGGTCTGTTTCGAGGTTTTAGTGAAATGAAATGGGGGTTTAATTTACCATTGAAATAGGAAAACTTTAAAGCAAAAAGGGCATTATTTTAATTCTTTTTTTTTTTCGGTAAAATGTTTGTCTTTAAAACCAAAGTATACAAAAGATAGTATACAATTAGTAGGAGTTAGGGTTTGATGATATGGAAGTCATGTATACATAAAGTCGGTAAAACTATTTTTTGGCAACCTATTTCATGGGTAAAACACATGTGTTCGTTCCATTTTTTAAATGTAACGATGGTGTAAATATTGTTGATAATCAAATATTAAAAGACTGAAAAAAAGGATTGATAGATTTAATGATATTTCATGATTTAACTTCAAAAGATATTTTTGGGTTTGCATGGTCTGTAGAAAAGGATGTGGCTGCCCATTTAATGGTTTCCCCATGGTCAAACTTGTAATATTTTTTCTTGGTTGAGTTTCCACTTTGAAACGGAGATGACATATTACAGTATTTTAGCTCTCTAGTGAGTTCACAATATTTAAGTTATTTGCCAGAAACAGTGACTGTTGATATTGTGTATAAAAATAAAGTGTATCAGGCCATCGTTGCTGATCACAGCATCAATTCCAGTAAACTTAAAGCTAGCCATACACGTCCCGATAAAATTTCTCTAAAATACTAGCATAATACCACATGGAAAATCCAATTTTGGATCGATCTTTTCTGTTTTTAAAGAAAATGTCATCGAAAATAATCGCCATTTATATCGGACGATGTGATTTACAATGGGAAATTACAATATGCAAACTAATATAATGATGTAATACATTTCACTACAACATCCCAAAACCTCTCCGGCCACTAAGTTCAAATATACTGTATATATTAGTATATATTGATATATACATTATAGAGAGTATTTACTACTGTACTATGTATACTTTGGTTGCTATGAAGAATTCGGTCAGGAAAACACTATGCACTTGCCCGATGTTCCCAGACCATTAAAAAAAATTCTACATGTCCGATGATTTTACGATCGAAAATATTGGCAATTTGGATCAAATTTTACTCGTACTATGTGGACATGCGCAGATTTCAGGCCGATAAACTGCTTACATTGGTTGGGTTTTATCAATAGTTCATTTTATCAGGGCGTGTATGGCTAGCTTAAGGTACATTTTCATGCATTGAATATAATATGCGTATAGGTGTGAATGGGTAATTAAAGCAAATATTTTTAATATGCCACAACTAAGTATTATGCTAGCACAATTCAACAGGAAAGGTGTATCAATGTTTTGTTGATGTATGGAACAATAAGTGAGCATTTACACAAGTGTCCCCATGTTATTCATTTTGGGTCTACACCCAAAAAGCCACAGGGGGCATCTAATGTCATGTGCAACTGAACTGAAAACGCAGCATTGCCCATGTTAACACTCCCTATAGCCTTGAGTTATATGTTCAACATAGATACCTTTGGGACTATTTAAGCTTTAATGCATCTTGTTCTATTGTTTTCTAAAACAAAAAATGCAGACTTTGGACATCCCTGGTGGTGGATTAAAAGAGTAAAAGAAGGTTTGCTCACTAGTGTCCTGCAGAATATTAAAGACAAAAAAGAGCATTAAAACACCATCCCATTGAATATATGTATAAAAAAATCACATCATGCTTTATCGCTTATTACCCAAGAGAAGAATCTTCACTTTGTTGTTGACCAAAGTGACCATCCCAAAGTGACTTGTCAGGTGTTGGCATGCTTCATTCCCTGCCACAAATTCATTGTTCCTCCTGTTGGCTCTTACTTCACTTTCTTGAGGACTCAAAAGCATTCTTGAATTTCATTCCTTAGAATTAAACACAACGATAGGTATACTTAGATTTGCCTTTTTGTTTTCTTAATTTGAGCTTTATCAACTACCATGTAAATGTCAATGGAGAATCTCAAACATTTAAAAATCTAAATTAGAAAAGCAGGAGCTATGCTCTGAGATTCTTCAGAGAAACTGCACAGAGAGCAATCTAGACATCTTTATGAAAATATATCTGCCGGGGCACTTTTTTTCATTGTTATTATTAGACAAAGCTTTAAGATAGGGTTGGTCATATCCAGGGGTGGGCAAACTTTTTGATTCATGGGCAACAATGGGTTTTCAATCAGAGGGGCTGGACCAAGAACCTGTTGCTTGCCATAGGTATCCAAGTCCTCCCAGCGTGGCTGGAATATTGAAACATGTTATATTTTAAAGTACTGATAAAAAAATTAACACCGCCAGGTAGGTTAAAAAAATTTAAGAAAAAATAATAGTGCTTTGGATAGTAAATATAAACATTGAAGAAATGGGAGAACTATGGCCTCTTAAAGGAGACTCAAATCATTCTCTAGGCATTATCTACAATTATTACAGGGAACGAGTTAAGCAGGCCATACACGGGTCAGATTTTCAATCAATCAACATAAAACGATAAATTTTTAAGTTGGTATAAAATTGTATGTCGATTGTATCATGCCCCATATGTTGTACAAGATTTTTGATCGATTTCTGATCGATTTTTTTTTCAATCCACAAAACAATCGATCCAAAATAGTCCGATTGAAATTTCAATCAGAAGTGAGGTAGAATAGGTAGAAAAAAAATCGATCAAAAATTGGTTGACCACACTTGGTTCTCAAAATACTGATCCAATTTTCAATCGACCGATCAAAATTTACCATCCAGTCCGATCAAAAAACGACTGAATTTTCACTAAATTTTGATCGGATTAAGTCAATTTAACCAGGTGGGCAAAACTCAATTCTCAATCAATCGACTAAAAAATTGATCGTTTTAAGTCGATTGATTGAAAATCTGACCCGTGTATGGGCTGCTTTAAAGGAAGTCAGAGCATCATGACAGCATGGTGACAAAGACCTGGATTAAAAGACTAAATGGAATTGATATGGCCCACGGACCATAGTTTGTCCATGTCTGGTCTTATCACTAATGCCTAAACCATGTCACCCTCCCAACCATTTTGTTGCAGAACTGGCCACTATTCCAATCAACTTCTTCAATATATACATGTTTATAGTTATACTAAATAAAAAAAATATATAAAAATATAAATAATCCCAATTTTTGTAGGGGAAATGCACTTCACATATATACTTGTATTAGCTTTTAGCATTTTCTGTGTAGCAGTTTTAGTCAGTTGTAGTGCTAATGATGTGCTTATGATTTGGTTGATTGTTGTTTGTTCAATGTTTTGAAGTCCCAAGTGGCTTAGTCGCTCATTTATGATGTCACTGATCTCAGATTTTAGCAGTTAAAATTTTTATAATGATTGCTGATCCTGTACTCTTGAAGGATTATTTCAGAATGACCCACCCCAAAGTTTGACATTACTTTTCTTGGAGCTCCAGTCCCTATAGCATGTCCCTTATTGCCTGCTTATTAGCTTATATCATCTTAAATTTGGGTAATTAAAACCATGCAAATACTGGTCACATTTCACAGGGACATCACATGCCAGTTGACCTGCTTAGGCTTAGCCCCTTTCATTAGCCAGCTCCTTTGGAGTTGAAGGATTTGTGTCACATGACCAGAATAAAACACAATAACTTAATAATAGTTAGTTATTAGTAATATTACCGTATATACTCGAGTATAAGCCGACCCGAATATAAGCCGAGGTACCCAAATTTTGAAAAAAAAATCTGGAAAAACTGAATGACTCAAGTGTAAGCCTAGGGAGGGAAATGCAGCAACTAAGGCACAGCGACACACAACAAATGTACTTTTATTTAAGGTATAATTATTTAATTCAGCAGATTTGTAAGTTAATTACAAAGCCCCTGAACATGATATAATCACCAAAATTGCTGGAGATGTAGAGAAGGGATGTGGGAATATTGTAAAAAAAAATATTGTTCTAGAATATCAAGTTTTTGCACAAAATAAGTTCAAATTTGACTTGACTTTGAACCTAAGTTATGCAAAAACTACATATATTAGAGAAATAATTGTTTTCAAATGTTCCTAAAACCCTTTTCTACATCTCCAGCAAATTTGGTGATGATATCATGTTTGGGGGCTTTGCAATTCACTCATAAAGTCCACCTACAAAATGCAGCGATTTTCATTTTTTGACCCGAATATAAGCCGAATTTCATTTTTTGAGCACATTTCAGGTGCTGAAAAATTCGGCTTATATTCGAGTATATACGGTGATTAGTATGATCAACATATCAAACATAAAATCTACAATATAGATATTTTGTTAATTACACTTTTATGAATATTTATATTTACTATACAAATATTTTTTTGTATTTGTTCACATGTTTTATTTCACATTCACATTTACATTCTCATATTTCACCTTTTGACTGACCCACCCTCATTATTTCCTGTGAGATAATGCAGTGCAGAGAAGCCCCTTAAGGCCCCCATACACGGGCCGGATTCCGGCCGGATTCCGGGCCGATCGATTCCGGGCGCGTGCACGCGAAACGATCGTGCCGGAATCGTGTGCAGCCCACCTTGTCCGATCGATCACGTCCGATTGATCAGGGGCCCAGAATCGGATCCGACAGAGAACCAACATGTTGGTCTGTTCGATCCGATTCTGCACAGATCAGGGGGAGTTGCCATTTGTGAGGTGGACAATTGGACACGGAATCGTCCCGGAATCCGTTGGAGAAGGTGGTATGCAGCGATCGGATACTCTTAATTGGCCGATCTATCACACCTGCAATTCCCGGCAGAATCGCCGGATTCGATCGGATAGGTGATCGAGCGGCCATGGAATCCGAACGTGTATGGCTAGCTTTAGTCCCTTTTAGAAAATTAAGCTTTACTAGGAATGCTTTGATCATTCCGTTCTGGCAGAGGATGGAGCAGTCAGTGTCACACTCTACCCCCCAGTGAGAAGTGGTCATACATACACAATATATCAGTGGCCTTGTAAGCTGTACACTTCCTAGATATGTTTTTCAGGCCAATGAAATAAAAGACATGACTATGCAGAAATTGCATGTCTATAGCAAAATCGGAAGGAAGAGGAGATAGAGAAGTCTAGATATATGATTGAAAACATATGTTGTGCAGTGTGTACATCCCCATTTCCAAAATGTTCTCACATTGGTGAAAATTTTTAAAGATGCTTTCTCCGGTTTATTATAATACTCTAACAGGTGACCGTGGAATAAAAAGTAGCAAGGACATGTCAAAAATAAGTACAAACCAAATTCCCTAAAAAAAAATTAACCAGAAGCACTTGCAAGCCACTTAATAAAATGGAATAATGTAATCAATGAAATTTGGGATACGTAGATGTTACGTGAAGAAGCATGTTACATGTTATGCTGACTTGGATCATTAAAACACATAGGATCACCGCACATATTTCAGGTGCTACATAGAATTACTATGCACAATTCTGCTCATAATGTTTTTAGGAACAACTTTAAAAAAATAATAAGGTAACATAAGTACAATTCCCCCTTTAAGTCAACAATTAATGGCTGCAAATAAAAAAAAATACATGTATTAATTTAAATGTATTTTAATTCAACTTTATTTTAGTTGTAGTCATTTAGTTTACATCAAGGGACTATATAAAGAAAACTCCTTCCATTCCACGAATACAGTTGGAAACAGATTCTTGACAAAAGGAACATTCATTGATTCAAAGGCTTTGAATGATCATATCTTGTTTTTAGTTAAAATAAGAAGAAAAATAAATAAATAATAAATGAAAGAAAATTGCTCAGATGTAAATTTTAAAAAAGTATGCTTTAAAAAACAAAATACAGGCTTTCACAACAATTCAGAAAGTACATGCTTTGATGGTTTTGACGGCTTAATTTAATTATCATGCATATTGTAATGTTCTCTGTATCTGTAAGTCAAAGAGTTTCATCAACAAAAACAAGAGTTTAGTTTAGTTTCTTCCATTTATATGTTTTGCATTGATTTTTTTAGGAGTGCACCTCTATCACAAATCAAAAAACAAATGAAATTACATTTTTACTGGGATCAAACAGTGGAGAAGCACTCCAAAAAACAAAAATGTGTGTGTACATATATATATATATATATACATACATATCTGCTCTATTTTCATCTGTGGCCGTCACCATTTTGAACCCCCCAAGCTGTCAGTAGTGATGAGCGGCATAGGCAATATTTGAATTTTGTAAATTTTTTGTAAATGTAATTCTACTAATATTCGATTCAATATTGGTAAATATGAAATTTGTGCGTATGGCCATGCATTGCAATAATAATAATCACATTGAAATTATCTTCAAAATTAATGGTCACAAGTTATTGCGTTGGGAATAAAGGCCATGCATTGTGATTATCGTATTGGGAATTATTATCGCATGGCCATACGCACGGGATCATGTTTATTTGAAAAAAATATTTGAATTTACAAAATTGTTAATATCCTCCACCATAGTCGAGATATTTGCAAAATTTTGAAATTGACGATATTTGCTAAAAATATTTGCTATTTGAATGTTCAAGCTCAACACTAGTGGTCATCCCATATATTGTACTCTGGTTGTGTTCCCCACCCTCCCTCCTCCCCTCTACAGATCTCCCGCATCATCAATGGCGATTTGTGCTGGGAAATCAACAATCAATTAACATGGAGGTCTATAGCAACGCCCCCCCCCCCCCCCCCCCCCCACCTGGATGCTGGAATTGATCGACAGGTCTGCTGCAATTCGTGCAGTGGTTAGTATACATGATCCCACTTTATCCAGAGTTTGTTTTGAAAGCAAACTCTGGAGAAAGTGGATTTGTCTCAACAGCTAGGGAGTTTAATCCTCTGTAGATGGCAGTCTTCTGGGATTAAATTGACTGCAGTAGCACATACAGCCACTGGATGGCAATACAGTATATGTGTAATGTACATTAGTAAGTTTTAGGTGCGCTATATGTTCTCCTATAGTAGTGTATATAAATGAAAATTAGTTAAATTTTTTTTAACTAAATAAAAATATAAGAAAAGCATTTGAAACATTGTCCATATTTTCAAAGGTAATAAAATAGAGCTTTTGATTTCAAAATAGCAAAAGTTTTTAAGAAGAAAATCATTGCTAAATGCTAAATTTCTTAGATGCCTTAAATGGAAAAAATATAATAGGAATGGGATGATTCGCAAAACGCTACCATTGTCATTCATTGTTATGTTTATTTCTTTTATACGATGCATTGTACTGTGCACATTGATTTTTAGTTAATGGGATTGTAAATTTTTAGTTGCATAATAGAATTCCTTTTATGTAAAACTTATTGGACTTTCAATTTTATTTTTATAAGCAGAATAATTTAGTATTGCTGTATATATTTCAAGATATCTTACTTCAACTGTCTTGTAATAGTATTTGGAGAAATGCTGTCCAGCTTTTTGTGTGCTATGAAAATCTTATTATTCTTTCAAAAGAAAGAAACCAACCTAGGAACTTCAGGATGAACATGTATTTTCTTTTTGAATGTTTCTAACTTATATAAAAATGTATATAGAAAATGTAAAGCCTAAAACTACAACAAATACTTAAACTGTTAATAAAATGGATGGGGTGGTTTAGTATAGGTTTGCCTGACCTTTCTTCACTCATCATAAAATAGTTAAGAAAAAACAATAAAAAAGGAAAAGACCTTTTAATATCTTTTCTCCAACCTTCAATGTCCTCTTCCTCCAATGACAGGGTCTACAGGGCTCTCTACATCACATAAGGGCACTTTGATAAATCAGTTGGGTATTTTTGCCCATTGCACAGATAGCCAGATGGAATGTCCTGATGTCACAATAAACTAAAGCTAGATGCATTTTCCAAGAAATTGTGGAGCAGTGCCACCAAGATGTGGTAAATTTTTGCCATCATGAAGTCTAAATCCATCAATTCTTATCAATAATTGTGCTGTAGAGGCTTCCGGGCAGGTTATTTTCTTTCTTTTTTATCCAACCAATCAACTCTCCAATCAACAAATCCCTTCATGGCAGGGTAACAAAGTCATGTAATCACCCCCACCGGTGATAACATAATGACCTTGGCATTGCCTGAAGTCATAGCAGCTGGGCCAAACCGTTACACGGGTGGTTGCAACGATTCCCCCATGATGAATATAAAAAGCTAAAATCTAACATTGTAGCTAAATCTTAAAAAAAGAAAACAGAATCCTTGCTATTGGCTAGAGTTCAGCTTCAAAGTGAAAACCTAATGTTAAGAAGAGGAAAGAGATTTGAATTTGAGGTCTGGTGAATCTCTTGTAAATCAACCCCTTGGGAGCAAGTAAAAAGTGTCCCATTTTGATTTGCTGTTGAGTATCTTCATCATTAAATGTCATTATTAGATCTTGTTATTTTAATTTTTTTATCCAAACAATCAATTCTACCTTTGCTTCAAGGCAGGGTAGCAAAGTCACGTAACCATCCACCACCAGTATTAACATAATGACCTTTGCATTGCCTAAAGTCGTAGCAGCAGTCGTTTACATGGGCGTTTGCAACTACTCCCCCAAGACGAATATAAAAATTCTCACTTTGTAGCTAAATGAAAAAAAAAATTAAAACAGAATCCTTGGTATTGGCTAAAGCTCAGCTTCAAAGAGAAAGCCTAATAGTAAAGAAGAGAAAAGGGCTTTGAAATTGAGATCCGGTGAATCTCTTGTAAACCACCCCCTTGGAAGCAAGCAAGTTGTAAAAATAAGTAAGATTGAATCTATGTTATTATCATACGTTTTACCTAAAAGTAAGTAAAAAGTCACATAACCATCCCCCACCAGTGATAACATAATGAACTTGGCTTTGCCTGAAGTCGTAGCAGCAGTCGTTTACATGGGCGGTTGCAACTACTCCCCCAAGACGAATATAAAAAGTTAAATTCTCACTTTGTAGCTAAATTAAAAAACAAATCAAAACAGAATCCTGCTCAGCTTCAAAGAGAAAGCATTATAGTAAAGAAGAGAAAAGAGCTGTGAAATTAAGGTCCGGGGAATCTCTTGTAAAAACCACCCCCTTAGGGAGCAAGCGAGTTGTAAAAATAAGTAAGATTGAATCTATGTTATTATTATAAGTTTTACCTAAATGTAAGTAAAAAGTGTCCCATTTTGATTAGCTGTTGAATATTTTGATCATTAATTTGTTAATCTGACATTCACACCAAGGAATGTGATTAGCATTATGGTTAGGACTGAACTGGACCATTGACAGCAATGCTTCACATCCATTACAAAGCAGGAAGCAGTACCTGCCTGTGTAATTAGCAATGTGTTACTGTACATGTTCTTGTACAAAGATAAGAGCTTACCTTTACAGTTTACCTGCATCTCTTCTTCCTTTCCCACCATTTTCCTGTGATCACCTATAACCCATACGAAACTGATTTATTTGACCTTTTATGATATTTTGTCATTTTTTATTTTTCTAAGCATAAGTTGATGTTTTTAGTATTTATGTATCGATATTGCTGACTGTATTAATGGAGGTTTCACCTCTGCTACATCATCCAGGTGAACCATTTTTAATTCCGTACAAATGTTCAAGTTTTGTAAATTGAGTTGGCCGTCTTGTTTGTAAATAATACTAATAGAGTTTTTTTTCTTCTGTTAATAAAAAATAAAAATAAAATGTAACATATCTTAAAAGAAAAGGTTAGTCTTGTTCAACCTGCCTTAACTTATGGAAATGGACCTATTATGAATGTTGTGAACTGTTATGTGTCACAGTTATTTATTTTTTAAATGTTGAGTAGGAAAAAGATGTCTTTTAGTTTTGATACAGCTGTGAAACGCAAAAGAACAATTCAAGTCAACCTGTGCTCTGAGTTGTAAACCCTTCTGTGTAAAATCAGACATCACACAAGATCTTTTATTATATTTAATAGACAGAAAAATCTCTTCTGCTCTCATATCTGATATCATTTCATTTTGTTACTGGAACTTTGTTACTGGATGGTTATGAAATATATTGGCTAAATGTCCGTCAGCTACCATTCCATTGACCTGGAATCCTGGCTCAAAGGCAAGTAAGGACACGAGCATTGGAAATTAGATTGTAATATTGGTAAAATTAGTGGGCGATATTAAGAATTGCATATAACCTAAATGTCATGGCTAAAGGTCCATTAGCTACCATTCCAATGACCAGGGAGACTGAATAAGGAGGCAAGTAAAGATACACATATTGGAAATCGGAGGGTAATAACTTTAAAATTGGTGGACAATATTAGAAATTACCATACATAAAACCCATAAATAACTATACATAAAGGTTCATCAGCTACCATTCGATTGACCAAGGAGACTGGCTTGGAGGCAAAGAAGGAATTGCACATTGAAAATTGAAGGGAAATATTTGTAAAATTATTGGCCAATACCAAACATTACAAATAACCAAAATACCATGGCTAAAACTCCATCAGCTACCTTCCTTTTGACATACATATTGGAAATTGAGGAAATATATTGGTAAAAGGAGTTGCTGAAACTAAAAATGACATAAAACCCAAATGTCATGGCTAAAGGTCAACCAGCTACAATTATATTGACCAATGAGACTGGCTAAGAGGCAAGTAAGGACATTCTAAGGCAATTGGAGGGTAATATTTGTAAAAATGGTGGCCTTTATTTAAAAAAAATAACATTATCGGAGGAAGCCTTTTTGGGGCTCCCAGTGGATATGTTCTGTATGGATATGGATATGTTCTGTACGCACTCCCATACTCTTCTCCATTTTTCCTATATCTACGCTTTCCTTCATTTTCTTTTGCTTCCCCCATCGTGTGTCTGCCAAATAGTAGAAACTATTGTATAATACTCTTCATTGTTTAGCTCCTGTTGCAAAAGGATGGATGTGTACACTGAGGCCGACTACACTGGTGTTATATCATTAGTTATATGATGAGTTATATTTATATATGTGCTCACACAAAATCATTTCCCCAATACTCAGCAAAAATGAAGATTAACATGGTCACTACATGTATGATAGGTGCCATGTTGTGTGGGTCACTGCAAATCTAACCATTCTTCTTTGTCTTCAGTCCTTATTGCCCAAGCTTCTCGCCTAAACACTACTCAATCAAGAAGCCATTGTGTTACTTTGTTAGATTGGTATGCCAATCATGTGCTAGGTGTGGCAATAGGAATCTCTATGACATTTTACCAACAGTAAATGACCCTAGGGCTTGGCCATGACATTCTTCTATTACCCATAGTGACACTTTAACTGCCATCTCACAGAACTTCTAGTAACATTGTGAAACTATACCAAAGAGGGGCACAGAAGAGGCTTTACTTATTATTAATATAACTGATACAGAGTGTGCCTTGGTGACATTTTCATTGTTTTGGTCAGACTGATGTAGCATTTTATTTTTGTCATTATTAAAAAAATATTAATGAATTATTTTTAGGTTTTATGCACAAATTATGTGCCAACTAGACAAGAAGACCCAATTATTCAATTGTATATTTATAAAAAAAATGAAGTACATTTTGAAATCCTTTTAAGACAAGTTCTTAAATTTTGGCATTTTCCTCTGAAGCCGTGCATACACGCATCAATTGCCGAATGATCGTTCTATGATCGATTGCGGCATAAGCCCATTTGGGAAATCGATGTGCACCACTTTGCTCGATCCCTGGCCGATACTTTGGATCGAGGGGCCCCATCCAAAACAATACCGATCAAACAGGGATTTACCAACATTATCCCTGTTCCATCAACATTTAGTTAGATCGCTGCTGCGATGTGCACGGTGATTGACCATTCAAAAATCGAATGCAAGATTGACCCTTTAGGGTTCCTTGTAGACAGTATCCAGGCTTTGGAACAGGCAGTTTTGGCCACCAATACGGTGTGTCCTTGCAATCATATTAATCTCCTGTTGCTCCTTCACTCCTAATCTCCACTCCTAAAGTGGTGACCAGCTTGAGTTACAGAACCATTGTAGACAAAAGGCCAAGGCCAATCATCCGTTCAGCGTTAATTATGGTTTGCGGCCGGACATTGTAAATCTCAAGACTGGTTAAACGAAATTGTAAATCCTTAGGTTTAACAGATGTCATATGAATATCTAAACATTTAAATATTTGCCTCATTATGAATGTATAATAATAAACAATAACAAGCACAAAATAAGTATCTTTGTGTCATATGGAAAGTCGTGATTTAAGTTTTCTCCATCCAAGGATCATACTTGTTAGTATGACCAGGATTTCAGAATATAGTATAATTGAATATCTAGGACCCAACATTCTCCAGGTTTTGAGGCCAGTACCCCTGCACATTCTCTAGAGCCTACTGTAGCTTAGTGTCCTAGGGCTGTAGGCACTTTCATGGCCAGCCTAAAGCTTACTGTCCCGAGGTTTAAAGCACTTCCGAGAGCTTAGTGTCCTGGAATGGAAGGCCAAATGGAAAGCCATTCTAGAACTTAGTGTAGCATAGTGTCCTGGGGTGGTAGGCACTTCCAAGACCAGTCTAGAGCTTAATGGCTTAAGATGTTCGACACTTCCAAGGCTAGCCTAGAACTCAATTTAGCTAAGATTCCTGAGATGATGAGCAGTTCCAAAGTCAGTCTAGAGCTCAATTTAACCGCAAGTCCTTGGGTGGTGACAACCTACAATTGACTAGGATCTAGAACTATACGTCTTGCATAATGTTACACTGCCGAAAGTGTGCAGTATAGTCATACAAAGTAGTATATAAATCACCATATCGTGATTATCACTTTGCTACGATCTACTAACAAGCACAAGGTTATACATAGATGATATGAACATTTTGAGAATTTGATTTTAAACGTAGTTTAATCTTATCTAAAGTAAAATTAAACGTAGTTTAATTTTATCTTACAGTATTGCTGCCTCATTTAGTCCCCCAAAAAGTTGTGTAGTCCATTGCTCTCTGAGGTTTTATCTGCCAGGTTATCTCCATACTATGAGAAAACCTTAGTAGTTATACCTGTTTCATGTATACATACACAGTACATTGCAATGAATAAAAGCACAAATGTTGGCACAATCCATTGGACGTAATATGCAAATGTAAAGCACAATGCGGTCCTTTGTTCATAAGACAACAATTTGAAAGCTCTCCAAGGCACAGTTGTTCAGTTCCTCATACGATCAGAGCGCTTGCTATATAAAAGGCGTACGCTGCGGTAAGTTTTGCTTTTTATAAAACGGCCTTCTCAGTAAGCTGGATTGCTGTGTAATAAATGTGTGTTATTGTACGGAGTTGACAGTTCTGCTTGGAATTAATCCTCGAGTGTGTGCGTCTCTGGTAAACAAGGCTGTGCCTTTTCTTTAGGAAAATGTGTGTGAAACTTCATACAAGATGTATACTCTATGTAAAAATTGCCACTGTTATTGATAGTTCATGTGAATTTCTATGAGAAGAATGTGCATTCAATGTCAAAATTTGTATTTCAGTGAAGAGTCAAAATAAAATTGGTACTTGTATGTTTCTGTGACTTTTTGTACAATGGATGATGCATGGTATACCTACAGGGAGCAGGGAGTGGTTAAAACAGATTTCCCCAGCTGTATTTTGCCTAGTCCTAGCCTCGGATTGGACAGTGTAAGATCAAACAGCATAGTAATGAGCCAATCTTACCAACTGTCTTCCTTCTGTGATAATTCTCCTAATTGTCAGCAATTTAACTGATTTGGCATTTTGTACTTCTTGTTCTTCTTAGGGCTTCTTTACACTATACCTCGGGACCCCCTCTGCTAAGCGTATTGCTTGGCAGGAATCCCGACGTAGCACATAGACTTTGCCTGCTCGGCAGATGCTCTGTTTAGACATCCGCCGATGCAGAGGCTCAACGTACTCCACTACGTTGAGCCTTGCATTGGCGGAACGGCTCGGCGCAGTAAAGACACAGCATCCGCGAGCAGGTAAGTCTATGTTCTCCTTCCGGATCCCCGCCTAGCGGAGGGGGTCCCGACATATAATGGAAACATAGCCTTAAGCCTGCCATACACAAACCGATCAGCGGGCGATTTTGCCGCTGACCGACGGGCGTGCGCGCCGCCAATCTGGGGTGTCCACATGGGGCGACAGATCCCTGTCGCCCCACAGCTCGACCGGCCAGAGAACGGACATGTCCAATATTCTCTGGCCGATGCCAGCCGATGCCGTTACTTTCAATGAAGACCAGCGTCTTCATTGAAGGTAACAGCCGGTACACAAAGGGTGCCCACCGATGCAGTCAGCTCGGGAATGCATGTCATCACCCTGCTTTCAAGAGCTGATCGCACCAGCTCTGTCGGCCCCCACCCGGTGTGTGTGGGGGGGCCTTTATACTCAAAGTCTGCAATGGGCAGATTCCAGGTCAAATATTGGGTGCTACAGTAGAGATGACATACTAAACACAATGGGAGGATCAGAAGTCCCATCCAAATCAAAACCTCTCTCCAACCAGTTGAGACTAAAGCTAGGCATACACGGTTCGATTTTATTGGTCAATCGATCTTCGATTCCCTTTTGGATCTTGATCTTTTTATCAGACACCGATCACAATCAGATCCAAAATAGTACCACATGGAAGGTTCCATCGTAATATGACCAAAATATCTGATTTTAGTTTCACAAAACAACGGAAAGAGTAAAATTTTAATGTGTCATCGAATACAATCGCTCCGACCAACAACACAATGCTACGATTTTAGTTGGATCGTTGTACAATCGTCTAACATTTTCCAACATGTCCGATCACTTTTCAATCCATTTTTTGATCAGTATGAAACTGTTTTGTTTTTTTAACTCTTTTTATTGAAATTTTTCACAGTTTAACAAAGAGAAGATAGAGTCTGCCTGCGGGTTTACAATCACACCCTGGCACCAAAAAACATCCAAGTCAGATCGTATGCAGAAATAAGGGCTAGCACACTAGAAACCATACAGTCCAGTCATGGGAGAAAATAAATTGCTGATTCAAAAACTGTAGCTTTTCCAAAACAACATAACAAAACATATTAACACAAATCAACATAACACAGTCTCGACTACATACAGTGCATAACAACACATTAGAGATATCACAAATCCATCCGTGGCTATTGAATCAATAGAGTGGAGTATGTCTCAGCACCCCACCATCAGATTCAATGTATCTTGAGCACCCCCAGAGTATTGAGAAGATCATTCCGAGCATACCACGTGGAATGTCGAAAACGTTGCATAAGCTGGTCCATTTCCAGAGGGGGAAGGGTATGTTGTAGGAACTTCGTCGGAAGAATTTCGTGACATTGGCATCACCCAGAGTATCCGCCGCTAGCCTCTCAATATGAAAGAGCTCTTTGAGGGATTGAACAAAAAATTGGATAGTGGGCAGGTGGGGGGATAACCACTGACGCATATTGCATCTGCGGGCAGTCAGCAAGCAGATTTGGGCCCATTGGGAAAGGGATGACCTGACATTAGGCTGCATATTCCTATCTAGGTAGGCAAAGAGCAGTAGTAAAGGTTCTTTAGCCAGGGTCTCCCCGCTAATCTGTTGGATGTACGAAATAACCTCCTGCCAATACTGAGAGATACCCGGGCAGGACCACAGACAATGGTCCACTGGAGCCTTGAACAGACCACACTTGGGGCAGCAACCAGTGGAGATAATATGTGTTGGAGTAGTAAAGTGTAAAACCCCATATAGGCACGATGTAAGATTTTGAATTGGGTTTCCCTCCAAATTTCCGCCGTAATAAGCTTGAGCACCGTCAGGTATCCTTTAAGCAATTTGTCCGGGAGATCCTGGTCCGGGAAGGTTGGGTATCAGAAGAACATTTGATCTGCGTTAAGAGGTATCGATACATGTTAGATATGGTCATCGCGTCAATAGAGTATTCCCTAAAAGCCAGCTGCGGAGTGGTCCCAAGTTAGCGCAAGAAACTCGCAATTTGCCCATAGTACAAGAAGTCAGAGGAGGGGAACGAGTAATTCGCCCAGTTCAGCGAGCGTTGGCAAACCAGTCGCGGAGTCGGCCAGTTTAGAGATGCCCCTTTTTGCCCACATCCTGTACACCCCCTGGCAGGTATATGGTAACCCTATAGGGTATGCGAAGGAGTTTCCTCGCCTCTCGCCAAGCCACCACCATATCTCTGAACAGGACATTATGTCTGAGGGGAACTAGAAGGCGAGCCGGAGGACAATGTAAGAGAGCGACCGGGTCCCACTGGGCTGCCATCGCCAACTCCAGCTGCCAGTTAGAATGGACCGAAGTCCGTTGGATCCAATCGGCAGCATGGCGCAACAGACACGCCAGATTATAAAGCCTAATGTCTGGCAGCGCCATGCCTCCCATAACCTTGGGAGCGTCAGTTTGTGATACGCAACATGGGCCTTGCCCCTCTTCCATAGGAACTTAGTAAAAGCCCGCTGGAGGAGGCGGACATTGCTGTGGCGTAGGAGAAGGGGAATGGTTTGGAGGGGGTACAGTAGTTTAGTGAAGCTGGATATCTTAAGGAGGTGCGATATCAAACAGTTTTGAACAATCAAACCATGTGTGCAGTATATGATTTAAGTAAACTTTGATTGTTTTAGGTCGATCAAACACTTAAATTGAACGTGTATGCCTAGCTTGAAACAAGTGTTCCCTAAGGCCTAGAATCCACTACAGTCCGCTGCAAAAACACGCTTAGCCTATGTTTCCACATGTGCGGATGCCCGCGGTGCGATTGAATTATTCACGGCCCATGGCGGCCCATGTTAGAAACAATATGGATATAAAGGGCATAAAAGTGAGAGACCAAGTATATAAAGTATCATTATTCGGAGATGATGTATTATTAAGCATAGCGCAACCAATCACGTCAATTCCACCCCTAATGAAAATCCTAGAACAGTATGGTCAGGTCTCAGGCTATAAAAATAATATCGATAAAACGGAGGCAATGCCTCTAAACCTGGAAGGAAAGATTATAGATGCCCTTAGAGGTAATTATAACTGGAAGTGGAATTCGAAGGAAATAAAATACCTGGGAGTAAAAATCACAGATAGATATGGTGACTTATATAAGAGTAACTACCCACCGTTAATAAAGGAGATTCAGAATATAGTGAAGGGATGGAAGAAACATACGATATCCCTATTTGGGAGAATTGAAGGGGTTAAGATGTTTGTTCTTCCCAAATTTCTATACCTATTCGGTACTCTTCCGGTAAAAGTCCCGTGGAAAAACTTACAGAATATACAACAAATAATATTAGAATATATATGGGCCTTTAAAACACACAGACTGTCAGCGAAACTCATGTGCAGAAACAAACATAAAGGGGGCATGGGAGTTCCTGACTTTAAAAAAAATTATCTAGCAGCCCAACTGAGGACCCTAGGTGTATGGCTACAGGAAGAGCACCCCCGAGATGGGTACAATTGGAAAAAGATATCATTGGTATGGAAAGCTTAAAAGAACTCATATGGGGTCAAACAAATTTGTATAAATCCTCAGATACAATCGAAACGATAGAGCATACAAAGAAAATATGGAATCAAAATAGATACAAGTATGGGACCACAGTATGGGTTGACCCATAGAGTCTCCCGACTGGAGCCGATTTACCCCAATAGGGCAATACGAGAGGGGGGAAGAGGCGGGTGTTGGAACATGGGGGATATGGTCTCAGGGGAGGGGCGAAAAGATCCTACGAGACATTTAGTGTCAAAGGGCCCTCCCAGAGGGGGAAAGGTATGCATATATCCAGGTGTGTCACTACCTCAGGGGTAGGCTGGGGGCGGAATTATGCGGATGTTACGTACTTTGAGCAGGTCTGCATCAAAGAATAACTAAAAGGATTTGTTGCCAATGTGTATAGGCAGTGGGAGGAGAACGGGGAATGGAGGCCCCCAGACATGGATAAGTGGGACAAGTAGTAGGTAGAGTAATAACCAACACAAGAATGAATCAAATCTGGGTGAATGCTAAGAGAACTTCAATATCGATAGCACACCCGTGAAATATATATAAAATACTCTAAAATTGTATTACACCCCCGAGAAATTCACAAAATATACCCAAAGTGACTGATAGAATGTTGGAGATGTGGAGGGAGGAGGGAACACTGGAACATATATACTGGGATGTTGGGATTTGGAAGAGTATTGGAAAGTCAGTGAACCAAATGATAAATCAGTAAACCCATGAAAGAGATCCACTTAGCATAGAAACCCATGTGATGGGGCCTCACCAAAAAATCTATCTATGCAA
>CM070032.1:13170511-13184905 GCA_036250615.1 Ptychadena robeensis
ACCACTTCCTGCCTGCAATCTCACAGCCATGAGTCTAATCAGCGGGAGATTGATGGGTGCTAGCAATCTCCGCCAGCATCGCCCGCGATAAGAATCGACAATGTGGGAACATAACCTAAGAAGGAAAATTCTAACCTTACATATAAAAGGTCCCTACTCGAGGACAAAGCCTCACAAACTAAACTGGGTTTTTGTAGGCACTTCCCATGATTATAACACAATCTTGTTACTTGTGTAATAGTATTTAAAAAGTCTTTATTACATCAAAGGACTCATATTTCATGTATATTAAAACATACCATATCTTTGGCCACATACCAACATCAAGATACATCAATAAAAACAATGACAACAATTAGAAAACTGTTTGATACATTTAGCCATTGAACATGATCTTAGGGTTCAAATGGCTAAATGAACAGTTTTCAAATTTTTGTCATTGTTTTTATTGTGGTACCTTGATGTTGGTATGTGGCCAAAGATATGGTGTGTTTTTACATACATGGAGTATGAGACCTTTGATGTAAAAAAGATTTTTTTAATACTATTACACAAGTAACAAGATTGTGTTATAATCATGTGGACTGCCTACAAAAACCCAGTTTAGTTTGTGAGGCTTTGTCCTCGAGTAGGGACCTTTATATTTATCCTAATACAAATGGGTTGGCACATTTTCCCCACCATACACCCTTCCTCTAAAGTTTTTCTAAACATTCTAACATTTTATCTTATCACTGACAAATAGAATTTAGAAATACAAGTCTATCTAGTTACATTTATATTGTCCAATGACGCGCATGGCAACAAAATCAGTTCACAGATCCCAAACGATGTACGCTTATTATATTTTCATTACAGCTAAATAAATGTTACCACTGGTATGTATACAAAGTACTTTATATGTTCAGAAAATGAACATGCTCTAATGTCACATTGTTGTCTTTAATCAGGGCGCTGCATTGACCCCAAACTGAGATGTAACGGAGATAATGACTGTGGAGATAATTCAGATGAAAGGGGATGTGTAAGAAAACCAGAGCAAAAGAGGATCTATGAACCGATACCTGGAGCTCAGCTAATGGGAAACGGGTAATGCAACATCTACAGCCGATAATTTTATATGTAAATAAAGGAGATCATCTATAAATACAGTTCCAATAAAACTTATGGTGGCCATACATGGGTTCATACCTTGGCAATCAAACGCGCAAATGATCGCAGCACGGTGACGTCACCACGTTGCGTTCAATCACGCATCAATCGAAAGTGAATCAATGTGCACCACTTTGCACATCCATTCCTGTTCGATCGGGACCCTGGTCCGGTGTTCTTCCAACAAATTTCTCACAACAGTGGCCTGACTGGGAGCTGCTGACGGACAGCCACAGCTTGTGTAGTGTACACAGGCATGCTAGGCTCTGCCCCCTTTCGCCAATCACAGGCTGTGCATTGTGCGGGGGGGAGGGTCCTTTGCAGCCACCTGTGTCCCTGTGCTGCTTATCAGATCGACCGGGATTTACGAACATGTCCGTTCCTGGTTTGATCAACATGTCAGATAGGTGTCTGTACTCATACTTTCCAATTTACATCTTAAAAATACCATCAAGGTCTTTAGAAATGCAGATTTCATGATAACCTGGTGGTTACAGTAAAGCAAGATACACACGGCTCAATAAAAAGCTGTTTCGAGGAAGCTCCAGCCTAGCGTGATGAAGTCATGGCACTGGGCTGGAGCCACCCCCATATTGAGCCACAAAACTTCTGCGGCTGGCAGTCTGTCCATTACATCGGATGGACACCCGCAGTCCCCATTAAATGTAATGTATTTTGACCAAGGTTTTCCAGCATGTAGGAAACCTGTTTGGTTGAGTTCCTTGGAGTAGAATCCTCTGATCCATGAGGTGCCCAATGTTGCTCTAATCTGTTTCTTTATGGAGCCGTGTGTACCCGACTTAAATTCTTCTGGGTGGGGAACCTTTTTCCACAGGATGTTTCTTTGATCACAAGTTTTTTAAACTGGTGAAACAGTATAATGCTGGGCACACACAGCTCAACTTTCCTCTAGATTGAGGAAGCCCGACCATGGCGCGATGACATTATCGCACTGAGGACGAGCTAGCCAGAGATGCAGCACTTGCCTATCCTCCCATTGAAAATGAATATCAAAACAATTAGAGAGACTGAATCACCCTAGAGGAGACACAGACAACAAAAAACCCAGATGAGTGCTATCCCCTCACCTCTCAATACCAATATATAAAAAGGACATTTTGTCATAGGTTCTGCTAATGATTTAGGATTGGATTTATCATAACAGACACATAAAACAGTATAAGCTTAGTTATATTCAGCATTCAACACATTTGCCGTGTGCAATTCGCTAAATTTATTTTTTGATTCCTAGATTTAATTATCTCTCCGGTGAAAGCAAAGGGGAAATTTTTGACAACTCGTTTTATGGTGGAACACGTAACATCGTTTATGGGAATGAAACAGGTCCCAATAGGAAATTCTACAGGGTTCCTGCAAACCTGAAAAGTCTCACATTTGAGGTATGTTTGCAGGTCATAAAAAGTTGAAAGAGTAGATCAAGCAGAAACTGAGATTTTAGGTACAAGCAGGGGTGCACATAACATTTTTAGTGAGCTCCTCGTTGGAGAACCAAGAGATAGTGTTTGGTCCTCACCCCATATGTAGCGCGGTATTAATAAGTGCCATCTTCCTCACTGTCTCTCTGACTGTACCAGAGTACCAATAATGTGCACCCCGGGTATAAGGCAGTGTGTCCACTGCACCTTTTTCACGTGATGGACATGAAAAAGGTCAAGACAGGACATTTCTGATCCTAATTAATGTGACTGGGACCACTTCCACGTGGTCATCGCGGCGCCGAAAAATACAGAAAAGCTGCACATGAACAGCCACGTCTTTGTTTGGCTGATGCAGCGGTAACATGGCTTTACCAAGGGGCAACCACCTGTGACTCATGGCCTATAGCAGTTCTGTATGTGCAGCGCCGCAGTGGACAACAAAAGTTTGAAAGAGCAAATTAGAGATGGATGCAAAATTTCAAAAAGTCTGTTTAGGAGTTAATTGCAGAGCTCCTGAAAAAGGTATTATGATCATAATTTCAACTTGAGTCTATTACCATAATTTCAACTTCTCTACATCAATTTTGGTGATGACACCATATGCAAGGGCTTTGCAATAAAACTCACATCAAGTTAGTCAAACTTCTGACCCCAAATTGGTGCCACTAAGTAGAGTCGGTTCGATTTTCTGGGCGCTTTATTATGCAATTAAATCCCCTTTTGTCATCCTATGATATGCTCCCCTGAGGGTAACTAGCACGTTCTAGGAAAAGGTTTCCTGTAAGAGAAAAACATGAATAATTTGATCAGCTAATGAGATAGTACTGATCTGAATGGCTGATCCTTTTTTAACCTTTACACAAAGCAGACATTAGATAAATAAAATTATCCTGACCAGCAAAGAAAAGTCAAACTGATCAACTGACCATATTGAAAATGTGCTTTTCTATAAATTCGCTGGCAGAAGGACAGTTCCTTGGAGAACTGGACATCTGTAACAATCTAGGTTCAGGTTCGGAGCCCAGGTGCTGAAACAGCGATAAAGGTGCTGGCAGGATCAGTGGTAATGCAGAAGCGTAGTCGGAAACAAGCGTGGGCCAAAAGCCAAAGTTGCCAGATAACTAAAGTAAGCAAGATCTAGAATAGTCGGGTAGTCATTAGCCAAGGGTCAGCACACGGATGATTATAACAGCACAAGAAGCGATGAGCAGGGAGAGCGAGATACTGGCAGGAAGCAATGAGGAAGAGCAAGGGCACATGGGAGGTGCAAGGAGTTCAGCGTTCAACAAGGAACTGGAAAACATAGTCTCCTAGTGCAAGAGATCTGATAAAGTACCAAATCAGGAGTGCATGTGGCTCAGCAGACAGAGCTGAAGTCAGATACTTAATCATCACTGGGTTTGAATCCTGACAACATCACTAATGGTAACTGAATCATATCACATTATAGAGGAATGGGCCTCAATTGTTGTTCTTAGAAAGCTGGTTCAGTACAGTTAATTAATCTTATTATTATCATAATTTTTATTTATAAAGTAACCAACATATTTTGCAGTGGTGTACATTAAATAAGAGTCGAGATGAAATGCAAGATAACACAGGTATAGGTTATGACACAGGAGGAGATACAGGTTATGGCCCAATCTTATAGATTGAGGAACAAAATTTGCAATAGGTGAATGCATCTCATGGTGGAGAACATGCAAGTATCTGTTAGGTCCGTAGGCTCACCTGAGTGAGGACACTGAGGCTGGAGAGTGGAAAGAAGCCCGGGGGCAAGGACCGCAGGAAGCAGCAGGTAGCAAAGGTGTATTCAGGGAACAGGCAGTAGGTCAGGGCAGGTGTAGTCAGACAATCTGGGTCGGCAGCAGTAGAAGTAGACAGTATTGAGGGATCAGGCAGTAGAGTAGTCAAGGGCAGTTCTGAGGTCAGCAGCGGTAAATCAGTAGTAGCAGAGAAGTGGAGGAGCTATAGCACGCTCAAGGCTCAGGAGCAACAATAATCAGCAAAGGAAGGTTTCAGAGGGTTGGGCTTAATAGGGGAAGTAGCAGGTGTCAAGGATCATGGTAATTAGCTGGGCTGGTAGGAACCAGGAAGATTAGGAAGATTCAAGGAGTAGTCCATAGAGGTGCAGCCGGTTACTGGTTCAAACCCCAGCAGTATCCCTTTTATATTTATGTTTTAAAGTAGACAAGTTATTAGGAGCCATATAAAGCTGATGTGTTATTAAATTCACTGGCACTCAACCACCTACCCCTAAAAGATTAAGTGGATTGATATTTGTGGGAATTGTATTGCTCTGTTTTGCCCACAGATAAAAGATGAGGAAGATGATGTTGTATCGGACTTCTACAACAGCATGAATGATTTCAACAAAGACATCAAGACTCAAGGCTCAGGTCAATCATCTCATCGTGGCTCTAGTGGAATTCCACTTTTGTTTCATACTAAAAGTAACTCAAGGAGAACCTCAAGTTCATCATTTAAAGAAGCAATAACTTCATCCTACAAAAAGGTATACAACAATTATTCATAGTAATTCATATTCCATTCCATTGGCAGCCATACATGCCCACATCATGACACTACCACCACCATGCTTCACTGATAAGGTGGTATGCTTAGGATCATGAGCAGTTCCTTTCCTTCTCCATACTCTTCTCTTCCCATCACTCTGGTACACATTGATCTAGGTCTCCTCTGTCCATAGGATGTTGTTCTAGAACTGTGAAGGTTTTTTTAGATGTCGTTTGGCAAACTGGCCTTCCTTTTTTGAGGCTCACCAATAGTTTAAATCTTGTGGTGAACCCTCTGTATTCACTCTGGTGAAGTCTTCTGTTGACTTTAACACACACACCTACCTCCTAGAGAGTGTTCTTGATCTGGCCAACTGTTGTGAAGGGTGTTTTCTCCACCAGGGAAATAATTCTTAGGTCATCCAACACAGTTGTTTTCTGTGGTCTTCCAGGTCTTCTGATGTTGCTGGGCTCACCTGCGCGTTGCTTCTTTTGAAGAATGATTCAAGCAATTGTTTTGGCTACGTCTAATGTTTTTGCTATCTCTCTGATGGGTTTGTTTTTTTAGCCTAATGATAGCTTGCTTCACTGATAGTGACAACTCTTTGGAACTCATGTCAAGAGTTGATAGCAACAGATTCCAAATGCAAATAGCACACTTGTCATTATTAGGATAATTAGGGAATATCACACATCTGGCCATGAAACAGCTGAGCAGCCAATTGTCCCAAATCTTTTGGTCCCATAACAAGTGGTAGGCACATATGCAAACTGTCTTAGTTCCTACACCGTTCATCTGATTTGGATGTAACTACCCTCAAAAAAAGCTGACAGTCTGCAGTTAAAGCACATTGTGTTTGTTTCATTCCAAATCCATTGTGGTGGTGTATAGAGCCAAAAATTTTAGAAGTGTGTTGATGTCCCAATATTTATGGACCTGACTGTATTACCTCTGCCCAGAGGCAGGGGTTTGGAGTTACTGGGCAAAAAACTAGACCAATAGAGAGGGAAGGAGCCATTACCTTGCCTTAGGAAATCAAAACATCTGCTATACAGATGCTATATAGCTATATACACACAAATTCACAGCATTAACACAACATGTCATGGTCTATAGGCAGTACATATATACAACAGCTATATACACCTAAAGGTAAACCCACTTCACTAAGCCTTTGTTTACAAACATTATTTGGTGTATCTTGCCTGTCCCAGGCGAGCCTGTGGCATCCCTCTGTGTCAGTGCTCACACCAATCATTCCAGGTTCCACCCCCTCAGCGTCATCGATGATGTTGAGGAGGTGGAGGGGGTCCACGTCATTGACCTGCATGTAAATACATGCATTAGAACCCTGGACCCTCACATGGGCATGGAGGGAATGAAGCAAACTTAAACAGATCGGTTTAGTTTTCCCTAATGCTTTTTACCTGACCTTCGACCTTAGCATGCAAACTGTATGTAACTGACTAAAACTGAGTCAGCAGCACAGCAGCTGTTGTACCTGATTGGCTCAGTCTTAAGGTGGCCATACACTGATAAATTTTCCATTTCATGGATGAATGATGAATCGATGTGCCTGTTCACGATCGTCGGAATATCAAGAAAAGAATACCGTCTTTCGTGTAGTATCGAAAAAGGAGGCAGAGTTAAGAGAAGCACATAGGATTGGCTGCAAAGCCTCTCCTTCTCCCCAACCCCCCCCCCCCCCCCCCCCCCCCCCCCCCCCCCCCCCCCCCCCCCCCGCACTCTAGCTCTAGTCTAGTCAGCTCTGCCCCCTTGCCTGTGTCAGCTCTGCCTGTCATCTGAGAGCTGGAACACAGGCAGAGGGGCGGAGCCCAGCACGGCTGCTACTGGCAGAGTGTGAGGGGGGTGGAGGAGCACCCTTGGCAGCCATCCTCTGTGTCTTTTCCAGCTTCCTGTCAGCAGTTTCCAGAGTACACAGGACCAGGAATCAATGTGCAAAATGGTGCACATTGCCTACCGCTCGATCGAACGCCATTGAGTGCAGCGTGGTAATGTCGCTGGTTGATCGAACAGGTATCGACCTATGTATGGCTAGCTTTAGTCTGTAAACCATTTGCACGCTTATGTCAAAATTTCGCCATCTCAATAACCATCTGCACTCCTTGGTAAGATGTACAG
The DNA here is from genome assembly GCA_036250615.1 of Ptychadena robeensis. Classification (NCBI taxonomy): domain Eukaryota; kingdom Metazoa; phylum Chordata; class Amphibia; order Anura; family Ptychadenidae; genus Ptychadena; species Ptychadena robeensis. The sequence continues at coordinate 13,177,762 of CM070032.1, forward strand.
GTTGTTTGATGATCATATTATGCTCCCTATATTTTAACCTAGGCTGTACAGAATGACAGTCTCCTATGGCTTCAGCTGGAGTGTCGTTTTAAAGTATTACTCTGACAAAATCACATTTGGCTCATGAAATTGTTAGATTCGGTCATTGTACTTTCCTGAGAATGTTACATCTGGACCATACTGATGATATAAACTCATGAAGTGTAAAGAGTTTTGACTCCTAAGGGATAAAACATGCTTTCCAAATCTTCTCTGTATTGTATTATGTCTGTGGTGTCCAATCTCTGTAATGCTAGGCATACACATGCCGATAAGCGGCTGATTTTTAATCTGACCGACGGGCGTGCGCGCTCGCGCCGTCGGTCAGGTTAAAAATCGTCCGCTAATCGGTATGTGCCCACATGGGGCGACAGATCCCTGTCGCCCGACTGCTCGGCCGGCCAGAGAACGGACATGTCCGATCTTCTCTGGCCGGTGCAAGCCGAGGCAAGCCGATGCCATAAGCTTCAATGAAGATGGCGTCTTCATTGCAGCTTATGGCCGGCACACAAAGGGTGCCCAGCCGACTGAAGGGGCCCCAGAATGCAACGGGGTGCTAACGTGATGACGTCATCACGTTAGCATCTCGGCACACATCGGAGTCGGTCGGTCTGACCTACTCGGTATGTGTATACCCAGCATTAGTGGATTGAAGCTGAAGTCGATGGTGGCCTTCACTGACTGTAAGCCTCTTATCTATTCCCTACAAGAGTGCAGAGCACACGACCACTACTTATCAAACTTTTAAGCAGGCCTTGTGTCCTAGGAACACTGGAGGATAAGAGGAGGATTTTCCTGACACAATGATCTTATTAAAGGAGAACTCTGAACAAATATATAAAATGTCCTTAAAGTGGACCTACCACCAGAAATCTATGTTTTCGTGAATGGCATTAGAAGTGCCAAATATAGGGAGGACTGCAGTGAAAAAAAACCAAAACTTACCTGTAATAAGCAATTTCAGAAGATAACCCCACAGCTCTCCTCACTTCCTGGTTCGCTGCAAGGCAACACATGGAACTGGGGGTGCAATATCACGGGTGGCCACTGGGGGGCATTCAGTGATCTTCTATGGGAATATTCAAAGAAGATCACTGACAAAACAAAGCTCCCTGTGACGTTCTGCCTACTTCTGCCTAAACTGAAACAGGAAGTGAGGAGAGCTGTGGGATTATCTTCTTTAATTTCTCATTACAGGTAAGTTTTTGGGGTTTTCCACTGCAGTCCTCCCTATTATTGGTACTTCTAGTGCCATTCATAAAAACATAGATTTCTGGTGGTAGGTCCGCTTTAAGTTCCATGACGATTTCAAGCTCAGCTTCAATCAAAACTTTTGTCTCATATGTTTGTGAGGACAATACTTGCATACATATTAAGGTCTCACTATGTGTACTGTTTGTACAATAAACTTTAGTTTTACCAAAATTATGTAATATGAGGACCCTTCTAAAATATTCTATCGATCTATATCCAATCATAGAAGCCTGCACATGTTGGTGAACCATGTTCGATTTCCGTTTGGATGGGAACTGATGTGCACTTGACTAGCATCCCTGCTTAACAACTTTTTTGCTAGCATCCACCCCCCTCAACAACTTTTCTGCTAGCACCTCAACCCCCCACCCCACTCGTCAGGGGGCCCCGGGCAAAACTTTTGCATAGGGCCCCCCAAATGCTTTAACTGACTAAATTCACTCCCCCATCCAGTGGTACACCTGAGTGTGCCTCAGGGTAGATTTACATTTTTTTTAAATGGCAACTCTGACTCAGGATTGCTTACCAGTTCCTGGCAAGCTGGCGGTGTCCATCCGGTGTCTCCTTACTGGATCCATGTCACATGGAGGGTGTGCCAGTGCCACTCACGTGTATTGTTAATGTCCTGAGATGGTGGGGATATTTTTTTTTATAATTGAAACATTATAGAGAGAGGTTTAATGGAGGACAAGATCTCTCCAACAATGTAGTAATACTGTATTTAGATGTACAAAGTAGACAGGAGGTGGGGCAGTGGCACGCAGATAGTAGAACTAAAAGTTTGGACATGTAACAGCACCAAGCTTATACTATGCAGTCATCGTAGAGTTTTTAGATTAAAGCAGACCTACCACATCACTGGGCACTTTACACTATCAGCAGCAGCACTGCTGATAATAAGGCAATCACTGCTCAAAATTTCCTTACAGAAGGAGAGGTGATTTTCGGGCTCTTCCCTCCCACTGTGTGACATACCCAGCACGGCAAGCTTCTAAACAATAATGGCTGGGACAGCTGAGAAGAAGTCAGTAGTCTTGTGTGAATTGGAATGCAGCTTCACATCTGCAGAATCTAACGTGATGAAATCGAAGCTCCTTCCAGTGGCCGTTTTATAGACTTACAGCCCCATAGTCAGAATAAAGTATGCCCGAAGTATGGGTGGAACTGCTTCTATCTGCCATTAATAAATATGATTTCCTGGGAATGAGGAAGTTAGGAAGGTAAGTACATTGTTTTTTTTTATTCTGTAGCAGTTTTCACAGGTGTATACTGCTGACAGGTGAGTATTATGTCAATGTAATGTATGTGTTTTTTTATATTTTAAGTTTAAAACCACTTTAAGTTAAAATCTTTTGGTAGATGTTTCGAAATCATTTTATCAGCCGTAGACATTAACCAATAAAACTGTCGATGTCTTTTAAAATATATACCAGATATTAAAGCGTGTTAATTTATCATCTTGTTTTGTTAGGATTCCAAATATATTAGGATCCATAAAGTGATAAAAGTGTCCAACTTCACCCTGAAGAAAGACAATCTCTGGCTATCGGATGTCTTCCTCAAGGCTCTCAATCAACTTCCCTTGGAGTACAACTATCCTCTGTACAGCCGGATCTTCGAGAACTTTGGCACCCATTACATCAGCCAGGGCTCGATGGGTGGATCGTATGACCTTCTTTTCCAGTACAGTTCAGAGGATCTGAAAAACTCAGGTAAATAAATTACTGGGAAGTTGAAAGAAATTATTTTAAAGCGCACCTAAACTCAAAAATAAAAAAGCACCAAAAAAAGTTATTACTTTTTCACTTACCTTTAAACTGTCCCAATAGCTTAAAGGTGCTCAAAAACAAAAAAATATTAATTTAGCAATCATGCTGATGCCTGTGGGAGCCGCCATTTTAGATTCAGTGTTTGATTCCAGGCTTGCATGAGTTGAGGCTGCAATATCGCCGGCGGCCACCGGGGGCCACCAGATACAATGTGTGTCAATGGACACAAAATGAAAGTAAGAAAAATAAATGAATAAATCAATGTGAATAGCTGCAGGAGATCAGGCAAAACGGCGCTGCGGATGAGGAGATGCTCACACAGAGAAGGAGGGGTGAGGGGACAACTATACAGATATCTCCACACAGGTAACAATTTTTTATTTACATATTGCCCCAATAGTCAGGGGTTGGCTAGCCAGAAAAGTTTGTCTGGTGGGTTTAGGTGCGCTTTAACTATATCAACAAAATAAATACAAGTAAATGGACCGGGACTGAGCAGTGTGGGACTCCAACCAAATCACATTAATGACAGCATTGATCTTTTAGGTTTGACGGACGTTGAATCAAGGGAGTGTCTACGAACTGAAATAAGAAAAAGAATCTTTTTTTTCAAAAAAAAAACAATAGTGAGGGAAAGCTGCACTACAAACAAGATGTCAATACGCTATGGAGGTGAGTGCAAACTAACAGGATGTTCGCCTAAGCATGTGAAATGAAAATGACCATTTTTCTATGATTCCGTTGCATGTCAGTATTTGTTCTAAAAAAAACAAATGTTCCAATATCTCCTTTTTTACTTTTTAGGTTTAAAAGAGTTAGGCTAGGCATACACCTTTCGATTTTAGTGTCCGATCGACCTAACATGATCAAAGTTTACATGGATAAAACTTTAATTGTATACTGCACACCTTTTCGATCGGCGAAAAATTGTTCAATATGATCAAAAAGTGATCGGACATATAGGAAAATTTTCGTTGATTGTACAATGATCAAACTAAAATCGTAGCATTTTTTTGTTGTTTCTTGCTGTAGAAGTTAATAGTAAAGAGAAGCTTGTTAAAACCTTTAATAAAAATATTAATGAGTCACTCACTGTCAGAAGGAATGGCAATGTTGTCACTCACTGTCAGAAGGAATGGCAATGTGGTCACTCACTCAGTGCTCACTTATAGGCAGCTTACTCTCACTGTATAATGCCCTGTCCCTCACAAATATGTACACGAGGGGGTGGAGCTGCTGGATGCTACTAACAATCAATTATTGGGGCCAGATTGATGAGCCAGTGAAGCAGAAGGTCAAAATAGTCCGCTTCACAGCGGTGCGCAGGGCCGCTATCAGGGGGGGACAGAGGGGACTCCCGTCCCGGGCCCGAGCAGCTAGGGGGGCATGGTGGCCAGCAAGTAGGGGCCCCAGCGGGTTTCCCAATCGGTACGACAGCTGCTGCTCATGGTGTATTTTCTGGACAAAGTGGCTGGCCCGGCAGTCCGGGGACAACTGCTAACCCCCTCAACAACATACTCCCTTACTTCTGCTAGCACAAAGCCTCCCCCCCTTCAACAACTTACTTCCTTACTTCTGCTAGCACACCGCCCAGGATTTCTGATGGGGAGTGAGCATGTTGGAGGGGTGCTGCTCAAATGTGAAGGGGGAAAAAATGGGTTAAAACCTAGCTAGCAGGAAGAGCTAAACAGGAGGGGCTAGAGAGCCAAATTTGGCTTGCGAGCCGCACATTGCCCAGTTGATTGCAAAGCCCCTAAGCATTGTTGGGGGTATACTTCTTTTGCAATAATCAAGTCAAAATTTTACATTGACTTTGAACTTAATTTATACACAAACTACACATGATAGAGTAAAACTTTTTTTTTTTATGTTCCCTGAACCCTTCTCTACATCTCCAGCACTTTTTGTGAGGATACCATGTTCAGGGGCTTTGCAATAAGCTGACAAAGTTAGCTAGCACCATGCGCATTTCTCAAATGCAAATTTTTCAAATAATTTCCACATGCAAATAAAATTTGCAACACTTGCGAATATGGGCATGGCAAACCAAAATCAACATTTTTATCAGGTAAATTTTCGACTTTTTCAACCATCCCTACCTCTGACTATTCAGCCTTGTACCACAATCAGGGTAAAGCCTGCCATACACCCACCGACTGGGTGCCGGACGTCATCACGCTGCATTCACGAGCTGACTTCATCGGTGGGCACCCCTTGTGTGCCGGCCATTACCTTCTTCATTGAAGTTAATGGCATCGGCCAGAGAACATCGGACATGTCCGTTCTGTGGCCGCTGAGCTGTGGGGCGACCGGGATCTGTCGCCCCATGTGGGCACACACCGATTGGCGGCCGATTTTTCCGCCGACCAACGGCGTGAGCGCGCATGCCTGTCGGTCAGCGGCAAAATCGGATGCTAAACGGTGTGTGTATTGCAGGCATTAGTGGGGTGGCAGGCAGCGCAGACTGCATGGTGCAGACCAGCCCATTGTGCCCATACTTTCCATGGCATTAAGAAGGCACTGTGATTTGATCAGTTCTTAGCTCCTCAGTTATAGCAGGATTACCCTGCCTCTGTGTTATTCTGTTTGTTTCTTTCTAAAAAGTTGTGTGTTCTGGTAGCAAAACCCATTGGGCCTTGTGTAGAATAAAGTAAGGCCAAGTCTCTACTATGGTTAGGTGTGCTTTGGGTGCGTCTTGTTGCGATTTGGACACATTTTTCCCCATCCATGCTTCTTAAATCATGTCCTAATTGCTAGGCGTGTTTTGGAAGCATTTTGTAGATGCACCCATACTTGGCATCTTGCTGCACTTTTGTTCTGGACCCCCTTTTGCCTTCAGAACTGCCTTCATCCTTCGTGGCATAGATTCAACAAGGTCCTGGAAACATTCCTCAGAGACATGCTCCATAGTGACATGATAGCATCACGCAGTTGCTGCAGATTTGTCGGCTGCACATCCATGATGCAAATCTCCTGTTCCACCACATCCCAAAGGTACTCTATTGGATGAGATCTGGTGACTGTGGAGGCCATGTGAGTACAGTAAATTCATTGTCATGTTCAGGTAACCAGTGTGAGATGATTGGAGCTTTATGACATGGTGCATTATCCTGCTGGAAGTCGCCATCAGAAGATAGGGTCACTGTTGTCATAAAGGGATGGACATGGTCAGCAACAATACTCAGGTAGGCTGTGGCGTTGCAACAATGATCAATGACTACTAAGGGGCCCAAAGTGTGCCAAGAAAATGTCCCCCACACCATCACACCACCAGCCTGAACCACTCATCCAAGGCAGGATGGATCCGTGCTTTCATGTTGTTGACGCCAATTTCTGACCCTACCATTCGAATGTTGCAGCAGAAATCCAGACACATCAGACCAGACAACATTTTTCCAATCCTCTTTTGTCCAATTTCGGTGAGCCTGTGCAAATTGTAGCCTCAGTTTCCTGTTCTTAGCTGACAGGAGTGGCACCCGGTGTGGTCTTCTGCTGCTGTAGCCCACCTGCCTCAAGGTTTGAAGTGTTGTGCATTCAGAGATGGTCTTCTACATACCGCGGTTGTAACGAGTGGTTATTTGAGTTACTGCTGCCTTTCTATCATCTCGAACCACTCTGGCCATTCTCCTCTGACCTCCGGCATACACAAGGCATTTGCGCCCACAGAACTGCTGCTCACTGGATGTTTTCCCTTTTTCGGACCATTCTCTGTAAACCCTAGAGATGGTTGTGCGTGACAATCCCAGAAGATCAGCATTTTCTGAAATATTCAGACCAGCCCTTCTGGCACCAGCAACCATGCCATGTTCAAAGTCACTTAACTCACATTTTTCACCCAATTTTTGGGTTGAAGTCCCTTAACGTACCAGTAGGTATATGGAGTGTGGAGAGTAAACTAGAGCACCCAGGGGAAATGCACACAGACACGGGGAGAACATACAAACCTGAATAGCAAACCTAAATGCACCATTGTCCATAGGAATTAATCAAACAGGTGAATGTTAGTGCCACACCCAGGGGCATAGCTAGAAATGACTGGGCCCCATAGCAAATTTTTTTTATGGGCCCCCCCCCAGCACACA
>CM070032.1:13244910-13261576 GCA_036250615.1 Ptychadena robeensis
CAACTCTCCCTCCTAAACAGTTAACTCTATCAGCTCCTGTCCCTGGCAGGGGCTACATTATACTGACAGTTCCGCATTTCAAATACAGGAAGTGACACTGCAACATCACTTCTGGGGTCGTGGATCTAAAAAAGTTTGAGAACCACCGGCTTAGAAGTATTTGTCTTTTGTGAGAGGGTTCAGCTGGAAAAAAATTGCCAGGATGTGTGTAAACAATATTTCACAAAAGTAAGTACACCCCTGACATTGACCTAAATTGTAGATGGTGGTCAAATTTTTCGACTAGCTGAGTTGTGAGTTGATTACAAAGCCCCTGAACATGATATCATCACCAAAATTGCTGGAGATAAAGAGAAGGATTGAGGGGAAAACATATTGTTCTGAAGGATCCGCCTCCTTAAAGGGATTTTGAACTTAAAAAAACACACAAAAAATATACACATTACTTACCTACATGCAGTCTTTATCTGGTCATACTAAGACTACCAATAATCATACAGAGACTACCATACTGAGACTACCAATAATCATACAGAGACTACCAATAATCACCACAGCTAGCTGCCGGCTGAAGGGAGACTTGGCAAGGTAAACGTCACTGCTGACATCCCCTTGTGCCCAAAGCCCGTCATGGTATAACACCACTGGTGGGATGGATTGTCATTGGATTTTGAAAATTTTCATTCAGGTAAGTATTTCTTATTTTAGACCTCCGATCTACCATATTATAGGCCCTTCTGGTGCCAATAATATAAAAAGAGTACAGAGGTGATAGGTCTCTGACCTACTGGCGTTTAGCCCAAGTTAACTCGGATGAGTTTGTTTACTAACATCTGGCATACTCACCTCTCCTATGGAAGCCCGCGGCATTCCTCCATAACAGTAGAGCTGCTGATCTCTCCAAGTCCCCTCCATGACAACATTTATGATGTTGGAGAGGGGGTGTGGCGTCATTGACCTCCATGTAATGGAGCCTGCGTAGCTTTTCACAGCACATCGTTGACATTGGGGATGTATAGGGGGGACAAAGGGGGGCACATAATCGCGGTGGATTTCATTATATAGGTCGCAATTGGCTGTGGTGCGTTTTTTAAAAAGCGGACCACGGGTGAACCACCCATGAGGTTAGGGCAGACCTACCACCTGGTAGGTCACTCTGCAGTATCAGATATGCGTCAGTTTTGCGAGACTTTGTGATGGGTGAAGAGGTAAGAAAGTAACCTTTTTTCACTGAGCTGCAGCCAACAGCCCCCCTTCCCCCACACCGGAGCTCCCTGCAGAGGAGAGAGTCTCTGTCTGTGTAGGAGTGGGGGGGAGGGGCGGGTTGGTGTCAGCTGCCAGCTACCCTGAGAAGAATGGATCCGGAAATGGCTTCATCTTGCCCTTAATTAAGATGTTGCCACCACAGTGAAAATGTGAGGAAGGTAAGTATGTTTTTTTTTGTATGGCAGTTTTCCAGGATCTGAACTGCTGACTGATAAGTTATGTCTAATTTTAGTTTAAAACCCACTTTAATGGCAATTTCACACTAGTAATGAAATGCAGCCCGGTTTTTGCCCGGACGAGTTAAGCCCCCCATAGACGGGCAGATTCCCGGCCATAGTTGTAGCAGACCAACCTGCGTGCTCGTTCCCGCCGAGCACATAAAGGTTGGTCTGCCGCAACTATGTGGGAGCCCACCTTGAATTTTGTAGAAAAAAAGGTTCTTTTTCTGCCCGACTGCGCTGCAGGCTGTTAACTCGGAGGGGGAGTCTCCTCCCCCTCCGAGTTAATTGGCTTCAGTCTGACAGGAGTCCCGTGTGTTAGTGGAACACACAGGATTCCTGTCCGACGTTTAGCAGACTGCTCACAGCGTGGTGACGTCACCACGCTGTAATGAGTCTGCTAAATGTCTGCCATGGATCGAGGTGTCTATGGCTAGCTTTAGGGGTACTAATACCGTGTTCCACTGCCAGTAAAAAAAAAGCCCTACATTTACACTGTGCTGCAGGCTGTGGGGCGCGGGTAGCGTGAAATAGTGGTGAGCAGCGTGACATTTCACAAGTATTCTAAGTAACACTTTTTAGAAAAAAGACCATAGTAGTGGTTTCTGATGTTATTCAAAGAAAAGAAAGTGTTCAATACTCTATAAAGTCACACAAAGTTCTTTGTTTAATCCCTTGACAATCGCTTGCTGTCAGTCGTCAATCTTTATCATCTGTAGAGTACTCACTGTTCATGCTCTTACGTATTATTTCCATGGCCCATCATTCCTATTTGTCATTAACTACTCTTCAGTCTTCCCATCACTGGCTGCCAATATTTCATTAGCCTGAGCTAGTCATGAGTGATTTATCAATTGTTCCTTTCCTTTAAAGATTACCACACATCAATAGTTTCTGTATAGTCCCTTTTCAGCCATAACACTCGTTTTATTCTGAAAAATGATGTCATCTGAGCTTCCTGAATGATGATGTTCTCCTGACTCTGATTAAAGATGATGTCTTAATTCGAGGAACTGTGTTGAGTTTAGCGGTAATGCATACAAATGTTACTGACCTTATACTTAATAACACTTGGAAGATTTGTCACAGAACCAGCCCAGGAAGCATAGCGCTTGTGATTTTCTTCAGGTTTGTCCAAGGAAAAGAAGCTGAGGGCAGAGATAAATTTCGGCTCCCCACCGGTCACAACCGCCTGGCCACGAATCTCTTTATCGGAAGAACCTTCAAACAACAAACTGGGATGTCACATGTGTGCCGGTTGTGTGCTGAAGCAAAATAGCATTTTTTAAATAAATAAAATAGAAACAGATGATTTGGTCCCAAACAGATTGGAGGTGCTGGGAGGTGATATAATTTGTATTGTGTAGTATAGTCACACACACCACCCTTCTTTGTTTCCCTTTGACCCAGCCTCTTATACCAACTGTGTCTCCTAACTTCTTCTACAACCTGTCCAACTGTGACTAAAGACTGCAAGCTGGGAACCAGACACAATGAAGCCCATCATTAGAGAGGGTTGAATTTTTACATTTTAACTAGCTGACTTTGTGAGTTAGTTTAAAAGCCCCTGAACACAATAACTTCAAATTGCTGGAGATGACAAAAATTGGTGGTTATATCATTAGTATAGTGTTATTATGTCTCACTCACCACCTATGTTTGTCTCCCAGTGACCCAGCCTCTTATGCCATCTGTGTCTCCCATTGATCTCAGATACTGTACCACTTGTGTCTCCCATTGACCCCAAGACTAGCACCACTGGTGACCCTGGTTCCTGTACCAGTTCCTGGGTTTTCCAGTGACCACGGTTCTTGTACCACCTGGGACTCCATGTGATCCTAGTTCCTGTACAATCTGTGACCACTTCTACCCAACATGGCTACTGACTAGGTTCCTCTTTTCTACAACTTGTCCAAATACCTGGGAGACAGACACAATGAAGCCCATCATTAGAGATGGTTGAATTTTTCTTTTTACATTTCAACTAGCCTACCTATACACAATAAAATCAGATTGCTGAAGATGTAGAGAAGGGTTGTGGGAACATTACAAAAGTATTGTTCTATCACATATAGTTTGCACAAATTAGCTTTAAAGCCAAGTCAAAATAGTTTGAGTCAACATTTCAGCTTAACCTCCTTGGCAGTTTTTTAAAAAGAGGCCATGGGCGATTCTGGCGGAGCACAGAGACACCAGAGTTATTATATACTGTATATATATATTTAACCTTTTCCAAAGATATCCTTTGTTTCTAGTCTTTATTTGAATGTATGTAAGAAAGGGGTTACCATAGTTAAGAAAGGCAAAACCGATCATGAGAAACAACAGCCCTTCACTGATCCTAAATAGGAAAACTGCTCAGACTTCAACATTTATGTGCCAAAAAAATGAATGCTGTGCTTAAAGGTTTTGTCTACACCACATGCTCATTATAAATTGTTGTATCTATGTCCTCTAAAAACAGACAATTAATGTGCATATGGGAAAATGGGAACATCAAATTGCTCCTACATATACATACCAGATGAAGATTTTAGCAAGTCAACTGTCCGTTGGCATTCTCTTTTACTATATTTAATGATGAAAAAACTGAATTCGGTTGAAGTACATTTAGTTATGTCGCTGAAAGTCACACCTAGAGAAAGAGAAAACACAGAAGTGAAATCATAAAATTCATGATAATAGAAAAACAATAAAAAGTGTGTTGTGGTGGATGAGGATGGGAATCCCGCTTACACGGTGATTATGGAGTATACATTTATTATCACAATCCATACACTGTGTACATGTACTACCATGCTTTCCCGAAAATAAGACAGTGTCTTATATAAATTTTTGCTCCCAAAGATGCCCTACGTCTTATTTTCGGGTGAAGTCTTATTTTTCCATGAAGAAGAATACAGAACTGGGGTATCAAGGTGGGGGGATCACTTAAAATGACACAGGAGGGATCAGAGGGGGGAATCACAATGGTACAGGAGACTCAGAGGGGGGATTACCATTTTAGTAACCTCTTCTGATCCTCCTGTGTCATTTTGATTGCCCCCTCTGATTCCTCCCTGTCCAGAGTTACAGTATTGTATCTTCGGTGGTGCCTTATTTTCGGGGGGATGCCTTTTATTTCAGCATGAGTGTATGGGTGCCTTAGTTTTTGAGGATTCCTTATTTTCAGGGAAACTTTCTCGGTTTTATTTGTGACTTAGGTTGTGACTTCCACAGTAGACTCCCATGTATGTTTGTCATTGCTACATGTCTTAAAAGAAGTTCTAATAGATCTGGAACTCTCGCCGGGTCCTGTTTGGGTTTGTGCAGCAATGGTTCTGAAGTGACAGGGAAACCGGACCATGATGCCTCGGGGTCTAGAGCTGAAATAAGTGAGAGGACGGCCCTTGGGGCGGTACTCAGTGGAGAAGGTCCGGACGGAGATGGAGTAACTGGGCAAGCTGTCCACTCCCAGGCCTACCTTCCACAACTGTTCAGTCTGGCGTGCGGGCAGCCAGTAGGCACAATTGCACAAACCCTGTCAGCTGTGTTGATCATGACTGTCCATCAGCCACAACTTTGACTGCTTATCTGGTACTGGGACTCTTTGCTGCTGACTATCTACCAACTTTGTTTCCAGCTTTGACTCATATGGCTACTAATCTAAAGTGGTAACTTTTTGCTGGTGACTATGGCTAAAATGACCAGGTGCTCGCACAGTTGTGCGTAAACGACCTGTCACGAGCACCTGCAAAACCAGGAGTCGTTTTTGAAAGGTCATTCAGGCTAAAGCCGATCGGCGGGCGCCTCATGTGGAGTCTGCCGGATGTTGCGATTTTAGCTAGTTTACTGGGGGAATATTCTCATTCTCGAATATAGTGCTATATCTACGTAATTGCGAATATTCAAGATTTTATTACAGCAATACATAATTACCATGCCTCGCGTTCGCAATATGTAAGTAGCGATTTGTGTGATTTAGGTAATAACTGTAGATCTCAAAATTACAAATTTATTGCGAATATTAGGCAAAAAAGACAATATTTTGCTAATACGCCTATTGCCTCTGCTGCTCATCACTACTGCCGACTCTGGCAATCTACCAACTTTGTCTATAGCTGCTCTATAATAACTTTTTTTTACATGCAATACCTATTTTGCAGTAAAATGCATAATGTGATATGCCCATATGACACATACTAATAAAAAAAAATCCCATATATCCCAATTAAATATGGCTAGACTTCCCACCTGTCCTTGAAAATGGTCCAAAGAAGACTAATATGACTATGTTCCTGTACCACTTTTCAAGATAATGTGTGCTAGAATATATTTTAGTGAAACATGCATAAGAATCCTTTCTGTTGGTATAGAAGAAGTGGTCATACTTTTTAAGGATGCCAATACTCTGGCATACATAACTGAGGGGTAAAGCCTCCCATACACCTTTAGATTCCTCCATACAATTTCCATCAGATCTACCAACAACTATGTAGTATAGTGACCTCCCTGATAGAATACATAGTGATTGGAAGGTGTAGAAAGGTCCTCATATTACATGGTTTTGGTAGAAGAAAAGTTGAGTGTACAGAAATTGCATGGTAATTGTATGTGTTGTATGGGGGGGCTTTACTCTCTAAAGACCTCTGTAATGGGTACACCCTCCGTTGATGGATGGTGGTAAACTTTTCACCTTGCTTCTCATATTTTTGTGATCAACAATATCAACTGAAAACTAATTATTTATTACATTTCTTGCGCAAATCGGCACTTGTACATGCACATATTGGGAACACAATGCATAGTAGTCCCAGGTACTTATGTAAAAAGTGGTGCTGATGGCTAGAGATTTTTTGTCTAGTCAAATTTTTGAAGATTTCAAGTTGATTGCAAAACCACTGAACATGGTATCAACAAAACTTGCTGGAGATGTAGAGAAGGGTTGGGGTATACTACAAAAAAAAAGTATGGCTCTAACACAAATAGTTTTTGTATAAATTAAGTTCAAAGTCAAGTACAAAGTAAAAAAATCTGAATTTCAACTTTGATTTTGAATTTAATTTATACAAAAACGACATGTGCTAGAGCAAAACTTTTTTTCTAATGTTCCCACAACCCTTCTCTACATCTCCAGCAACTTTGGTGATGATACCATGTTCAGGGGCTTTGCAATCAGCTCACAAATTCAGCTAGTCGAAAAATTAGATCTTCTCTACTGATGGCCAGAACCTCTGGCCACTTCATTCTAGGCCTAATAAAAAGTGATGAGCAGCATAGGCAACATTAAAATTTGCGACAGTTCGTGAAAAAATTGGCAGATATTCTAAGTACATAGGAACGCAATGTGTGTTGTCACAGCGACATCTAGTGGCAGAATGTGGAAAAGCAGCTGCAGTGTAATCACATGAGACAACACTCATAGTAGTGTATACAATGAATTACATAGAAGTAATTCATTGCGAAAATCAGCATTGTACATGCAAATATTGTGAACGCAATGCATGGTACTTTCCCGGAATTGTGAATCACTCTTTTACTGAAAATCCTAGCTGCCTGGCCAACTTGCTGATCCTTCAGCTGCCTATGCTGTGAGTTACTGACCTGAAATAAAATAAATAAATCACTAGTCCAATTTCACCTTACTAGCTCCATACATGTCCATGGGTGATTGACTTATTGTACTGAAGAAACCAACAATGCAACTTCAGCATTAGTGTTGAGTTCGAACATTCGAATCTCGAATATATTCTGCGAATATCGGCTATTCGAGAATTCGCAAATTTTGTGAATATGGCGGCGGATATTTGCAATTTTGAGTATTCGCATTGGGATGCTTATGGACATGGATTGCGAATATATATTAGCACATATATATAATAGCACATGTGACCATTCATTTAAAGGTAATTACAAGGCGATTATATTTGCGAATCTAGAGTCGCAATCATGCACAACCGCGAATATTCGCGAATATAGAATCGAATATTAGTAGAATTATTTGTGAAATATCGCGAATTTGAATATTGCCTATGCCGCTCATCACTATTCAGCATATGCAGCTTACATATATCCTCATATATATTTAATAATACTATAAACAGTTTACCATTCTGGATCATTTTTTCACTCTCCATGTAGAATCTGAATTCATATTCTCCTCCCAAAGATCCAGACTGGAGGAAATGTGTCCCATAATCATCTATGAGTTTCCTGTAGGCGCTGTACTCATAAACCGAAGGGAGGTTGAAAAGTTCTTTCCAGAATCCTTCAGCAAGGGTTAAATATTCCGGATTGTTATTGCTGAATTGTGCAACTTCCACAGAATTCCTGATAACCAAATACTGGTAACTCTGTTGAGAAAAAGCATACATTCGATTATAACATGTCTATCGGTGGAAAAAATATTTCAAAGGGCTGCTACAGGAGGAAAATGTATAGTGAAATCTCATACATTATACTGGCCACCACTTACATTAACCATGGCAAATAATCGGCAACTAATATTTCTTAGAACAATGTGCCTGAAGGGAAATGATCATTTACATAGAATTTTGGAACCAGGAGTGCTCATTGTAGTGACAGCAAGGAATGTTTAAAATAGTGTACCTAATTATAGAGTTGTCCCCACTGCCTGTCATATATTGTAGATGTACCCTAGGGTCACTAAACCAATTGTGACTCTCTGAGGTAAAAAAATTAAAAGCTCTGTGTCACAAGACATGGTGCTATTTGTTACTTGCCACCAGGGCCGCCGTCAGGGGGGAAAGGGGGAAATCCCTTCCCAGGCCCGAGTACATAGGGGGGCCCAAGCAGATAAAGGGGCCTGGCGGGCATCATCTTTGCCCAATCGACACGGCAACTGGGTTCCCCGGACTGGAGACCTTATATGGCTGACAGTGAGCCTCAGAGCTCAACAACTTCGTTCCGAAAGAGAGGAGGTGTGGATTTTTTTGTTGCTAACACCCCCATCCCCCCAAACAACTTTTTTCCTGGGGGGGGGGGGGAGTTTCTGAGTATGGGGCCTGGGATTTCTAACGGTGACCCTGCTTGCCACCAACACATTTCCTTAATTGTAGGGTGGGACCTCCAAGATTCTCATGCCCAGGTATAAAGTACTCCCATATAGCCATTCACAGGATACAAAATATGGACACCTACTTAAGGTAGCCATACACGGTTTGATATTTTCATTAGTTTGACTGAAAAATCAATCTGTTTACATAGATTGAGTGGGAATAGGTTCCTGTCCACCTGCTTAGATCGACCATAAGTGATCAAGATCGAACAGAAAATTGATCGAAAAGTGATCATTCATGGTAAATTTTAGTAGATACATTTACATGTCGTTTTTTCAGGCACCATCTTGTGGCAGATGTAAAGATTTGAAGTAAAGGAATCTATCGGTTTTTTAAACGATCATACTGTGTGGTGGTACAGTAGATCAATATTTGACTGGCGAACGATTTTAAATCATAAAAAGACTATAGGATCGCAAAATAATCGACCTGTGTATGGCTACCTTTAGTCTAGCTGCTTACATACCAACTATAGGCTAATTTGGTGGTGGAGCATTAACACTCTGGGCAGTACCATACCTTCCAGTCCATTATTTCATAAACTTCATCATGGTTTTTAGCAATATGAGGTGCAGTTGATCTTCCTTATAGATACTGATTGAAAATGTCACAGTGGTTACAGTGATACATTCAAATGCCACAAGGCCAATGTGTAAAGTCTCTTAGCCAACGTGTTTCATCCACCTTTCAGGCTTTCTCAGGGACAGACTGTTTACAAGTAGACTGCTCTTGCCTATTTCTAACACTCCAAGTTTTGGACACAAACTCAAAATTGCTCTAGGGACGCCAGCACTGTGTTTGTAGATCAATGTGTGGAAGCCCTTTTTTTTTATTTAAAAAACATAAAATGAATTTTCAAAAAAAACAAAACAGAAATAGAGGTAGGTTTCATCAAAAAAGAAAGAAAAAGAAGGCGAAATTGTGGGACGCAGCCCACATTCATCAGCAAGAAATAGTAATCATGGCAAGTACATAAATAGTATGCAGCCGCTCATCACACTGAGCACTGGAGCTATACATTCCAAGGCCAGAGGTCTAGACTGCCGGCCCACGTAGCGTGGCAACACTTTTTTAACCAATGGTTGCCAAAAGGGCTGCCACCCACTGAGCCAACTGAGCACAGAGTGCCACTCTAACTAACAAGATACCTCCCTGCTGGCTTCCCTACACCATCCATAACCAGGAAGCAGTGTCATCCATAACCATGAAGTGACATAATTCTGGTATCCACTCTGCTGGAGAGACACACACACATGGCTGCACCTGTCCCTGTAGGAAATCATCACTTTTTGCTAACCCTCCATTTTACTGACTTTTTATATTTTGCTTTACTAATAACATAAACAAAACTTTGTTGCTCTAGGTTGTGCGCCCCATGTCCTAGTTCCTATCTGTCTTTTACAGGGGCAATTCTTTCCCTCTATCTTGGGAGCTGCACTCCAATATAGTGTAGTCACCCAAACCCAGTGTGGTGCTGTCCCCTTTAAGGCCATGTCCCAGGAGGGTCTGCAGCCAGAGGAGCTAAAAGCTCGATTCCAGGAAGAAGAAGGTCAGTCCAGAGCAGGGGGCTCCAGGCTCCATGTGCTTAACCGTCTATGCAGGCGTGTGTACAGCCAGCGGACCTAATAGTACACACTACTTGGCCAACCCAGTTGCCAGGGATTCTGCCCCGTTCGAGGCCACATGGAATACCCTTTTCAAGTGGGGTGGGGCGGTCGTTACCCAGCAGGGCCAACGCATTGGGATCCATTCCCGATCGATCCAGCTCTGGTCGGGCTGTACAGCTGCGGCTCCCTTATGCGCAATTTGGATCCACATACCCTCTACCTCCAAAAAGACCTGTCCCCGTGTGTTAAGGCACAGGTTGAAGGTTGCAGTATTGTGTGAAAGAGACTTTGCCTTCCATACTGTTCAAGACTTTATACTGTTCAAGATGTTATACCAGCATCTATTTCTGTTTCTGCTGTGGTTAGGTAATAAAATATGTCCGCCTCCGAGTTGTTGGTTGATCCTGAACCTGTACACCACCACAAACCCAACCCTCATTCTGACCCTTTTACCTGTAATTTATTTTGTGAGTTTCACCCTTTCCATACACCACCATGGTTTTTCTGGCCAATGACATCACTCCTACTGTGTGATCACTGCTGACAGTTGTGCGCAACTATTTATACATTTTTGTCTGACAGGACTGCTACACCAATGAAGTGATGTAAAAAAGTAGCAGTGATCCATTTAATGTTCTCCGTAGACATAACAAGCAGTATACTGAAGGAGCTAATGCAAAGGCTGTTTTATTTCCTGGTGTGCAGCTTTCAGATAATTCCTACATAATTGTAAAATGTATTTGTATTTTTTATTGTTTGTATAATTATTGGTTCAAGCTTGTGTATACATGCCCACATTGAGGTACATGGTGCAGAAATCTACAGTTGGTCTATTAAACTGTAAGCCCGTCTGGGTAGGGTCCTCTACCCCTTCTGTGTCATTACCTGTACCTGTATGTATTATATTGTGTTGTATCTCCACTCTAATGTATTGTACAGCGCTGCGTAATATGCTGGCGCTATATAAATAAATTATAATAATAATAAAGTTGGTTACCTTTTCTTTAGATAAGGTGAAGGATGTGGACTCATCTGCTCTGCTTCCATAGTTAGTTCTTGTCTGGGACTCTGTTGTTTTCACGTAGGACCAACTACTGTTATAAAAGTCATAAGTAAAATCATTTTTTGCTTCCACCTGTCAAAGGCAAACAAGAAAAAGAGTAAAAAAATGCTCTGTTATTCTGTACATTGGCCTTTAATTGCCCATAGAATCCACACCTTCTGTCTCATTTATATTTCCAACCTGTTACAAAAATGTGCCCCTAACTACCCCCTCCACTGCTCCAGTGACCGACATTTAACATCATCACATGGGCAGCTTTGAAGACTTATCTAGGACCACCCAACTCTCTGTAACTCTCTCACTCGCCCATTAGGCTCCCACTTTCAACACTTTTTAACGAGCCTTAAAGGAACCAACTGTGCACATAATGTGACCTGTTTGAACTTTTGGTAACACACAGACACATTAAAATGGATAGGTGTGAACCAGGCCCAACAGATCACCTTGCGCCTATGACAGTAAGTACAGTATAGGGTGGTTGTGTTGATATGCCTATTGTGTTTGATTTTTACCAAACAGAGTTAAGCTAGGCACACACGGATAGATTTGTAAATAGAGTATAATTGAGCAACGTGCATGCTCAGGGTGCTTGATTGTGCTCTAATCTATTTACAAATCTACCCGTGTGCCTTCCTTTCAAGCTCGCAGAAACTCAATTGAACAGGGTTTCAATATGTTGGAAAACCCAATTCAATTTCCATTACTTTGAATGGAGACCAGAATCTCCATTCAAAGTATTGGACGTGCTGCTGCTGCTGAACAGCCTGGTCACCCTAGCTCAGTGTGAAGGATGTCTGTGTGAGGCTATGTTCTAATTGGCTGCCTTTCTCCAGCTCGCAGCTGTGTTGTGAGTGAGTGAATCTCTAACAGCATAACACGGGCTGCGAGCTGGGGAGAACGGGTCCCCATTGGATGGGAATTGATAGGCCCATGTGGTGCACATTGATTTCCGTTCAATTGATCCCTGATTATTCACAGCGTGGTGACGTTACCACGCTGTGATTGATTGTGGGTCGATTGCACTGGAATCTACCCATGTATGCCCAGCTTAAGGGTTGTCTCTTTTCTGAGAACAAATATTGGCTATCTGCTCTCTTCATATTAACAATATTGAGGTCAAGTCCCATTGTAGGTCTATAAAATGTCAGCCAAGTGGTAACTATAAATGGATCTGTACTGAACCCCCAGAGACCCAAATATAGAAAAAAAAACAACTTCTTGCATGACTTATTGTATGACTTCATGCCCAGATAAACAGGCCTATTTACACATTTAACCATCCAATAGTGTTGCAGAACAGAACAGTAGGACCTATTAATAATGTGCTTGAGGTTTTAAAAAGAAGAAAATGGGGGAGGGTTTATTTTTGTAGCCTCAAATGTGACGTTGTAATATTACAACACTGGGTCTCTTGGGGGTTAAGGCCAAACTCCACATCTGGTCTCATCTGTCCAGAGGACATCTTGTTGTTATTGTGTTATTTTTACATAAAATACCCTTCTTGGACATTCACAAAGCACACAACCTCAGGCTAGTGACCTAGCAAGTGAAGTCAATATTTTTGGTCAGCTGAGTTAACTCACCAATAGTGTTCGTGAATTTTTATCAGCACTGAGAGAGTTCACAAAGATCTTGAATATAGTGCTATATCATCGTTATTACGGGTATTCAAGATCTTTACATCAGTAGTGTTGATTGTAAAAATATGCGAATATCGCTTTTTTCGCAATCAAGATAATAATGACTGGAGATCACAAATTCTCTCCCTATTTAGCAAATATGAATATTGCCTATGCTGCTTATCACTACTCACCAAACATAGGCTTGTTGCTGGGACTGAGGGATCACTAATCCTATTAAATTTATGTCCCTACTGTTTCCTAATGGAAATATACAAGCCCGCCATCATGGGGCAACAGGGGGGAGTCTTGTCCCGGGCCCGAGCATTTAAGGGGGCACGACGATTGGGTTCCCAGCAGCCTAAAGCAGAGTGGCAGGGTAAGGTAGGTGATGTCACTAGCAGATCAGGATTTCCAGCCACCCCGAACCCCGCCCCCCCCCCCAAACAAGTGAGGTCTGGAGTGTCACCGAGCTGGTCGGGATACCTTCAGTACCACCCCCGCTCAACAACTTCAGGAGAGAAGGGGGGCCCTTGAATGCTAACAATGTCCCTATAAATGTTGCGCATAAAATAAATAAAAAAACATCTTCTGTGGACCCTTTGGATGTTTTTTGTTGGGAAATCAAATACTAGCAGATTATCTTTTCTGAATTTCTATAAAAAATGACTACTTTTCATCATGCTTACCTTAAAGGTGTAGGTGAGTACGTTGTCACTTAGCCTGAAGTAATCCCTGTTATTGCTACTGTACACCTTGCGACACTTTCCACCAAAATTCTTTGTGTGAATCACACCGCTTGTTTTGCGTTTTTGTGTGACAGCATCAAATCTGAAAGAGGTTGTAAAACATTAGAAAGCTGTAACACTTAGGGCTATGTTTCCACTATATATCGGGACAGCCTCCACTAAGTGTATTGCTTGGTGGGGATCCCGACAGAGCACATAGACCTTACCTGCTCGGGGGAAGCTGTGTTCAGACATCGGCTGATGCAGAGGCTCAACGCGAGACTACGCTCATCCTTGCATCAGCGGAATGGCTTGGCAATCGAAGTACGTTTGTGGACCCATAGCTCCCTATTCAGCAGCCTTTCCAATCGATGGATTTTGTGGAATCGAACATTTTGGCGATCGGCTCATGTCAAAATCGTCCCCTAATCGTATTCCCAAGGTGATGTTCCATCAATTCAAAAATGATCAATTGCTGATTCCACGAATGATCGGTAATGATCGGAAATCGATCGGCAACAATTCAAGGCATCAACGGGTACCTTAAAAGAAAGCACTTCGACAAAATCCACAAAATGAAGTAGCATTCAGCTTGTGAAGACACAGCATCCGCTGAGCAGGTTAGTGAATGTGCTCCATCGGGACCTCCCACCAAGCAATGTGCATAGCTGAGGGGGTCCCAAAGTATAGTGGAAACATAGTCAGGAAAGGAGAACAAAGACAATTCTGTGAGTGCTCAATTCTGCCTAAATGTGCCTCTGAATGCTACTTCATTTTGTGGATTTTGCCAAAGTGCTTTCTTTTAAGGTACCCGTTGATGCCTTGAATTGTCGCCGATTGATTTCCGATCATTACCGATCATTCGTGGAATCAGCAATTGATAATTTTTGAATTGATGGAACATCACCTTGGGAATACGATTAGGGGACGATTTTGACATGAGCCGATCGCCAAAATGTTTGATTCCACAAAATCCATCGATTGGAAAGGCTGCTGAATAGGGAGCTATGGGTCCACCATCGTACTTCGATTGCAAAACTCACCTTTTTGTTGACAGGTAGTGATGGCCGAACTTCGGCCGTGTCCGTCCGCGAATGGGTGGAGCGGACTTTTAAAAAAGTCTGCCGTCCGCCTGTTCGTGGACACATTCAAATTCCCCGCCTCTAGGCGGGGAATTTGAATCGGAGAACCCGGATGTGACGTCAGTGACGTCACATCCGGCACCTGGAACGCATAGTTCCTGGTTGTGGTAACTGGATGTGACATCAGTGTGTTAACAAGCCGGAATTTCACTGAAAGACCGGGTTCTCTACCAGTGAAATATTCTTCCTGCGGCGGGATCTCGCAGCTAATGATCCCACCGGAGGAAGAATAGAGGGCTCCTTCTGGCCGGCGGACAGGGCGGGTCGAACACCCGTACTGTCAGCCGGCGAGAAGGAGGTCGAACATGCTTGTTCGCGGCCGAACTGTCCGCCTTGCGGGCAGTTGGGCCATCACTATTGACAGGTATGAACATTACATCTAAGAAGAAAGTAGTAGTAGTAGCACTAAGCACATGTAGTTTTTGCGTACATTTTTTCAAAGAAGTATTTCGACTTGACATTTGAATTTATGCAAAAATTGCAAGAAGTGCTACTACATACTGTATACTTCATTTGTTGTAATGTTCCTCAACACCTCTCTACATCTCAAGCAATGTACTTGATGATATGTTCAGGGGCTTTGCAAATCCCCATCCCTAGTCTTGACCAAGTTCACTAATGAAGCACCGTTAATAAAATCTTGGCAGTACCTTTGTTGTATGACAATTTCTGCTCTTCAGTGGCTGTTATCTGCTTAGTTTACACATCCTTAAGGAGATAAAACTATTTCTATACGTGAGATGAGCATGATGTTGGGCTATATGTGACCCTGTTGGGAAGATTCAGCATAATTTGATCTCCATTGCCACCAGTACAGAAGATAATGGCACTATTGTCACCAGTAGGACCAATTTAAAAATGTTAAGTGTGGACATCCATTCCAATCACATGCATTCCTGTGGTGAAAACATGACAATATTTCTATGGGAAGTCACCCCCCGACCCGCCGCCCCATTAAAAAAAAACACACACAATTAAAAAAAACCTATAAAAAAAAATTAGTTTGGCCCATACATTAATGTTATGCTGTTTACATGACATTGCCTGTTTAATGCATGGACAGGGGTGCACATAAAGGGGTACTAAAAAGGGGCCCAAAAACTAGATATGCGTACCTGCATATTTGTTACATAGCTCATATGTGTACTAACAACTTGGAGGCGCTCTGTGTCTGGGAGGCCGCAGCTAAATGTTACATGTATACAATTTATGTCACTTGGATAACTGCAGGGAAACATGAATAACTATGAAAGATTACAGTTAGGGGTGTGAAGTTGGGACTGTGTGACAGCTGGAATATAACTATGAAAGGTTGACATTTGGACTGCAGGTAGTCTCAGGGGTTAGTTACTAACCTAGAAAATGTCAGGATCACACTACTGAGGTATGAGATCTGGGCGTTCAAACGATGTTATACTATGAGTTACATTTGACCCAAAGCCAGCTGGTGACCTGTTGATGGAGACAGCTAATCGGAGGATCAATCAGGAACAGGGAGGTCCATCTGCAGCAGAATCTACCATGCAGGAGGCTGACACAGAGGACAGTGAGGAAGACCACCCTACATAGGGGGTGAGTACCAAACACCATCTCCTGGTACTCATCTGGGGAGCTCACTAAAAAGGTTATGTGCACCCCTGTGCATGGATGTCACTAAATCACTGAGATAAAGTAAGACTAAAAAACGTGTTTCTTACCCTGTTCCAGTGAGTTCTGTATTTGGAGCGTATTTGCTGATATCGCAAACCTTGTGTGGCACTCCACAGTTGGCTTCATCCGAGCTATCTTCCTCACAGTCATGATCTCCATTGCATACCAGAGACTGGCTGATGCACTGACCTTAAAACCAATAAATATTACATGATTCCACTGATTAGAAAATCCTTTATTGCTCATTCCTGATAAATTTGTAGCCCCTGCCAGGGACAGGAGCTGATAGGGTTAACTATTGAGGAGTCTAGGAGT
>CM070032.1:13273677-13290525 GCA_036250615.1 Ptychadena robeensis
TAGGGGGGCAGCTGACGAAGCACTTCCCCACCCTGCCCCACCCTCTTCTGCTTGAGAGAATAAAAAACAAGAATACAGACAGAATGTAGAATTCATGTGATGTGTGTGTGTCTGTGCGTGTTTATCTCTATGCCAATGGTGAACGTTTCTGTATGATTGGTGTGTGTATATATATATATGATGCATGTCTTTGTATGTTTGGTGTGTGTGCAAAAGTGAGTTGTATTGCAAATAATGATTGAGGGATGTGAAAGTGGCTACCACGTCTGTCACTTTTGCTAAAAACATGTGTTTCTGCATTGGGCTGTCCCTCATTCTGAACCTGCCTAGTTTGATGGGGGGGGGATTCGATAATGTTCCTATTGGGGGCCCTGCAAGGAACGTTGGGAACCACTGAACTAATGCATTGTTATCTGAACAGAGCAGGTAAGAGTGTTGAGGGGTAAGTTGTTGGGGGTGAGTTACCCCTACTCAGCCAAATCCAGATTTTACTATATCCAGGATATTTCCTGGGATTGTAAAATCGCGGTTATTAGGAGGGAGGGGGCATTACTTTTCCTCCCACCCCACTTGTGCAGATGATGTGCGGGGTGGGAAGTTATGAGGGAGAGTAATATCCCCCTCCCTCCTAAGTTAAGGCCCCCATACACGAAGCGAGGCACGGCCGATATTGCCACCGACCAATGTGTGTGCGCGCTCGTGGCCGGTGGTCACGGGTGCCTACATGCAAAGCTCGGTCGGCCAGAAAACGGACATGTCCGTAAACTCTGGCTGATGATATAAGTTTAATCGGGACCGGCATACCAGTTCAAAATAATGGCCAGCACACAATGGATGCCCGCTGATACTCTGAGTGTTGGGATGCAGTGTGATGTCGCTAGTCTGTCAGCCCTTGCTTGCTTTGCCTGGAGAAAAGTGCAGATAGAGGAGCACTGTTGGTTCCAGTGGCAGGCAGGTATCGCATGCCTGCAGAGCCAGATACCCTGTGATAGCCAAGATGTAATTGCTTACATCTCTCTTGCCCCATCTTGGGGGCAAGGGCGCCCTGGCCATAGGAGGAGATGGCACAGAGGAGAGAGGGCTAAATGAGAGAGTGAGTGACCCAGTTGGCAACTGCTGCTCCCACATGGCTGGCATAGATCTGAAGAATGTACCAAGATGGCATCAATAAAGATACTAGTTCTTTCACCAACTGGCAGTGTGTGGATTGACTTTATTGGGACTTGTGCAAGACCCTGCATGGGGCCCCCCTCAGCTGGTGATGGATGGACTATGTGGGTGAGTGTTTTAGGCCTGGCTGCGAGGCGATACAGAAAGCTGTTCCTAGCAGTCTCTCTGTTTGCTCTGCCACTGGGACTGATGGTCTGCAGGAGTCCTGCCAGAAGGTCACCCTGGACATACCCTGATATGTGACTGTGTTACTCATGAGGCGGTGCACCCGTCTTACAATTCTACATATGAAAATATGTTCAAACTTTTGTTTTTGGAATATTTTATTACCATTAGTGCCACCACTAGGGAGATAAAATGGCCAATGTTATAAACATCACTTTGCTTATAAAGATGTTTAAGCTTTTATAATATTCCGGTACTAAGAATAATAAGAAGGGATTCTACAATCTCCTGAGTTTCTGCTTTAAATGGTTGGGGAATAAATTATATTATAATTGTATACAAATATGCATTGAAGGAACTGGCAAACATGAACATTTCATCCATAATTTTTTTTATCTTTAGTTTATATCAGAGTAGATGGAAATATTCTGGTCACAACGAGAGAAGTCTTTTTGTAGACAATGATTCGGAACGCATACAAAGATCACCATGAGCGAGGAATGAGTGACAGCTGAGGATATGTACTATACTAACATCTTCTACACACACTGCTGCCTCTTCATAGCGACACTGCTGACATGTCACCAGTCAGAATGACTTCATCTATAACCAAAGCCAGATCCTGAATGAATTATTACTGGACACTTGAACTGAATTAACCTGCCCACAGCCCAATTTGTGGAAGCACATGCACATGCTCTATAAAAATGTATTTCAAGGAGATGGAAAGTAGTCACCAGCCACCTTCAGTGCCATTCAGGCAGCTCTGATATGGTCATGTGCATCACAAATGTTCCTGCAATATGGCAAGATTCGTTGTCAGTGGCCCCCCAATTTACTCTGTTGATTGAATCACACTTGGCCAAATTTTAGGAGCGGACCACTGAACAAACTTAAATATATTGAATTAAACTTTTACTTACCTCTGAGCCACCACATTAGTGGAAATGTGCTCCACAATTCTAAAAATTATACTTACCTGCTGTTCCCTTGAACCTTAGCAGTTTACATATGTAGTGTGCAAATTTTCCATTCTCCTTATGTCTGTCTTACTGCAGTATCCAGAATGGTCACTAGATGGAGCTAGATATTTAGGTTTTTAAAGCTAAAAACGTATCTCCCCAGGCTTGTTAACCTCCCGAGCGGTTGCGACGAACCCAGCTGTTTAAAATACAATCTCCGAACGAACCAGGATCATAAAAAAAACCACCATACCTTTAAAGCTCTCTATCCAGCCACAGCTATTTCGGGAGTCCGGGACCACCCCTTCTGCTTCAACTGTGATGCAGAAGGGGCCAGGGTAGCGCGCCATAGACCTCCATTATAATCATACCTGTCAAGCCTCCCATTTTGACCCGGAAAGTTTTTTATGTGGTTTTTCCGGACTTTTTAAATTGCGCTCATTAAGCAGGGAGAGGGCATTACTCTCCAATATCCAATATTCCATTATCGCACATTATCAGCACAAGCAGGGTGGGACATTACTTCTGGTACTTGCAGAAGAAACCACGATCCGCATAACGGACGTCACTTCCTGTATGTCCCCCTTTTTTGTTTTGTTATTAATTGACAGCTTTGATTATAATGGAGGGCATCTTTTATGACAACAGGGACGTGGACAGGGCAATAGACCTCCATGTTATCGGAGGGTGGTCGCAAATTTTAGTAATTATTACCTTCATCTCGCAAATCAGCATTCGTACATGCACATATTGTGAACACAATGCACGGTAGTAGCAGGTACTAATGTGAAAATTCTTGAATATTCGCAATTACAAATCTATAACACTATATTCAAGATTTTTGTGAATTCTCAAAGTGCTGATATTCACAATATAAATTCACTATTAGAATGTTCGCGATCAACACTAGTTATAAGATCCTCACTGGAAGATATCTTCTTCTTACCTAATCTTGTGGCAACACCAGATTTTGCCTTTTCCCTTACATTTATACCCAGTAATGTTAATAAAATAAATACAAATTTGACAGGTTCTATATACACAGAAAAATTTGAAAATATCAGTTATGACTTGATAAACAAAGTAAGAAGAAAGACACGGGTTTGTTCTAGGTATTTGCATTTCTTCCTTTATACCCGAACCCAGGACAGTCACAGTTTGTTTAAACTGTGCCTGTGCCTGGATCGGGCATACTCGCCTGTGCTCTACGAGACAGCAGCGATTCTGCATCGCTGCAGGCCCGCTGATCACTTCCGGCACTGCTTCTTCGGTGAGGCCCAAGAGGCGGGGTGACAGCGCCATAGACCTCCATGTTAATGGAGAGGGGGTTGCTTTTCTCTGCCCACGTCGCCGGCATCAGAGGGGAGGCCAGGGAAGCACGGCAGAGTACAGTGCATTCTGCCATGATCTGGGCCGTTTTGCAAACAAAAAAAATGGCGCAAAACAGCCATAATTGGCAAACTTGCCTTTGTTTTATTGAAGTTCTTCAGCAGTCAAAGTGCAGTAGCCAATCATAACCAAAGTGCAGTAGCCAATCAAAACCAGACAGAATATATTTTACTGAATTCGCAGCCATATAATACAAACTTTCATACCATGTGAACACATCCAGAGAATAACATCACCTATTATCTAGATGTAACGATTATTCGCTTGTTCAGTTCTAGCATTTTAATGAGGCTGATTATTTGCTAGAAATAGTTTTCTCAGAATTAGAAGCCAAAGGCCATCCTTGCATACGTTTCACAGATTATATAAAAAAAAGAAACTATATGTAAACTCTCTAATATAGACACATGCTGGAGTTTCAAAAGTCATGTGCAACATCTGCAGCTTTCAGGAACATAATACTGTGATCCTGCCATAAGGATCTTGTTTGTGAACTCCCTTCTATAGGCTCTATTCCCCCTTTACTAAATGTTCTACTGCATATCACCCCATCTGAATAGCGCTCATAGAACACTGCATTGGGGTTAAGCCCAAGGGCATTTCACAGACATGTGCCTGTGTTGTGCTTATTAGACGATAGTGTTAATCGCAAATATAAAATTTTAACTTTTTACAGTATTTTTACTGCGAATATCGGCACTTTGAGAATATGCAAAGATCTCGAATACAGTGCTATTTCTTTGTAATCACAAATATTTAAGATCAGTACCCAAGCTACCCATTAGCAATATGCCCATGTACAAGTGCCGAATTGTGCAATGAAGGTAATAATGACTTGAAATCTTTAATTTTTAAATTTATTGTGAATATTAGGTGAAAAATGTGCGATAGTTTGCGAATATGAATATTGCCTGTTAGAGATGGTCGAATTTTTCGACTTGCAAACTTTTTGAGCTGAAAGCCCCTGAACATGGTATCATCACCAATTACTGGAGATGTAGAGAAGGGTTGTGGGAACATTTGAAAAAAAAGTTTTGTTCTAGCACATGTAGTTTTTGCATAAATTAAGTTCAAATTCAAAGTCAAAATTCCAAATTTGTGTTAGAGACATACTTTTATTTTGTAGCATACCTCCAACCCTTCTCTACATCTCCAGCAAGTTTGGCGATGATACCTTGTTCAGGGGCTTTGCAATTAACTCGAAATCGTAACATTTTTGAAAACTATTCGACCATCTCTATTGCCTGTGCTGCTTATCACTATTGAGCAACGTACCCTGAAAAATTCTGTATGAATGTTGGGCTACAACAAAGATGCTGTAGGAGTTTTAAAATCTATTGTGTATGTATAATAAGTGACTATGTTGCTCAAACTGTATAAACTGTAGTGGTGCTGGCAAAGAAGAATGTAATTACCCATCTTTCATCCTCCTTGCCTACAACCACTAGTATAATAAAAAGAGATGTTTACCCTTCATAATCTAATAATTCTATAAGTGTTTTGAATTGAAGTGAGTGTTAAATAATAAATAAGTGTTGGATCCCTGCCCCCCGCCCCATCCTCACCAGTCTGCCCAATAGATCTTACTGCCAATCCCTACTTCATGGCTGTATCTTGTACCAGTCTGCCCAATAGATCTTACTGCCAATCCCTACTTCATGGCTGTATCTTGTAGACAGGTGGAGTTTGATAGAGAAGGATCAGGAGATTAATGAAAGAACCTTAAGGCTGGGTCTACACTAGGCAGCCCCAGAAACGATGGGTGGTGTTATGAACACATCGACATGGCATGTCCTTAGCGGCTGCCCGTGGTTTGCCTGCTGTTTGGGCTCTGTTTCAGGCAGTTTAGGGCACGGTATTCAGCATGTCAGTAATACCACGTCCTATACTTACTATTAGCAAACCACGGTCAAAACCATTTGTGCATGTCACACCAATGGGAACAGTACGTGTTTCTGTCAACGGTGCAAAACATAGTGTAGACCCAGCCTTAGACAGAAATATTTAATCAGAGCACCAATTAGGATTGCAGGCAGGGAGAGGGCTAAGTATGTATATACTTTATTAGGGTGCATCCTTTACTTTAATAAAGTTTTAAAAATATAGATAGATAGATAGATAGATAGATAGATAGATAGATAGATAGATAGATAGATAGATAGATAGATAGATAGATAGATAGATAGATAGATAGATAGATAGATAGATAGATAGATAGATAGATAGATAGATAGATAGATAGATAGATAGATAGATAGATAGATAGATAGATAGATAGATAGATAGATAGATAGATAGATAGATAGATATCTAAACGTTACACAAAATTTCTATATTTACTAATTACTTAGATCAGGGGTGCATAACAGTAGATTGGGATCTACCAATAGATCCTCAAGGCAATGGGGGTAGATCGTGGAGCTCTCCCTGTCTTTTTTTCCCTCATCTTTATTAAAACACAGCAAGGTAATGGCCAAAAATGTACAGAATTGTATTGTGCCATATATGTTTATGCTGGTAAACAATATATATTTTACATATAAAGTATACTTGGAGTATATATGTAATTAAATATATGTTTACTGTTTTTATTCTTGGTAGATCATCTTGACCAGATCAAGTAGCCAAACAATATAAAATAACTTTAAAAATAAATAAAAATAAAAATAAAATTTTTCATAAATATTTCTAAATATAATATATATATATATAAATATATATAAATATATATAAAAAAGGGAATACATATGTATAACCACATCCACAGAGGTTGATGTTTCTGTGTATTTGTTACCTTCATGTTCAGGAGAGATCCTCAAACAGCAAAACCGGAGAAGCTTTCTGAAGTTCCTTTCCAAGTGAGTTTCACAAGTGAGTGCTCAGAGATAATCCCTTTCTTGTATCCTGTTGTCTGATATCACCACCCACTTCTCTCCCTGTGTTGTTCTCTGATGTACCATTTGGCCCCAGATGTTAATACCACCAGATGTCCAGAATATGGGTCTTCGTGTGTTGTAAGGGTGGAATGTAATGATTGTGGGTCGCAAAACATATTAAATGGTTATATGATTTGGATGACAACAAGGTAAATGTTTTGTAAGAATTATATTTTTAGTTTAGTATAAATAAAAAATTCCATGTCAAGTACTTATTTGAGTCTGTGTCCCTATTGGGAAGATCCATCCTATTGGTACTGGTGTCATTGTTGAGGTTTAGATGAACATGTGCTGTGTTGCATCTTACCTTATATAAGGTGGCTGTTGTATTTTGCTTTAGGTGTGTTTTGGTTTATTTGATGTTCCTTAAAAAATCACACCTTTTCCTAAATTGCCCACAAATATTCTTCCTTTATCTCTAAGAAGCTAAAGCCTGATCTACAAATACAATATGTCTAACTTTGTTCATCTATAGACAATAAGAACCATAAACATAACTTCTTTTAACGACCCTAGCACAGACCTGTCAAGCTCCCCATTTTGGCCGGGAAAGTCACGTTTTTTATGTGGCTTTCCCGGCCACATCCCGATTTCAAGTAATCCCGGATTTTTCCTGGATTCTTGAAATCGTGCTGATCTAGCAGGGAGAGAATGTTATTCTCCCTGCTAATGTCCCACCCCCCACATTATCATCACAAGCCCTGCTAGATCAGCCAAAAGGCCGCCCGGCACCAGAAGTGACGTCATAACATGGAACGCGGAAGAGCCAAGATCCATACACCGGAAGTGACATCCCTGACGTCGCTTCCTGTGCGTTCCCCGGTTTTTTTGTTTACAATCTTGACAGCTATGCCCTAGCGCTCTTGTGAGGTCCAGATTTTCATACCAAAAGCGTACCATAGACATAGATTTTTTTTTTTGTTGTAGGCCTTTAACTTCCCAAAATATATCTGTACAAGGGTCGAGTAGACATCCTGAATATTATAATGTTTGAAACAATTATGTAAAAAAAAATTATGTTTAAAAGATATAAAATAAAATATATTAAAAGGTATCATTTGAATGATTACATTTCTTAAATACTTAGTATGTATGATTTCAAAACAGCATGTATTTATATTTGTTTTTTGTTTATAATAAAACAATATTCATTTGGAAATGTGTTTTGTGCTTTTTATCACTTTGAATTGCATTGGATAGAGTTATCACTGTATTCAGTACAATTACCTTTGGCACCCTCTCTCCCCTGGTGTGATGAACACACCAGGGGAGAGAGGGTTAACTGCAAAGGGGCACATCTGGGACACTAGAGCCTTTATTATGGCGAGATTTTTACTTTGAATCTACATAGAAAACTGTTTTCGTGCAATTTACTTTTGAATTTCCCGCCGTCTCTCCTCATCCCCTCATCACGTCACTCTACGGGGGGGTTAAGTGCCACTCTCCTGCAGCAGCCTTCTTGTTATATCGGAGCCACCGGGACAGCGCGAAAGGTAAGTATGCGCTGACGGGGCTCTGGCCCATTCTAGTCCAGTGGATTACTGACAGGAATGCGGTGGTCAAGATGGTGCCGTTGAGAATGGCAGGGGGTTAATGCAAACTATATGACTGATCTGAGTTGAATTGGCTCAATATCAAGTCATTGCAGCTGGCAAAAATCCAATGTTATGCATCCCATATTAGTGATATTGTTCAGTTTAGTTTTCACAACAGTCAATTATTGAAGAATAAAAATGTAACACTAATATAATGCAAATTTTCAGGATATTCATAGGAATGGGCTGCCTATCACACTGTAGTGCATGAACATGCGCTTTATGTCACTTTTCAATGAAGTGCAACACAACCACAGTATGTCTACACCAACCCTATCAACTGGTGTAAAACCCCTCCCCCTGACATCTAATGAATGGAATTGCATAGATGGCAATGGGACCTTACCCTAGTCCAGGGGAGGCACACTAAGGCCTAGGGGCCAGATCTGGTCTGCTTAGCTTTCTTTTCTGGCCCTATGTCACCCTGATGAAAAGATGTTCCCCTCCATTTGTTGCTGCAATGAGTGCACATAATGCCTAGAGGTGTCCAAACATTGCCTTGAGGACGATGTAGTGACATGATAATGTGATGACACTGTGGGCGCATTCTCATGGCAATAACAGGCAGTCTCTTGGAACTATCTCATTACAATGAATGAGCATTTCTTTTAAGTGCAGGGAATTTAAAAAGATAACAATGCATGTAGTTCACACACCTATGGAGGGTCGGCCATTACAGGCTCTTGGTCCGCTCCCTTAATCAAATTTAAGAAGCCAATGGGGCTCACAAATCAAAAAGTTTGCCACCCCTACGTTAGACCAAACCATACCTCATTTCAGTGGTTCCCAAACTGGGAGGCCCTGCAGGGAAAGTTTGGGAACCACTGACTTCATTATTCCATGGTCCAGTTCTGCAATGCAGAGGATACCAGGACACTAAACATATTTAGGTAACTAAACAGACAAAATTGAGTTTGTTTGACTAGCATGAGTTGAAAAGTTTGCCCACCCCTGACCTAGTCATACACACATCAACTTTTGCTTGGTCGATTTTATCAACCTAAATATTGATATATCGATCAATGTTTCTACTACAGTGTTAAGGAAGGAAGCTCTGTGCATCTCTACCCTCTCCATATAGTACGCGGATGCTCTTAGGAAGGATAATAAAGGTACGCAGAACTAGTTTTTAGACCGTTTCGCGTAAAAGGATACTGCTTATGTGCACCCCTGTTTATATATATTGTTTACCTTGCATAACAGTGTGATAATATATGGCATAATACAATTCTGTGCAAAAAGGACTCCTTGATTGGCCCTAGTTTCCTTTGCATTCTGCCGGTAGATTGTGATAAATAGATTGTGAACCTCTTTGCCCTGACAGTATTTCTCCACACAAATGTTCATCTTTCACTACCCACTGGTTTTGGCTTTACTGGCATCATCAGGTACACAGCAGGACAATGTTTACATGCTCAAGACTCTTCAGTAGAAGACGCACTCACCGGTCATCATAAAATAATGCTGACAAATGAGAAAATAAAGCTACGCATGTATGGCTAGAGTCCAAGAGAAATAGAAATTTCACAAGCATTATATGAGGAGGAAGGGATTTTATCAAATACGAACACGCATTGTTATTGGATACATTATCTTGAACTTAAAGTTCTGGCATTGATGCTGAAGCTCAAGATAAAGACAGTAACATGGTGTTCTGAGGTCACAGGTGATGGGTATTCTTTCTATTCAGGGCTCAATAAAGCTAGTCACACATGGTTAAATTTTGGTTCAATCGATGCTCGATTAGATCGAGGAATTCAATCGTCTAATCGAAAATCGATCTTAATCGCATCAACATACACCCCACATTGAGTTTGCGATTGTGGTGAGATTTCGATTCCAAAATATTACTAAAATCGTAGATTTTGGTATTGAAACGTTTGAATTCCCGATTGAAGTGGTCTATGTTATGTATATCTAATCTAATCAATCCAGGAGAAACACCACAAACATCGACGATTATAAAACGATTTTGGCACCATGGACGATGATTTTCCAACATTTTCTGCCTTCATCGAACAATTATCGTCGATCGTACCATGTTGGCATTTCTCGATTTTCGTTCAATCGATGAAAAAATTCATCTAATCGAGCATCGATTGAACCAAAATCGAACCGTGTGTGGCTAGCTTAAGAGAAACCTCACCTCACTTGATGGTGACAACAATTTCAGGAAAGTGGGAGTAAAGGGAGATTTGTTTTTGCCCTATCATGGAAGTAAAGCTGCCATGCACGTGTAGATTTTTGGACTCGATTTTAGTTTTTGATAATTTTACATTGATCGCAATGGAAGCGAAAGCTAAGCTATACCACATTGTGTGTTCGACATTCGCCCAATTTTGATCAAAAAGTCATGATATAGGAAATAGTTCCATGTAAGTTAATTTGATTTCACAAAAATAGATAGTTTGTATTTAAAATACTTTAGATTTTTGCCAGATTCAATCAAAATGTGTCAATATGATCGATCACTATGATTTCATATTATGTCATAACTATTTAAAATATGGTGTAATAAAGTATAGTGTAGCTCTATCCTATTTGCTCTCCTGACGACAGTGTAGTTTATGCATGAGGAGTAGAGATGGTCGTATTTTTTAAAAATAGATTCGACCATTTCGAGTTGATTGCAAAGCCCCTGAGCAGGGTATCATCACCAAACTTGCTGGAGATGTAGAGAAGGGTTGGGGGTATACACCAACAAAAAATATTGCTCTAACACAAATGCATAAATTTTTGCATAAATTGAGTTCAAAATCGAATAAAAATTTCAAAACTTTAACTTTGAACCTAATTTATGAAAAAACTAAAGTGCTAGAGCAAAATGTTACCACAGCCCTTATATCTCCAGCAATTTTGGTGGTGATACCATTTTCAGAGGCTTTGCAATCAGCTCACAAATCAGCTAGTCGGAAAATTCTCTATTGAA
Source organism: Ptychadena robeensis (assembly GCA_036250615.1). NCBI lineage: Eukaryota > Metazoa > Chordata > Amphibia > Anura > Ptychadenidae > Ptychadena > Ptychadena robeensis. The sequence continues at coordinate 13,284,824 of CM070032.1, forward strand.
ATGTTTAAATAATTGTAAGTTTCTGTTTCAGTATTTTTTTATAATATTTTTTTATTACATTTTTCAAGTTTTTAAACAACTCCAAATTCTGCTCCCTGTTCCCTCGTGGGACTTTAATTGGAGTAGTGGTCCCTTGAGTGATGATGAGGTAAATGGATCAGAGTGTACATATATAAAAGATTAAGCTTTATTAGTGACATATGTCACAAAACACATATAAACACCGTGGCATAACCAAGTCATAAATATAAAAAACGTGTAGACTGATGACCTACTATGCCAGAACACACATGTGGCATAGAGGCTAAGGCTAACACACTCAAGCTCGGAGCATAGACAAGATATTGTGGTGCATCAAGAGGCTACATGTTTCGCCGGGTATGGCTTCATCAGGCCCTGTACACCTTGAGCTGAGTGAGTCTTTGGTAATAAAATCAACCTCATACGAGGAAAAGAGAGGGGTGCCTAAAGATGTAATAAGATGGCGTTGTGGGCGGCAAAGGTGTCTCAACAGACTGAACAACGGGTCCTGGTTCCAGCCTCACCGGAGCATTCACCATAGAGATGGCTATTAGAGTGTTGATGTGGTGTGGATCCGCTTGAATATAAGGATGTGGGACCATCCAGTGTAGCTCCTGAGATTTGCTGCAGCCGTCGGACCGTGAGCAGTTTGGGGACCTCCACGCGCAGTGAAACCTGCACAAACTCCTGCAGATGAAGTTTTTAAACAACAATAGACAGGAAAACATATATATAGTAGTGCATTTCATTACCAAAATGCTATTATAGCAGAAAAAAATATATGTATACAATAATACTTTTACTTGTCTCTGAGCTAGCACAATAATGGAGAAGTGCTCCACAAGCCTAAATATAAATAAATATTAATAAAGATATACTTACCTGCAGTTTTCTGGCACCAGATAAGAGATTTCATATTTAGCCGCCAGACTTACGGGGGTAAATTATTACAATGTCCCTGTCACGTGTAGTCCCTGTCATGCATAGCCCATCACAGCTATCATTAGTGATGCTGGCGATGCATGACATTCAAACACCTATGGCGGGTCGGCCATTACAGGCTCTTGGTCCAGCGCTTTCTTAACAGGGGGGTCTGCAGGGAAAGTTTGGGAACCACTGCCTTATTTCATTTTTCTATGGTCCAGTTCTGCAATGCAGAGTATACAGGACTCTAAGCATATCTAGGTACCTTACCATTACCAGACAAAATAGGGTTTGTATACCTGACTAGAGTTTAGAGGAATAAAGAAACATTAGAAATCCTAGGTTCAGTCCATACTATCAAACTATTTGGACATGGTCTAATGACAAGTTATCAGTTTGGTGCTCCGGGACAAAAGTCCTTTCATCCATTTAATTTAAATGCTTACATTTAAGAGACTCATTTCATAAATCCGTCCATGTATTTGAAAAAATCAGATTGCCTATATGAGTTAGGAAAAAAATTAGAATTCCGGTTTATTTCAGATTCTCTTCTGTTTCTGTGCTGATGAAGTGCAGTCCATTGTCTGTTTCCTGTCACAGATGCCAGTTCTATGACCTCTCACCTTCTCCATCATTTACTGGAACGAGGGAGAGTCTGGTACACGTCCTTGCTGTATGATAAATGTCCCATAAATCTGTAGATAACACAAGATCGGGATACAGAAGCATATATTTTATGTCACAGTTTCTGTTAAGCTGACCATAATATTACATATGTGAGTACCTGACCCAACGAACCACTGTTGATCATGATGAGATCTGTATATTCTAGTTTGTCAGTCAGTGAGCACTGCGGGGAACAGAGTCACCTCTGTTGTTCCCAAAGCATCATCCACCCTCCCCAATCTCCCAGTCCACCACCACTTTAAGCCCCCCCTCCCCCAATTTGGTGCAAGGTCATGTGCTAGCAGAGGGTGGATGATGCTAGGGTGAATGCGGCTAGCAGGGGCCAAACATAGAGGAACAACCATGATGGTTATGGTGAGAAGGGACTAAAGGAATTCAAAAGCCCTAAACTTAATTATTTCTCCACACAGCCAAAGGAACCCCTAGAAGCCTCTTTATGAAACCCAAGGTTCACAGAGCCCTAGTTGAAAGAATCTGCCCTAATGTTTCAGGTGGCTTCTAAAGGCCCCCATACACGTAGCAAGCCATGGGCGATTTTGTGTGTGCGCGCTTTCGGCTGTCGGTCGCAGATTGTGGGTGACCACATGGTCGGTAAGCCAGAGAATGGACATGGCCATTAATTTCAAACTAACATCCAGCACACAAAGGGTGCCCATCGATACTATGAGCGACGGGATGCAGTGTGATGCTCGTCGGCCCCTGCCCTGTAGGTGTGTGGGGGTCCTGATAGGTTGAAACATTTATTGGTTGTTTATATTAGAGTTTCTGCACTTTTAAGATCTGCTGCTCTTGAAAAAAAATTTTGGGGTGAAATATAAAAACAAGTTTCAAGGTAGCCATACACGGTCCCACCCAATTTTGCGACCGATCGGCTGCCTTGCCCGTTCCAGACAATCACTCTGTGGTCGCACGGCCACAAATCGGATATGCCTATCTGGACAGATTGACCAAGAATGCACCACAAGTCGGATCGCACGGTGATCTGGATGGGGACACTGGTCCTGTACTGTCCGGCACAAAAAGGGTACCCATCGATCCTCTGAACGACCGGCTGCAGTATGATGAAGTCATAACACTGCAGTCGGCCCCTTATCTATCGAGGGATGATTGCTGCGTGTAAGGGGGGACCTTATTACCAGAGCTTACACATACAGGATCAAAAAGCTTGTTTTCCATTACTGCTTATTCAGGACATGTTTAAACTTGCATAGTCTGGGCACAGGTTCATTACAATACTGTCCAGGACGTTCTAATATATTTCACAATATGCAGCTAAAGAAAGACAGCTAAGATGCCTTCAACTTCCACTCCAAATGGTGTCAAGAGGAAATTAAGAAAGCATTTTTCATTTCTCAATGTCAAGCAGTGATATATGAAGGTTAATACATAGGAAAAGGTGTTATGTCCAAGTGTTTACCCATCTAAAATTTTATACCAACACCATTACATTAAATAAATAACACACCAACACTCATTGAGACGTTACAATTATTAAGGCCACAACTTTAATGTTTCCTTAACTAATACAAATGTAATACATAAAATAATAACTGATAAATATTCAAAAGATGAGATCCCGGACAGAGTCAACCCCTCCCCCGTAACGGAACAAAAACCAATATGTAACATGCATACCAGCCACAAGCTCCTTTTCCCCTAGCTACCCTGCTTCCCCTAAAATAAAGCATCCTCCGAAAAATAAAGCACCCTTACATTTTTGCCTCGCACTGAAATATAATGCATCCCTCCGAAGATACGGTACTGTAAATCTGGACAGGGGGGATCAGAGGGGGCAATCAAAATCACACAGGAGGATCAGAAGGTGATAACCCAGTGCCGTATTCTTCTTCATGGAAAAATAAGACATCTCCTGAAAATAAGACGTAGGGCATCTTTGGGAGCAAATATTTATATAAGACACTGTCTTATTTTTGGGGAAACACGGTAGGTAGGTACATACCAATAATAATTTTAAACACCACCATAATGACCAATCCAAGATTATTCTTTAAATTATTGAGATAGTTAATCAGCCAGCAGGGGACCAATTACCCAAATTTTACAAGATTTCTATTACAGGCAAGAAGAAGGACCCGTAATGCTGTGTAATCTAAAACAAAACAAAAATGACATTACATATCAGGTAAATAACATTACATAACTACACATAAAATGCAGTAGCGAGCAGGAAATTAGGGAGTGGGAATCTGTAATCTAAAACGGATCTTCCTTTACTGGACCTCCACTTTCCTGCCACTAAATTCCACCCTTAATATATGTGTAGTGACACAGGAATCAACCAAGGCAACGGAGGCGGCTGGGTTGGTTTAACTTTTTATTAACACAACACCGAGACCCGCAGGAGTCTCAAACTTCCTGCAACATGTGGCAAAATCACAGTGAAAGGATAGCACGGCAATGAACGGTCCAGCAGTCCGGTAGGGCACTGTAAGAGACAGCGGTATATAGACACAGTACCTTCAGGTCACCGGGGATCACAGCGCTGTGACCGGCCACCAAGGCGGGTGCGGTGCAGACGGTGCACGATCCACACTGGCAGCGGCCTGCAGGAGGGTAACTGGGGACCAGAAGCTCCCTGGTGGGTACTACCCCACTCTGAAGATGGCACTCCTAGTCGGCAGAAGGGGCGTCGGTGTCCAATGCACCGCCCCCCGTACTATTGCACTCCCCGGCTGTAAGTACGCCGGTACCGGTACCCTGCAGTGGGACCAGTGGAGGAGAGGGGCACAGGGCAGACCTGTCTTTCTTCCTTGATCCTCTGAGTGAGCCCCGCCTCTTCTGTGAGGCTCCTTCCTAACTCCTCTGGGGACCCTGGAGCATGCTGGGGTGTGGTCTTAAAGCAGGGGTCTCAAACTCAATTTACCTGGGGGCCGCAGGAGGCAAAGTCAGGATGAGGCTGGGCCGCATAAGGGATTTCACGGGAATCACGTCCTGCGGCTAGCTTAGAGGGGGAGTCACTTTCCCCTAGCAGCTGACTGACTGACGGGGGCGAGGTCGGGAGAGGCGCCCTAAGCCCGCCCACCGCACCAAGTATGGAGTCCTGGGCGAGGTCTGGGCTTGGGCTCCCTAGCTGACTGACTGACAGGGGCGAGGTTGGGAGTGGCGCCCTAAGCCCGCCCACCGCACCAAGTATGGAGTCCTGGGCGGGATCTGGGCTTGAGCACCCTAGAGCCCGTCCCCCTGGATGGAGAGCAGGCATTACGCGCCTGTAACCGGCGCAGGTGCCAAACTTTTCCTGGTGCCTGCGCGTACCCCTGGCTGTGGTCTCGCGTACCCCCTGGGTGCGGGCCGCAATACAAGATCCCAAGGGCCGCAAATGGCCCGCGGGCCGCGAGTTTGAGACCCCTGTCTTAAAGGGACCTCCACCCTGCGCACACCCCGGCACTGAGCTACATATGTTACCTTCTCCATCACCTTTCACAATCCACTTTTTCCACCATAGCCCACCCATTCAAACAACATTTGCCCTACTTGTTCCCCTCAGTGTCTGCCTGTACAGGGGCCATAGTCAAAACCACCTGGATAAAAGGAAATTAAGTTTCATTAGTGTTTGATTAATTAATATTAGTACTACCAAGAATATATACAATGCATTTATATTGTTATGATTTTTGTGGTTTGTATATTGTATATATTGTGAATTATGAAGAACATCTTTCTAACATCTTTAACTTTATCACTGCCCAGGAAGTGAGAAGCATCCAGATGTGGCCACAAGTGCGGCCCTCAGCATCACCAAAGGGCCGCACATAACATCTTCAACTGACTTGTATAAGCATTTTAGAAACAACAGAACTTGTTTTAAATTATGCATTAGGCAACACTGTAGTATGGTAATGCACACTTTTGTGATATATAGCATCAAAGGTTATGTGCCACAATATATATTTTACAATCATCCCCCGTTCGTTGGTGAAATTGTGGGAGCATAGGCACTCACCTGTCTGCCCACTAGTCCAGCTGAGCCCCTTCCAAGCAAAGACGGACAGCTTAGTAGTGATGAGCAGCATAGGCAATATTCGAATTCGTGATATTTCGCGAATAATTCT